>BLBF01000041.1:13906779-13922200 GCA_015471245.1 Laticauda colubrina | reverse complement strand
GAGAGAGAGAGAGAGAGAGAGAGAGAGAGAGAGAGAGAGAGAGAGAATGCTCAATGGCAAAAAAAGCAGTGCCAAGATGTTCAACACATCATGATAGATTAAAGTGTTCATTATGATGAAAAAGAGAGTGGATTTCAAGACTGGAATTTGGATTCCATTGGCTTTGAGCCAAAGTAGTATTGAAAGGCAGGCTGCCCAGGGTTGAGCAAATAAATACAGCAGAAAGTTTAAAATGTATTGAGCCCATGTTATTCTTAGTTTGGGTTCCTAGAGAGTAAATGCTGATGTTGTTTTAGGTCTGTTATTTCATCAAGCAGGATTCTTTAAAAATAAACATAAATTTGTGGCTTTGAAAGCATCAGATATTTGGAGAATGGTTCACATCAAAATTTGTGGAGGAAAATTTGTGGCAGGGAGATTCTGTTCTTTGCAATAAAAACAGAAGTTTTGTGAAAAGTGCACTCTGCTTTTCTCAAAATGATCCTTCAAAATCTATGACACAAAACATTAATGTTGCAAATCTGTTTCTTAAAATAAGCTACCTTAAAACTATATATAATATAGTACCAAATCACATAAAGTGTTCATGTAAATTTCACTCCAAATTAATGTTCTGAACTTACCACTGCACCTAGAAATTCTTCCTACTGCCGTTTTTGTATACACTAAAACATTTATGAAACATGTTCAGATTAAAGAGAACTGGAAGGTCTTTGCAGAGGTGGGAGAGCAGGATGGGCAAGCTGTGTTGGGTGTGTTGAGCTAATCTTATAATTTATTGGAAACATCATTTGTTTCCTTGAAGCTGTAATGTCTTCTACCCATTAGGCTTATGAATCAGTACTTTCCAAGTGAGAAGAATAAAGAGAACTTGACTTTTGCAGTTAACTGGAATCATATTCAAATTTTAATTGTATTCCTTTGAGGACTCTAGTGATTTGTATAAATTTGCCTCAATATTATGAGCCCTAGACATTAAAGGTTCTTTTGGACAGATGAAAGTTGTAGCTAGTGCTTTCAAAGATTTCACTTTTATTTGCAGGCTATAAAGTGCAGGCTATAAAGTAAAACTCAGGTCAGTCACATTTTCCACCTTGACACAATAAGATTGTCTCTTAGTGTGCTGAGTGTATAAGGACTGCTATTCTGTATCATTATATATATTCCCATTGTGTGAGTTTCACTATATCCATGTCTTAGTAATTCTGAAAATGGATTGCTAGACTAGATTGTCTGATCCAGATCTTTGACTTTGCAAGCCATTTCTTCTCTTCTAAGCCTTTGGTTAAAACATAGTACAAAACAATTGTTTCCAAATAGTAGGGTTTGGGAAATGTTGAGGTTTCTTGAAAGAATTCTTAGATTATTGGTGATTATCATGTTTTCTACAAAGACAGTTTGCCTATCCCTACCATTCTTCCCATTAGTTATTTAATATTAAGCCAAATAGTGCCACCAGTGCTGACAATTATAAACTGGAATTTCAGACTCCACCCTTTCATGCCTAATGTGTCTGTACAAGCTGTACAATATCAGGAAAAGGTCAACACCACAAGCTGGCTGATTCTTAAATCTTCAAATCTAAAGGGAATTTCAATAATCCCAAAGAGTGATATAAAGGGAAAGATCAGAGGGAAATGAAGTATAGAAAGATCCTTCCCTTTCCTCCTAGTCATATGTCCTCCCTCAGGATAATTTTCCATGGTTCTGATACTTTCAGTGAAGGAATGTCCTTAAGCTGCAAGTACTGATTTTTCATTGTTTTTTGCTGCAAAACAGCTTGACATGGCTTTCTTTCTGCATTTCATAGCATGATAGTCTTTTGTTACTGTTGAAACATATTTTTATTTGTGAGGATCAGGAGTGTTCTCAAAGTGAGATGAAGAAATGAGATGAATCAGATAAAGTGAGGAGGAGAAGAAACAATTAAGAGTTTGTGGTGGAATTGGATTGGTCAAATTGGAAAAATTCATACATGAAAGAACTACAGATGTGTAATTATGCTCAGAATTTTTTTGTGTTGTTTTGTCCCACCCCTATGTGCTACATACAGTATAAAGGCTAGGTCCCACTGGCCGATGGATGCAAAACATATGAAAAAGGGACACAGTGGATGAGCAAAATTTTGGGGGTGGCTCCATCCGTTGTTATCCGCTCCAAAAAGTGCCCCAAATTTGCATAAACAGAACAGAAAAGAACGGAAAGGAACGGATGGAGGTAGTATGTAATGAGGATGTTAAGTGGATGTTTGTAGGAAGCCTAGTAGATGACAGCGGATGGAAGCGGATGACACATCATAAGGGCTTCCGGGGGAGAATTGCAAAGCGGACGCATAGCGGAAGGAGCGGATGCATAGCGGATGATGCGGATGCATCACAGAAGCCTATAGGAGGCATAGCTGATGCATAGCGGATGCAAAGTGTTAACTGCGCATGCAGGGAGTATGAATTGCATCAGCTCCATGGATATAAAAGGATGCAGCTCACAAGCTGTCAGCATTCAGAGGAAAGACGTGCTGCCACAGACATCTTTGAATAACACCATGGTTCATCAGTCAGGGAAGAAGAGAAAGCCTGTGCCTACACCTGCCAGCCCTGGCAAGAAGGACAGAACCACCATCCCACCCCCTGGCACTGACTCTGAAGCTGCTGGTGCTTCTGCTGCTGGTGGTGCTGGTGCTGCTGCTGCTGCTGCTGCTGGTGGTGGTGGTGGTGGTGGTATTGTTGCTGCTGGTGCTTCTCCTGCTGCTGCTGCTGGTGGTGCTGCTGGTGGTGCTTCTCCTGCTACTGGTGCAGCTGGTGCTGCTGCCACTGCTACTGCTACTGCTACTGCTGCTGCTGTGGTGGACCAGCCCCAAGGCCCTCAAAGCCCTGCTGCTCAAGCCCCGAAAGCCCTGCTGCTCAAGCCCCTGCCAGAGGGAGGAAGAGGCAAGGGAAGGAGAAGGGAGAGAGGAAACAGTACACCCTTTCCAAGGACCATGAGGAGGAGGTGCTGGAATGGCTGAGGGAGAACAAGTACCTGTGGAGAAAGGGCCACAGAATCTATCGCAACACCAAGAGGAAGCAGGCAGCTTGGAGAGACAAGGCAGAGAGCCTGGGCTACACTTCAGACCTACTCCTGGGATGGTGGAAGCACATGCACACCTGGTATGGCAAGCTACACCTCAAGAAATTTGGCCAGGCCGCTGTCAAGCTCACTGACTGGGAGATGTACGTCATGGCCAAGTGCAACTTCCTGGAGGGTGAGGTCCGCCACCGAGGAGCAGCCCCTCTGAGACCCCTCTCCCTCAGACAGCCCACAGACAGCCAGTCTTCTTCCAGCCAGGAGCCAGCTACCATGTACAGACAGGTGTCTTCAGAGGGCCCCAGGGCAGAGACCCCCCTGACAGCTGAACTCCTCATGCCAGAGGACATGGAGGATCCCCTGTCACAAATGGAGGAAGAAGCAGCAGCCACCAGAGACCAATCCACACCCACTCCCAGCTCCACCTCCACAGAAAGCAGGCAGAAAGGCAGACTGGAGGTCCAGAGCCACACTGTCCTCTTGGAGATCAGGGACACAATCAAAACCAGCACAGATCTTCTCTCTCAGCTGGTCCACAGCGACATACCATCCTCGAACCAGAAGCCCTTCATCACCTACGTGAGCCAGACCCTCATGGACCTGCCCAAGGCCCAGTACCAGGTGATGAAGCAGAAGATAACAGCACCTCTGCACAACCCTCCAGGTCCAGCTGAACCTGCTCTGACCCAGTCCAGGTTTGCTCCTCCACCCCAGGCGATGTCACAGCCCTTCCATGGCTTTCAACAGCCCCTCACCTACCAAGGCTACAAGTACCAAGACTTCCCACAGCAGAGGCAGCCCTTCCTAGTCCAGGCACAGGTTCATCGCACACCACAGACGCCTCACCTCGCCCAGCTGCAGACCAGACAGGCCCACTACACTCCCCCTTCCTCCACTCCACAGCCAAGCCCCTCAACAGACAATCTTTCATCAGTATTGGGCCTGACATCCCAGGTCCTTGAGGAAGGGCCTCTCAAACTCACGGGACCGAGTCAGCTCTCTGAGAGCTTCCTGAACACACCATCCCCTGTTGTACTCTCAGGGCCAAGCACCCCAATGGTGCCTCAGACCAGCACTCCAGCCACAGCCACCTCCACAGTCCCTGGCTGCTTGACAGCTGAGACATGCCTGAGACATGGACATGCCTCAGAGTGACTGAGAATAGTGCCAGAGACTGAGTTGTTACTTGTTCACTTTATCTTTGCTTAAAACACTTTACTTGGTTCATTTTGCTTTTTTAATAAAGACATACAGTTTACTTAAGACAGTTATTAATAAAGGTTATCTTTGCTTCACACACTTGGTTCATTTTATTTACTTAATAAAGTGTTGGTGAAAACTTTGAAAAAATGTAAAGCCTTTGCATGCTTGTGGGATAGGTAAGGATAGTTGTGGGATGGGTAAGGATAGCTGTGGGATAGATAAACCTCCAGTGCAAGCATAGTGGGACTGTATGGTCCACCCTCCCAGCTGCCACACATATGGCCCTTTTTTATCAATAACAATTTATTCATTGATCAACACATTTCAAAATAAACAAAGCTCTTTATTAATTCCCTATTCATTATAGGACCACTCAATATACATGGCACAATCTCATCAGTGTTATGCGACAGGCTCAAGGAAGCATCCATTAATCATCTATCATCCTGTCTTGCCACTGCACTGCTCCAGCTGGGGAGTTGCACCAGTGTCTCAGTAGGTTGTGCTGCTTCTTCTCTTCACGTGAAGCTCTGTTGGGGCCTTGTACATCCACAGTGTCTATCAGGTTTCATCCTTGCCTCCATTCACCAGGCTCCATGTCCCCATTCCCTTGTTGACAGTCCACAAGCCTTTTCTGCAACACTGGGTAGCAGGTACGCATGAGATTGTGCAGGATGCAGCAAGCTTCCATGATGCTCCTCACAGTCCCTGGGTGATGCTGCATGGTGGTGAGAAGTACCTGGAACCTGTTGGCCAGGATGCCAAAGGTGTTCTCCACCACCCGCCTTGCCCTGGACAACCTGTAGTTGAAGATCCTCTCTTCACAGGTGAGGTATCTTGAAGTGTAGGGAATCATGAGGTAGGTTCTGAGGGAGAAGGTGTCACCACCCATGATGAAGTAGGGCACATCTTGTGTGTCATTGGGTTGGGGGTCTGTATCTGGAAAACCCACGATGAGGTTGCGTTCCAGCCCATCCTTGAGGTCACTGGCGTTGTACACCTGGGCATCTGAAGCTGACACGTTGCCTGAATCATCGATGTACATGAACTTGTAGTCAGCATCAACCACGGCAAAGAGGATGATACTGAAGAAGCCCTTGTAGTTGTAATAAAGGACCCTGAGTTGGCTGGAGCTTTGCAGGCCACGTGCTTCCCATGTATGGCTCCAACGGTATGGGGAAAGTTCCACCTCTGATACCACTCTTCTGCAACTTTCCTCCAGCCTTCTTCAGTGGTGGAACACTGGGGGAGCTCCTCACGTATTCTTCAATGATGGACTGCACCACTTCTCTGACCAGTTTGCTGATGCTGTTGTGTGGCACCCTCCATGCATACTGCATGTTTCTGTATGTGGTTCCAGAGGCCAGGTGGTGCAGAGTCAGTGCCACCTTCAGTCCAGGGTTCAGGCTGGGATGGACGTTGGTGCTCGGCTTGGTCAACCTGGGTCTCAGACGCTGTACAATTTTGTTAAACATGGCTGGTGGCATCCTCATGAAGTGCTGGAATACACGAGGGTCTTCATTCCTCAGCTCTACCATCAGCTTGTCATAGAGTCCAAACTCCACTCTTCTACCGATCCATCGTCAGACCCACACAGCTCTCCTTCTTCTCCTTGCATAGAAAAGGTGAAACAGTCTGAACAGGGCTTGGTTCTGGTGTTGAATGATTGCAGCTACCATAAGGAGTGTGTGATGATCCATGGTGGAGATCAATGGATGATGTGGAAGAGCAAGACCAAGGGTGAAGAGGTCTGTACACCACAGCTGCTGGACTCATATTGAGATCCAGGTGATTTCCTCTCCCTTTTATAGGAAATATCGGTTGTCAGCTAGGTGTCCTTCCACATACTCTAGGCATACTCCAGACATCCTAAATATCCAAGATACATCCCATATACAAACGTTTTGTCTGTTTTAATGCTTTATATATGAGATGCATCCGCTTACATCCTTTCTATTTCCGTGCTACTAACGCTGTATGGACGTTCTGTGTACCTTTCGCTTCCTCCCTCTTTCTGCTTTCAGCTGCAGCAGATGTGAGTTGAGGGGATGGCCAGAGGATGCTGAGAGGATACAGCAGACGTGTAATGGATGACAATGGACGTAGAACGTTTGTTGCCCGTATGTGTCACGGATGTACATCGTACGCAGCGGAAAGTTAATCCACTCAAAAAGTTTTGTGCACCTCAAAACGTTTTGAGCGGATGAAATAGCAGTAGATGGATGTTTGACGGATAGAGCATATGAAACACATATGCAGGGAGTACACAATGGATGTATCACGTTTTCCAATGGAAGGCAAGCTTTTTTTTAACGTTTTACATCCTCTTTGCATCTGTTGGTGCAGTGGGACATGGGCTTAAGCTGCAGTATCTGAAATACACTGTTGAGTGGAATGGGGGGATATTTTTCTCCATCCTAATTGTACTGATTAAGGTCTCATTCTGCCTAAAGATAGGGTCACCTTGGAAATTTTTGTCAAGTCATGTTTCTTCAAGATCTGGCATAAATTTTACATCCCTTCCATTCGAATTTCTACAGCAATGAAGAGCAATGAAATACAGCATTTTTTTTTCTAAAAAGAAGCTTTGTTTGGACATTTCTGGCAGCCTCTCATGGAGAATTTTAGTGTCTTTTGACCACTGCACACTATATCTGCTCCAGTTCATATGCACCAATTAATATAATTAAGTCAACTTAATTTAACATACTATAGCAAGTGGAATTTGGAACACAAATCCATATGAACAAAAATTTCAATGCAACAAACTTGGCATAGTCAGAATACTGCTATCTTTGCCAAGAGAAACCCATCAGACTGAATGCCTTTATAATAAGATTGCAAATATGTGGTTTACCAACAATTCTTGATTATTCGGGGAGCCACATTTTTCTCTGTATAAAGACTTTCATAGATAATACACCTAAGCATCACATTGTGGGTGGGAAATTTCCATAACTCACTGTCCTAAAATAGAATATTACAAAATGTAGCTAATTCCATTCATTTAAAATGTTTGCCAGTATGGATAGCCAATTAGAAAAGATTTGTGGAAGATTGATTTTATATGGTAAATGCATCAAGATTATTATGTGCAAAATGTTAGAGAAATATTGAAACTCCCACAGAGGAATGGATTGTAAAGATGGTAGAAGGGGCAGAAATGGAAAATCTGATCTGTTTGGTCAAGGATAAATAAGTATTTTTTATAGAAGATGGAAACTCTTCATAAACATTTTAATGAAAATTGAAAAGAATGAAATTATTATTTCTGAAATTGATGACTAAAAGGGATTGAATAAACAGCTCAAGGGATTTGTGTTTGAAGATGGATAATGTGTTTGCAGAAAAGACGGTCAGAAGTAATTTTTTGTTTCTTTAATTATTTCTTCTTTCTTTTATTGTCATTCTTTCTTGCTTTCATTCATACACACACAAACACACACACATTCTTAATAAATTACTTTAAAAATGTGGTTGCCTGAGTGTAGTACTAAGTATATTAATCAGGTTGTAATATATAAAGATAACTTTTTTTAGATTGGGTACATAGCAATGTTCCATAACAGCTAAATTACTCTCATTTCAATCTAACAAGTATTATATATAATTCTTTATTTATATAGTTTATGTGCTTTGGCAACATAGTCTTTTATATTGGCAGTACTGCTAGAATGGAATTTCCCCCTTTTCTCTCTGTGGGGAAACCATGTTTATCTGCTTTGAACAAAAACAACAAAGGGTCTTATAACACTTTAAAGTCTTACACATTTATTGTAGTATAAACCTTTGCAGGCCAGAGTAATTTTGCTGC
The DNA here is from genome assembly GCA_015471245.1 of Laticauda colubrina. Classification (NCBI taxonomy): domain Eukaryota; kingdom Metazoa; phylum Chordata; class Lepidosauria; order Squamata; family Elapidae; genus Laticauda; species Laticauda colubrina. The sequence continues at coordinate 13,914,120 of BLBF01000041.1, read as the reverse complement.
TGTTTTCAGTTAGAGATGATTCTGAAATTCTACTTATTCTGAGTTTCTTAGTTGGTCTTAATTCTTAGTTGAATTATTTGGTCTTGTATCAGTTTTCTATAAAACTTTAGGGTCAATGTGTTACTGCTTTCACTTTATTTAACTTCTTTGAATATAAACCATGGGCACCCAGTTCAAGAGTGAATAAACAAAGGCCATAAAAAAAAATAGTGTTCATGATGTAACATATGTATCACTGAATTAAGATTCTGTTTTATGCAGTATTTACAATATATTGATCTACACCAGAACATTCACTAATAGAACAACAAACAAAAATAATCAATTCTGTGTGGTGTTTCTGCACTAAATGCTATCTATAAAATATTTTTCCAAACAAAGCAACTTGATGGTATAATATCTTCAAAATCATTTTTGTCAGTTTTATCTATTTGCATAAATAATATTCAAGGAGGAAAATAAAAGTTGAACTAATTTATCTGTTGTATTCGTCACTCTTGTATTTGTTTTATCTCCTTTGTTGAGATCTGGATCAAAATAGAATATCTATCTTTAGATCTTTTAGTAGTCTCTGATATCATTTTCTAGGAACTATCTGTTTAAAAATATTTCTCTCTTTCCTTCCTGGGTTGTTTTGATTGATGTTTCTAGGAGAAGAAAGTTTGATTTAGTGCCATTCTTATATAAAGTACTCTTGGATTTGGCATCTTTCCCTTGCTTCTTAACAAGAAGCTGCTGGAAGACATAATCTCCCAGAAGCCATAACATCATGGTTGAATAGGAGAGTTTGCCATAATTATATGAGGACTCTTACAATGACAAGGAGTCCTGCCTGGAAGTAACCTGTTATGAGTGTCAGTGAAGGGACAAGTAACTATTGCTGCTCATACACCAACTGTATACACAGTTGGTATGTACACAGCAACTATATACACATAATGGTTCATGGAACTCATCTTAAGCCTCTGTCACACTGCACCAACAGATGGAAAGAGGATGTAAAACGGAGAAAAACACTTGCAATCCATTGGTTAACGCGATGCTTCCGTTTGGTATTCACTGCATACGATTTGCTTCCTCTTTATCCGTCCAGCATCCGTCTTATTGATGTTTCATCCGCTCAGAGGGCTTTGAGCTGCTCAAAACTTTTGCGTGGAAAATGTATCCAATTTGTCCATTCTGCAACCGCTAGGTATCTGCTAGGCATCCATTCTGCATCCGTTACGCATCCACTATATCTGCTAGGCATCCGCTATGCATCCGCGCAACTTGATCTGGTAAACGGTAAACGGACGCAGGGAGGAAGCGGAACGGACGCGGAACGGATGCAGAACGGATGCAGAACGGATGCAGAATGGATGCAGAACAGATGAAAGTGGATGCAACTCGCAAAGGAAGCATTTAAAACGGAAAAAACTTTCGCAGAGAGGACCTATCTCGGATATTAAGGATGTCTAGAGGATGCCGAAAGGATGCAAAGGGACACGAAGTGGAAAACCTATACTGTCTATAAAAAGGGGGAGCAACTCATCTGGATCTCACTTTCAGACCAGCAGCCCAGCTGTGCAGACCTCTGCAGCCTTCATCTGGCTCTTCCTCTTCCACAGCATCCAGTCATGTCCATCATGGATCGTAACAAAGTCCTTTTGGCAGCCACCATCGTTCTGTAACAGTGCAAAGCCATCTACAGGCTCTGTGAACTCCACTACGGGAAGAAAAAGAGGCAGCCAAGAAACGTCTGGGTCTGAAGATGGTTTGGGAGAAGAGCAGAGTACGGACTGTACAACAAGCTGATGGTGGAGCTCAGGAACGAAGACACTCGTGCATTCCAAAAGTTCATGAGGATGCCTCCAGCCATGTTTGACGAAGTTGTGCAGCGGCTGACACCCAGGTTGACCAAGCAGAGCACCAACTTCCGGCCCAGCCTGGAACCTGGGCTCAAGGTGGCACACACTCTGCACCACCTGGCCTCAGGGACCACCTACAGGAGCATGCAATACGGCTGGAGGGTGCCACCCAACACCAATAGCATTGTGGTCAGAGAAGTGGTGCAGGCCATCATCAAAGAATACATGGAGGAGCTCCTCCAGTGCCCCTCCATTGAAGAAGGATGGAAGAAAGTTGCAGAGCAGTGGTATTAGAGGTGGAACTTCCCCCACACCGTTGGAGCTATAGATGGCAAGCATGTGGCCTGCAAAGCTCCAGCCAAGTCATGGTCCACTTATTTCAACTACAAGGGCTTCTTCAGCATCATCCTCTTTGCCATGGTCGATGCTGACTACAAGTTCATGTACATCGATGCTTCAGGCAATGGGTCAGCTTCAGATGCCCAGGTATACAATGCCAGTGACCTCAAGGAGGGGCTGGAACGCAACCTCATCGTGGGCTTCCCAGATCCAGACCCCCTGCCCAGCGACATGCAAGATGTGCCCTACTTCATCATGGGGGATGACGCCTTCTCCCTCAGAACCTACCTCATGAAGCACTACAGTTCAAGACTCCTCACCCGTAAAGAGAGGATCTTCAACTACAGGCTGTCCAGGGCAAGGCAGGTGGTGGAGAACGCCTTTGGCATCCTGGCCAACAGGTTCCAGGTACTTCTCACCACCATGCAGCATCACCCAGAGACCGTGAGGAGGATCATGGAAGCTTGCTGCATCCTGCACAATCTCATGCGCACCCGCTACCCAGTCTTGCAGAACAGGCTCGTGGACCTCCAACAAGGCAATGGGGACATGGAGCCTGGGGAATGGAGGCAAGGGGAAAACCTGATAGACACTGAGGGTGTGCAAGGCCCCAACAGAGCCTCCCGTGAAGGGAAGAGGCAGCGCAACCTCCTGAAACACTGGTGCAACTCCCCAGCTGGAGCAGTGGAGTGGCAAGACAGAATGATAGATGCTTAATGGGTGCTTCCTTCAGCCTGTCTCATCACACTGATGAGATTGGGCCATGTATGTTGAGTGGCCCTACAATGAACAGGGCATTTAATAAAGAGTTGTGTTTATGTTGACATGTGTGGATCAATGATTACATTATTATTGATAATAAAGGGCCCTAGGTGTGGCACCTGGGAGGGTGGACCATACAGTCCCACTATGCTTGCACTGGAGGTTTATCTATCCCCACAGCTATTACCCCTCCCAAAGGTATCCCTGCTCATTCCACAGGTATCCCTGCCCATCCCACTGCTATCTTAACCCATCCCACAGATATCCTAACGCATCCCAAAGGTATCCCTGCCCATCCCACAGCTATTACCCATTCCAAAGGTATCCCTGCCCATCCCACTGCTATCTTAACCCATCGCACAAGCATGCAAAGGCTTAAACCATTTCTAAAAGTTTCCACCAAGACTTTATTAAAAAAAAGAAATGAAGTGTGTGAATCAAAGATAGACTTTATTAACAACAAAATTTAAAAGAACAATGACCCAAGTCAAGTGTCCAAATAAAGTCTACAGGTAGCCACCCATTCTCTGGCATTCCACTTGGTCACTCGGAGGTGTGCCCAGTCTCAGGGGTGAAAGGTCCAGGTGCTGTGGAGGTGGCTGGTGCTGGAGTGCTGGTCTGAAGCCCCACTAGGGTGCCTGGCCCCGAGAGGACAACAGGTGACAGTGTGTTGAGAAAGCTCTGAGACAGCTGGCTCAGACCTGTGATGTTGAGAGCTCCTTCCTCCATGCCATGGGGTGTCAGCCCCAGTACCGATGACAAATGTACTGAGGCCGGGCTTGGCTGTGGGGTGGAGGAAGGAGCAGTGTAGTGGGGCTTTCTTGTCTGCAGCTGGGTGAGGACTGGTGTTGGTGGCATCGGTGGTGTGGGTGGCATCAGTGTCGTGGGTGGCATCGTTGGCATCATTGGCATCAGTGTCATGAGTGGCATCGTTGGCATTGTTGGCATCAGTGGAACCTGTGGCAATGGTGTCATTCGATGACTCTGTGCCTGGACTGGGAAGGACTGCTGCCTGTGCTGAAGGAACTCTTGGTAGCCATAGCCCTGGTAGGTGAGGGCCTGTGGAAAGCCTTGGAATGGGAGGGACATCACCTGGGGTGGAGGAGCAGACCTGGACTGGGTGGGAGCAGGTTCCTTTGGGTCTGGAGGGTTCTGAAGGAGCTTGGTGATCCGGTCCTTCACCACCTGGTACTGGGGTGTCCGTGAGGGTCTGGTTGACATAGTTGAGGAAGGGCTTGCGGTTGGAGGATGAGGAGTCGGTGTGGACCAGCTGAGAGAGGAGATCTATGCTGCTCCGGATGGTGTCCCTGATCTCCAGTAGGACAGTGTGGCTCTGCCCCTCCGGTCTGGCTCTCTGTCTTTCTTTGGAGGTGGAGCTGGGGGTGGATGTGGGTAGGGCTGTGATGGACGTGCCATCTCCTTTCTCCCACCACACTAGGGAGTCCTCCACGTGCTCCACCATGGTTACAACACCTGTCCGCGGGTTTTCCGCCGTGGCACGTTCCACAGAACCTGCCTGGAGACAGGAGCTGACTCTTGGCCGGAAGAGGACTGGCTCTCAGCTGGCTGCCGGAGAGAGAGGGTAGTGAGAGGGGCTGCTGGTGCTCCTCGGTGGCGGATCTCACCCTCCAGGAAGCTGCACCTGGCCATGACGTAGGTCTCTCTATCCGTCAGCTTAACCATGGCCTGGCCAGATTTCTTGAGGTGCAGCTTCCCATACCAGGTGTGCATGTGCTTCCACCAGCTGAGGAGCACCTCCGAAGTGTAGCCCAGACTCTCCGCCTTCTCTCTCCAAGCAGCATGCTTCCGCTTGGTGTCCCTGTAGAGACGGTGTACCTTCTGCCACAGATAGTCATTCTCTCTCAGCCACTCCAGCACCTCATCCTCATGTTCCTCCTAAATGGAGTATTGCCTCCTCTCCTGTCCCTGCATATGCCTCTTCCTCCCTTTGGCAGGACCAGATGGGCCCTCATCAGAGGGGCTCCCAGGTAGTAGGGGCTGCCCCTCCACACCACCAGCAGCAGCAGCACCAGCAGGATCATCATCATCATCATCATCATCAGCAGCAGCAGCAGCAGCACCAGCAGGATTATCATCATCAGCAGCAGCAGGACCAGCAGCAGCAGGACCAGCAGGACCAGGATCAGCAGCAGCAGCGCCAGCAAGACCATGAGCACGAGCAGGACCAGGAGCACGAGCAGGACGTGCAGGACGAGCAGGACGAGCAAGACCAGGAGCACGAGCAGGACGAGCAAGTCCAGGAGTACGAGCAGGACCAGCAGGACCAGCAGGACGAGGAGCAGCTTCAGCAGAGTAAGCACGAGCAGAAGCACCACCACCAGGAGCAGCCTCAGCAGAGTAAGCACGAGCAGAAGCACCACCGCCAGAAGCAGCAGCATCAGCTCCTCCAGAAGCAGAAGCAGCAGAAGCCCCAGCACAAGCCCCAGCAGAAGCAGAGTCAGGGACAGGGGACGGGAGGGTGGCCCTGTCCCTCTTGCCAGGGATGGTGTCATGTTGCTGCTTTCTCTTCTTCCCCATGGTTGTGGGGTTGCTGGCTGGCAGGGAGTCTGGCAGGCACCAAGGCTGGCAGGAAGGCTGGCACCAAGGCTGGCAGGAAGGCTGGCAGGCAGGCATGCACCAAGGCTGGCAGGCTGGCAGGCACCAAGACTGGCAGGCAGGCAGCCACCAAGGCTGGCAGGCAGACTGGCTGGCAGGGAGGCTGGAAGGCAGGCTGGCAGCAAGGCTAGCAGGCAGGCAGACAGCAAGCCTGGCCAGGAGGCTGGGAGGCAGGCTGGGAGCCAGGCTAGCAGGAAGGCTTGCAGCAAGGCTTGCAGGCAGGCATGCAGGCAGGGCAGGCAAGGCAGTCAATCCGTCCGGTAGCAGGTCTTTCCTCCGAATGGTGACCTGCTTCCGAGCTGCTTCCCTTTATATCCGCGGGGCTTATGCAATGCACCCCCCCCCCGCATGCACAATTAATGCCAGGCATCCATTAGGCTTCCGCTGTGCATCCGCTAGGCTTCCGCTCTGCATCCACTTCATCCACTGTGCATCCACTGTGCATCCGCTTCATCCGTTCCACGTCCGCTCTGCATCTGCTTCATCCGTTCTGCGTCCGCTTTGCTGAGGTCCCCCGGAAGCCAAGCGGATGTGCCATCCGCTCCCATCCACTTCCATCTGCTGGGCTTCCGTTCCGCATCTGCTTTCCATCTGCTCTGCGTCCTCCCCACGTCCATTCCTTTCTGTGTTATCCGCTCTGGTTATGCAAATTTTTGCCCCTTTTGAGAGCGGATAACAACGGATGGAACATTTTTCTCATCCGTTGTGTCCTTTTTACTTATGTTTTGCATCCGTTGGGCAGTGTGACAGGGCCTTTATATCCAGTTGGAGTTTGTCCTGCTTCCTGCTTGGGTGACGATAATCACCATGTTCTAGAGGTGGGTCCTAGTGAAGTTCATGAATTCAGGAACTCCATGGTAGCCATGTTCTTGTTACAAAAAAAATGTGTTAATGATTCATGAGGAAAGACATATGAATATTTGGTTTTCACTTTTGGTGCTGCTTAGAGATGACCTGAATATGGAAGATATTAACATAAACCCTTTTAGATAGACTAATATTAGGAATCGGTAAAATATCTCCAGCAAATTCATTTCTTGGTAGAATGGGACAAAAAAATTAGCACAGTAGGCCTTAATCCTGCTACATTACAGCTTGGTATCTTGAAGGGATTCACCACAATAGAACTGACATAACCAGTGGAAGAGACAATATTTTCCACCCTTTGCTTTGGTGCTTATGAGATTTGTGGATGAGTTAAATAAAATAGTTCTGTTTCCCCTAGCAGAAAATTAATAATTCTAATTTGCTTCTTGTTTTAATTAAAACCATTGTTCTACAAGTTTTGGTAGGGCCCTGGGGAGGGGTTATTGTGGAAACAAGGAATTTGCTATTTCATAGGACAGGGTTGTGGAAGAAGAAAATTTTCTAGATTGTGTTTCTTCTCCTTGGTGAGCCTTATGAAAGTACAGCTACTTGGGGAGTGCTAGCTAATACCTTGCAACTGGAAGTGCTTAAACGTCACAGCACATTGAGTTATGCAAACAGTTTTCACCTCAGCTCAGCAAGTTTCTGGCATCCATCACAGTCATCTCTTTTTGCACCTGAAGGGGTTTATGCACAACTGTCTATAATTCACACTTTTCCAAGGTCAGTTACTCAGTGAACCACACTGAACCAATCCCACATGTTTTTCAATAATTCAGAATGCGATTCGAAATAATTTCTAATCGTGGCCAACTATGGAGATGGAAAAATATGAAAGGCAAACCTCTGAAATTTTCTTTTCTTTTCTCCTCCTCCTCCTCCTCCTCCTCCTCCTCCTCCTCCTCCTCCC
>BLBF01000041.1:13886650-13906679 GCA_015471245.1 Laticauda colubrina | reverse complement strand
CCTCCTCCTCCTCCTCCTCCTCCTCCTCCTCCTCCTCCTCCTCCTCTCCTGTTTCCTGGTTAGAATCTGTCTAAATTGAATTTTGACAGAAGTTAATATAGTGATACATGACCACATTTTCAGCTTTTACTGCATACAATATAGAGAACCTGATGTCCAGAATGCTTGGACAAGTCACAGTTCAGGACCGAGGAGCACTTCTAGGGGGAGTGCCAGTTTGCATTTGTTACAAAATTTGAAATTTGTCAGCTAACCAGTGTGAAGTGTAGGGATGATATATTACATCGAAATACCTGCAGTAGTTGTTGATTGATTACTGGACATAGTTTAAGGTTTGATTTTGGCCTTTGTAGACTTAAGCAAATTAGAGCCATGTACTTTGAGTTTAGAAAATCTGGCTGCTAGGCCTTTAATTATTAAACTATAATTATTATAATAATTATTATTATAACTATATTATTGAATACAGAATACAATACAGAAGCCTGATGATGGCAGATGAGATTCTGCCAAAACGTTGCTACAACTTTAAAAGCACAGATACAAGGACGTGGGAAAATACCCGAACAAAACTGAACAGCATATTTGACCCATTTTAGATTTATTCATTTATCACTAATGCACAGGTTCTGGTGTGATTATGACATTTATTAGGTGTAAGGTACCAGAACAAGTTTGTGATTGGCCAAAGTAGTTTATTGTTAATCACCTATTTACAAGAATCTCCAGACTAACTGCATTGTTTTGAGAACAGGCAGATAAAGACTTCTACAGTCTGCTGCTTCCTCTTGTGGAATGGCTCCAAGCCAAACCACCTCTTCACTCCCTCCTCTACTCCAGCTAGTGATTCCACCAGATATCTCCAGTTATTTTCCTCTTGTTTATACAAAGATGGATGAGAAGATTTTGAAATGTTCATGTGCATCCATAAAAGGGATAAAGAACTTGAAACTGAAATTGGGAAAAACTGACAAATGTATTTATCCAGGCAAAGAGCTGGTCTGAATTAAACCTGTATATATCCATCCATCTATACCTGGGGTCTCAAACTCATGGCCCATAGGTCAGATGTGTCACGTGCTGGCCCCACTCCCATCCAGTTTAGCAAAAGGGAAAAAAAAGTCCCAATATGTCATTGCCAGTGACATTGCCATGACAACGTGAGTTTGACATCCCTGATCTATACAAAATTGAATTAAAGTTCCCAGGCTTTGGGAGGTAGGAGGACAAGAACTGCCCACTCATTTGAAACAGTTATGTTGAAGGGATGTACAATGTAGAAAATGGCTGCACCTCTTTCATTTGGATGAATCGAATTTAATCAAACACTTTCTTCTTCCATAAATGAGCAAGAGGCATTTGATGTTTTAAAAATTTGGGGATTAAGATAAAAAATGTTTAACACATCCACTACTAACTCAGATCGATCTATCTATCTATCTATCTATCTATCTATCTATCTATCTATCTATCTATCTATCTACTATCTATTTATCTAATCTACCATCTATCATCTATTTGCCCAAGAGCAAATAACTATAACAGATGAAATTTGCTAGAGCTCTTTATAAATATTGATCAACACTCATGCTTAACATATTTCTGTGAGTCTTGCAACTATTCGTAAACACTGTTTACTGAACTTTGTTAATGATACTGGTAAAGAAAAGACTTTGTTTTTGGATTATCTCTGGACTGATTAGTTTGAATACTGCTTTAACTGCATATCTTTTGTACTGTTTTTTGGACTTTGTTTACCCATTTACAGGAAGTAAAACTTACATTTAACTTATTCAGTGTATCTGTGTGCTGGTTGTGTGTTATTCATCACCACTCTGAGTAAGTTTCCCTGAGTGCACTCATTCTTCTCATGGGGAATACCTCAACACTGGTTATGGGCCCAGACTCAGATAACTGAGAGTTAGTGTGAATACACAGTTCCATATACAGACAGCTGTCTATTGTTTAATCATGGGTTATTGTCCTGATAAAGATGGCACAAGACCTGTCAACAAGTCTATCACTAATAACCTGGTTGGATGGAACAAACTATGCTTCCTGATCTATGAAGTACAGTCTACTTCTGCATAGGGAAGGGTTATGGGCTGCAGTTCAGGATCCACCAGTTGTAAATGGTTGGGATTCAGATGATGACGATGCCAAAAAGTTAGCTAACTTTAAACGGAACAACGAACAAGCTCTTTGTATAATTGGACTAACACTGAGTGACCAGCAGCTAGTCCATATTCGTGGAGAAGAGTCTGCTGCTAGGAGTCGGGAGAATTTGAAGATTTATGTTCGTGACAGTGTAGGTGTATAAATACATCTTACACATAAACTGTTTAGAGCACATATTCTGAAAGGTGGAGATATGTTAGCTCATTTGCACTTTATGAAAAGAACTTTTCAAGAGCTACATGAAAAAGAACTGATCCTTTCAGAGCTGCACCAAGTTTACATCATTCTTTCCTCATTGGATAAAAGCTATGATGATTACATATCTTCACTCAAAGTCTTGATCAGAAATGAACTGACATTGACTGACATAACTGAATGATTGTTAGAAGAGGCAAGAAGGCAGGATAGAGACCAACTGAGAGAGAAACAACCACAAGAAGAGGATTTGTTTTCAACTGCCTATACTGTTAGGAAATGTTTTTCTTGTGGGGCTAGGTGACATACAGGTAGATTCTGTAAAAAGGGTAAATGACAGAATACTGGTAATCACCAGAAGGCTAAGAAGAAGGTTAATTTAGCTATGTCTAGCAATTCAACTGTAAACCATGAATTGTGGGTAGTTGATAGTGGAGCATCGCAGTGCATTACTAAAGATAGAAAAGGTTTGTAAAGATGTCCATGTGTAAGCAACATGTATCATTGGAAAATGGATGGAAGCTGAAAACATCTGGTGAAGGTACTGCATATTGTTCATGTGAGATAAATGAGCAATTACCTATGTTATATGTAACTCAACTGAAATTTAATTTGTTATCAGTAAGGGCTTTAGTTAATCTTGGTTATGTAGTGACCTTTAGGGGAGATAACTGTATGATAGAGAAAGAGGGTAAAAGGGTTACTGCTACTTTAAAAAATGATTTATATGTGATACATGATGACCAATTGCAGATGCTAACTCAGTTTATAATAATGTTAAGCCACATGAAGAATGTATACATTTACTGTGTAGATGTCTGGGGCACATTAATTTCAAAATGCTGAAAGAACTGTTAAATTGTCAGAGGGAGTAAAATTAAAACCCTGTAGCCAGTACTTAAACTGTAATGCCTGTAATCAGGAGAAAAGTAAGGTTATTCCTGCACAGACTGAATGGGTTTAAGACCAAAGAAACTTTAGAGGTTGTTTTTGCTGACATAATTGGTCCTAAGACACCCAGTTTGGGAGGTGCCTGCTATGTTTTGAGTGAAATGGACCATTACTCACAGTATGATTTCTGCTATCTTATGAAAAACAAAACAAAAATGTTCCAACATTTCTTTAACTGGCTAAGATTTGTTGAAAGGAAAATGAGACATAGGGTGATTATCTTAGTTACAGATAATGGGACTGAATTTATTAACACGAGATTCCAAACAATGTTGAAATTGACTGGTGTCGAGCATAAGCGTTCTGCCCCTTACAGGCCACAACATAACTCATTTATAGAATGAAGGGGGCAAATGTTACAAGTCATGGCTTGCACTGTGTTATCCAATTCAGATTTGCCTGAACCACTGTGGGAAGGCATAATGTGCACCAACCATGTTTTAAATAATGTGTTAAACACAACAACTGGTGAATTTGCATTCACTTGTTGGCATGGCAGAAAACCAAATTTAAGTTATCTATACACATTTGGAGTTCCAGCATGGGTACATATTCCCTCACAAGTAAGACTAAAAGGGCAACATAGAGCTAGGAAATTATTTTTCGTAGATTACAAGGCCAACCATAGATCGTTTAGATTCTGGGTTCCAGGCACAGCTGATATGTACTGTAGTACTAGTGCTAAATTTCTTGAGCATGTTGGGTGGCATAAACTAGAACAGGAATCCAACAATGATGTTGTTATCAACACCCAAGTAGTCCCTAACAATGAAATAGTTAAACCATCAATAGCCATTAAAAAGGAAGAACAGGCATAAGAGGAGGTAGAAGAACAAGAGCAGGTGGAACAGGAGAGTCCACCAGGAAGCCCCGAGTAACCTAGACATTTAACCCATGTAACAGAACCACCAGATAGATATCAGGTTAGTATAGCATGCCAAGTAAATAGAGTTCCTACTAACTGTAATGAACTAAAACTGTATCCTGCTAAGGTTCAGGCTGCTTGGCAGGAAGCAATGGATAAGGAACAAAAATCCTTTCAAAGGTTGGAGATATATGAAAATGTCAGGTTACCACCAGGTAAGCTTGCCATAGGGTGTAAGTGGATTTATAAAATTAAGATAGGTATGGATGGGACTGTTACCTATAAAGCCAGGTTAATAGCACAAGAGTTCGATCAGTCAGCCAATGACTACGATGAGGTGTTTGCACCTAGTCTGAAAGCTACCACATTACAAGCAGCATTAGTGTGGGCAGCTAGGAAGAAATACACAATAAACCATTTACATGTTGAGACAGCATATCTGCATGCACTGTTGCAACATATTATATATTTAAAGAAGCCTTTGGGGATAAAAACTGATAACAAAACTGATTGCTGAAGATTAAAAAAGAGTCTTTATGGATTGAAGCAATCAGGTTATGAATGGAACCAGTGCATAGTGAAGGAATTAACAAAGATAGCTTTTATAGCTGGAATGGCTGATCCATGTTTATTCAAAAAGGAAAGTGATGGTGTAGTTTCATTGTTGCTATTGTTCAGTGATGACGTAGCATTAATCAATAAAACTGAGAAAGAAGCCACTGGGATTATTTCACTGTTAGAGAAGAAATTTAAAAATCAAACATTTAGGTGAGATTAAACAGTATCTTGGTTTGAAAAAAAAAAAAAAACAAACTAAGGGAGGCTACAAAATCTCACAGGCAGATTAAATTAACCAGTTACTGAAGAACTTTAAAATGGAACTTTGTAAAACGGCTGAGACACCAATGAGCCAGGAATTTAGCCACAGTGATGTGCAAAGTCCTGTTCTTGATAAAGACATTTATCAATCATTAATTGGTAGCTTATCCTATTTTAGTAATTGGTCTAGGCCAGACATAGCATTTAGTGTCAACCAATTAGCCAAGTTTAATGCTGAGCCTACTGAAAGGCACTGGAAAGCTGCTAAGCATGTGTTGAGATATCTTAAACAAACGATGGATTATGTTTTATATTTGGAGCTTAAGGATGAACTAAGTTTAACTGCATATGCCAATACAAGTTTTGCTACAGACTTACCTACATGTAAATCAATGTCAGGTACTGTAGTGTTATGAGGAAAGGTGTTAATTGGATGGTGATCTATTCAAGAAAAACATCTAAGCTTATCAACAATGGAGGCTGAATTCTCATGTTTGTTTCTATTATGTATGGACTTATATGTTCTAAGTGACTTGTATGTTATAAACAACTAATGATAGACATGGGAAGTAATGTAAAGGAATCTATTGTTGTATGCGGTATCTGCTATCCCGCATCAGATGGGCGTCTCATGATAGGGAGCAAAGGAGAGAGAAACGACAGGAGATGAAGTTCCTCGCGATGAGTGCGCCCCGAATGTCTGGGTACACGCTCTTTTATTATGCTCATTCAAAAGGGGGTGATTGTTTATTCAGAACCTAGGTTAAGTCTAGATCAGACGGAATATACAGAATTAACAATGGCTCAAACAAAAGCAAGATACCAGGACAGACAGGATGGCAAGATTTATATTTGATCAGGATATTTCTTCTTCACAAAGCTGCATGCCAGACAATGTAATCCCAAGTGAATAAACCATTTCTGCAAATGTTTGACTCCTTGTCTCTGTACGTGCCCTGTAAAAGGTCACTGAGAAGACAGAAGCTTAATGATTACACGTGAATGATACAATGTTGCAAATGTCTGAATGATACATAGTTGCATTGATACACAGTTGAAAACACATAAATGATACATAGTTACAACAGTTGTATATGAAAACAACTAATCAGCAATTCAGATGGCTTCCAATCTCACCATAAAAACAAGATCAAAACACACCAATCTACAATATCTGAATGTGAGACAATGTGTTCCAAGTAAAATGATTAAACTGGAGTATTATAAACTGGAGTAAAATGAGTACTGCACGTCAGAGAATAACACTGCAGTTCATTTTACGAAAGCACTGTAAAACATAAGGCTTGTTGTGAGGAATATGAACTAAAACTGTTAGGTTTTATATATTGTCCTACCCAAAGGGGAGAATGTTAGGAATGATAGTCACCTAACAGTTGGGTTGGCAATATATAAACCAGGATAGTCATTTAATACTGTTGTATCTTTAAAAGAATGTTGTAATTGTGATTGGCAGAGGTTCCTCCAGTGGCTATAAGATGGTGCTAGAAACCTGATTTGTTCTCCTTGCACGTCCTTTGCTTTCCTTTTGCCTTTTGCCTGATCGTCATTCTGCTTGAATTGCTGTGAATCTTGCAACTATTCCTAAACCCCGTTTACTGAACTTTGTTTATGATATTGGTAAAGAAAAGGACTTCATTTTTGGATTATCCCTGGACTGATTATTTTGAATACTAACTTCTTTAACCATGTCTCATTTGTACTGTTTGTTGGACTTTGTTTACCCATCTACAGGAAGTAAAACTTACATTTTACTATTCAGTGTATCTGTGTGCTGGTTGTGTGTTATTCATCACTACTCTTACTATGTTTACCTGAGCACACTCATTCTCCTAACGGGGTATACCTCAACAGTTTCAATGCTGATGGTTTCCAATCTGAGCTCCAAATAACACTTTATAATGTTTTAGCTGTGTAAACAAAAAAGACCACAACATTTGCCACTGATTAAAGGAAAACCTCTATGAACACCTAATCAGTTATAGTGTGGGTGGGATAAGTTCTTCAGACCTAAATGTGCAGCTGTATCATTTCCAAGTCCCTTTGGGGTCCAAAGCAAAATTGTGGCAAGGCAATTTTGTTATCTTTCATTTGGCAAGTCTTTCTCTTGAATGTATGTTTTTTCCACCATAACTGATAAAGAAAAAGAAAAAAAAAACCTACCTGATCAAAATAATATACTAAAATTTTTATTTTGGTATAGAAAAGAACCTGCTTTGGAACAAGAAACTTAATTTAGATGCAAATGGGACAGTCAAGGTTGCACTAAAAATATCTGGAAACAACACTAGGTGTGGAGAGGACTGGAAGGACAACTGGACAAAATATGTTATAATATTGAATACATTAGACATAGGTAGTCTTCAACTTATGAGCACAATTGAGCCCAAAATTTCTGTTGTTAAGTGAGACATTTGTCATGTGAGTTTCACCCCATTTTACAATCTTCCTTGTCATAGTTGTGAAATGAATCACTGCAATTGTTAAATTAGTAACATGGTTGTTAAATGAATCTGGCCTCCTCATTGACACATAAATACACACATAAAATGGGTCCTTCAAGAGTAAACTAGCTGCTCAAGAAGCAAGTAAACATTAACAGAAAGAGGTAATTATACTAATATTCGTGTCTATTTCTTCTCTTAAATTGCCAGCAAAGCTTTCAAAATCAAGTCTAAACTTTAGAAAAACTAACATGTTTCATTAAATGGAAAAGACCTAATTTAATAATAAACTGATGAAATAGATTACATCTATACCTAGTGGTCCACAGCTTACTTTAGCAAGATGTAGCAAGTTCTTTTTTTAAAAAAAAAAAGTCACCTCTCCATTGAAAATTGTTTTTTTTTTTTGCAATAACTAAAGAAGTTATGAAATTTAATCCAAAAGAGTATCAATTCATTTAACTAATTATTATTTTCCCTTCATTCTTAATCTGGATATGGAGCATATCATAAATGGTTGCTGTCTTCAACTGGTCTAATATGGGCTAATGGACTGAAATTTACATTGAATTATAATTTCAAAGTATTTTTTATGTAAGATGATGTACAACTGGAATTTAATGCCTGGAAAATTGCCAAAATTGTCTAAAAGTATTTCAAATGGATGTTAGAAATGCAAGTACAAAAGGTAATTTTTATCATCTCTGGTGGATTTGTGAAAAAGCAAAGAAATACTGTGACCAGCGTTTTTCCTTTAATCCTTAAATATAAATTCAAACCAGTTTTCTTTTTAGGTTTGAGGATCAAAAACTTGAAAGAAAATTTGGAATGTTATTATCATCAGTATGTATCAATATATATATTCTATCTATCTATCATCTATCTATCTATCTATCTATCTATCTATCTATCTATCTATCTATCTATCTATCTATCTATGTGGATCTTTGGTTATTTGGGTTTTCTCCCATGTAAAAAATTGGAAGTATCTAGGCGACATTTCAATGAAGTCTCATTCATCATCTTCAGGCTTATGTCTATGGCTTTGTGCTTCTCGGAGTAATGTGAGCTTGCAGTTACTTCTTCCTTTTAAATGATAGTGGGGGTGTGACTTCATTGGGTGGGGGCTTGGCTGTGTTCTGATTGGTTGTGGGGTTGGCTGTGTTCTGATTGGCTGGGGGTGTGTTCTGTTCAGGTGGGGGCTTGGTTGTGCTCAGGTTAGTCTTAGTTTCTGGGGGATTTGAGCTGGTGAGCTGTGATCCTGTTGTTTGGCTTCACTTTGGTGGTTGTGCCACATCTTCATGGTGGGCATCAGTTTGCTTCATGTATGGGTCTGAGGGGTTTGAAGTGGGTAGTGATGCAGCTGCGATACGGCTTCTGGTCTGTGGTAATGTCTCATCTTCTGTGTGGGTGTGAGTCTGCTTTCTACATGAAAGTGTGGTGGTATCATCTTATGTGGCCCTCATGGGTATGGGTATGGTGTCATTCTTCATGTTAGGTACTCATTTGTTAATGAGGGCGGATTTCCAAATGGTTGGTAGGCAGGAGGTATCATCTCATTTATTCATGCTGTGTGGGCATTTTTCTATCTCTATGGCTTCTCTGATTATTCTGTTGTTGAAGTGTTCAGTTTGTTGACAGTTCTGGTATTTTTAAAGTCAATCTCATGTCCTGTGGCTTTGAGGTGTTGGACCAGGGAAGAGGTCAGTTGTTGTTTTTTTTGATTGAGTTCTTGTGTTCTTCAATGCATGCACTTATTCTTCTGTTAGTTTCTCCAATGTATGTGGTGGGGCAGGCAGTGCAAGGGATTTCATATACTCCTTGGTTTTCTTTATACTCCTTGATTTTGTCTTTAAGGTTTCTTAGGATAGTGGATATTTTTCCGTTTGTGCAGAATGCTGTTTTAATGTTGTGTTTTTGGAGAATCTTAACCCATCTACCAGAAGAAAACACAAACCACTATCTACATGCACTCTCACACCACCACCGAGCACAGATCAATTCCGTAGCTGAGACACTCATCTCCAGAACAAAATGCTGAGCTGACGAAAAACACCTAAAAACCGAACTACACACTCTCATTAATGTTCTAACAGCCAATGGATTCCAAAGAAAGAGGATTACCCACCTAATCCAAAAACAACCCCAACCAAAATCCAAGACAGAGAACAAGAGAATGGCAAAGCCCTCCTCCCATATATAAAAGGCACTAGAGACAGCAAGATCCTCCAAAAACACAACATTAAAGCAGCATTCTGCATAAACAGTAAAATATCCACCATCCTAAAAAACCCTAAAGACAAAATCTAGTTAGAAAACCAAGGAGTATACAAAATCTCTTGCACCGCCTTTCTCACCACATACATTGGACAAACTAAAAGAAGAATAAGTGCACACATTGAAGAACACACACACACACATACACACACACACACACACACAAACACACACACACACACACATATATATATATGTGTGTGTGTGTGTGTGTGTGTGTGTGTGTGTGTTTAAGTTTTCACGGGTACTTACATGTGTGCTGTTCAGCTTCCTTTGGGTATTATCCCACGTCATTGTAGTGCTTTTAAAGTTGTAGCAATGTTTCAGCAGAATCTCATCTGTCATCATCAGGCTTCTGTATGGAGTTTGTATGTGGGTCAGGGTCTCACAGCCGTTGGTTTTAAATTTGAGGCTAGCCTATCCTGATTGGTTGGGAGTCTTGGTCTGTGTTTATTGGACTTGGAGTTTGTTTGATTGGTGTTTCTGGTTTCTTCTGTCTATTTTGTGGCTTTGATTGGCTGACCCACATACAAACTATTCTAGCCTGCTTATAAAGAGCAGCAAAAGAAGACTACAAAATCGGTAGATCAGAAGAGAAAATCGGTAGCCGGTCAAAACCTCTAAAAAGCGGTAGTCTACCGCCCAAAGTGGTAGAGTTGGCAAGTATGACATTTGAAAGCAAATTTGCAGAAAACATATTTTTTGCTGAAATCTCTGATTTTTTTTTTTTGAAAGATTTGCTTACTCACAAACAAGGCTTTCACTTCAGAACACTTTCTGAGTTTCTTTTGGCTAGTATTTCAGAGTTTATAATTACAGAGTGACTAAGGATAATACCCGGGAAGATACTGGAAAAGATAATAAAAAAACAGATCTGCCAACATCTAGAAACAAGTGAAGTAATAACTAGCAGTCAGAACAGATCATGCCAAACCAATCTTATTTCATTTTTCCACAAAGCAAGCAAGTCACTTGCTTACCTGAGGCAAACAACTAAATTAGTAGACCAGCAAAATACTGTGGACATTATACTGTGGTGCATACACCCAGATTGTCCTCCACAGATTGCTCGGATATGCAGAGCAATGGGAATTCATAAATTCTAGTTCTGTTTCAAGGGGAGGGAACTATAATTCTTGAAAGATATTTATCAATATTCAACTTATATTCTTACTTTTAATAATACATTAAATAATGAGAATTATAAAATGACAGAGAACAATATGAGCATCCTTTCAGTCATTTCACAGTAGTGAAGACTTCCCTACCTCCAGTCTTTTCATTTGCTAAACATTTTTAATGAGATTTAAAAACAAGACTACACAGAACTCAGAAATGGCAGATACTATGAGATTTTAAAATATCATTGTATCAGCATGGATGTCTCATTAACATTTTGTGAATAGTGGGGGTTCATCAATCCAGAGGGGTGAGGAAAAATCAGCACATAAACTGGCTTTTTATCTCTGGTAACATGTGACTTCTGAGATCCCTTCATCAAGTGATAAAAACTCTCTAGAGGTTCATCAAATTGGAAAATTCAGGTTGCTGAAAGTTTGTAGAGGATATTGATAGAAAGATATGGAAAACAAGGGAGTTAAAAAATCCATAACAAAATCCATAACAAATAACAGATAATCAGAGTTGGAAGGGACCTTGTGGGCCATCTAGCCCAACTACCCACCCAAGTGGGAGACCCTACACCATTTCTGACATATGGCAGTCCAATCTTTTCTTGAGAAGTTGCGCTCCCACAACTTCCAAGGGCAAGGTGTTCTATTGGTTGATTGTTCTCATTGTCAGAAAGTTTCTCCTTATTTCCAGGTTAAATATCTCCTTGTTCAGTTTCCATCCATTATTCCTTGTCTGGCCAACAGGCACTTTAGAAAATAGCTTGACCCCTTCCTCTCTGTGTATCCTCTCAAATATTGGAAGACTGTTATCATGTCTCCCGTGGTCCTTCTCTTTCCTAGACTAGCCATACTCAGTTCCTGTAACCGTTCTTCATATGCCTTAGTCTCCAGTCCCCTTATCATCCTGGTTGCTCTTCTCTGTACTTTTTCTAGAGCCTCAATATCTTTTTTATAATGTGGTGAACAAAACTGGATGCAGTACGCTAGGTGTGGTCTAAAGGCCCTGTCACACTGGCCGACGGATGCAAAACGTTTGAAAAAGGACACAGCGGACGAGAAAAATGTCCCATCCCTTGTTATCCGCTCTCAAAAGGGGCAAAAATTTGCATAACCAGAGCGGACAACACGGAAAAGAACAGACGGGGGGAGGACACAGAGCGGATGGAAAGCGGATGCTCCACGGAAGCCTCGGAGATGGAAGTGGATGGGAGCGGATGGCACATCCGCAAGGCTTCCTGGGGAGCACAGCAAAGTGGACGCGGAACGGAAAGAGCGGATGCAGAGCGGATGCAGAGCAGATGACATGTACTGCATGCTCCTGTAGGTGGTCCCTGAGGCCAGGTGGTGCAGAGTCAGTGCCACCTTGAGCCCAGGGTCCAGGCTGGGCCGGAAGTTGGTGCTCTGCTTGGTCAACCTGGGTGTCAGCCGCTCCACAACTTCATCAAACATGGCTGGAGGCATCCTCATGAAGTTCTGGAATGCACGAGGGTCTTCGTTCCTCAGCTCCACCATCAGCTTTTTATACAGTCTGTACTCTGCTCTTCTGGTGAACCATCTTTGGACCAAGACGCTTCTTGGCCACCTCCTTTTCTTCCCATAGAACAGTTGAAAGAGCCTGTAGATGGCTTCGCACTGTTGCAGAACGATGGTGGCTACCAACAGGAATGTGTTACGATCCATGGTGGACATGACTGGATGCTGTGGAAGAGCAAGATCCAGATGAAGGCTGCAGAGGTCTGCACAGCAGGGCTGCTGGACTGAAAGTGAGATCCAGGTGAGTTCCTCCCCCTTTTATAGGCAATATAGGTTTTCCACTGTGTCCTTTTGCATCCTCTAGACATCCTCTAGACATCCTTAATATCCGAGATAGGTCCCCTCTGCGAACATTTTTTCCGTTTTAAATGCTTTCTTTGCGAGCTGTATCCACTTTCATCCTTTCTCTGTCCATGCTACTAATGCTGCGCGTCCATTCTGCGTCCGTTTTGCTTCCTCCCTGTGTCCGCTTTCTGCTGGAGCGGATTTGAGTTGCGCAGATGCACAGCGGATGCCTAGCGGATGTAGCAGTCGCGTAACGGATGATGACGGATGCAGAACGGATGTTCCCCGTATGCCTAGCGGATGCAGAATGGACACGTTGGATATATTTTCCGCTCAAAATGTTTTGAGCGGATGGAACCTCAGTCGACGGATGCTGGACGGATAGAGAGGAAGAAAAACGGATGCAGTGAGTGCAGAACGGATGAATCGCGTTAACCAACAGATTGCAAGTGTTTCTCTCCATTTTATATCTTCTTTCCATCCATTGGTGCAGTGTGACATGGGCTTTACTCAGGCTTTATAGAGTGGTATTAGTACCTCCCTTGATCTTGATTGTATCCTTCTATTAATACAAGTTAGGATTGCATTAGCTTTTTTGGCTGCACACTGCTGGCTCATATTTAACTGGTTGTCCACTAAGACTCCACGATCCCTCTCACAGTTATTGCATTTGGGCCTGGTTTTACCCAGTCTATATGTGTACTTTTGGTTTTTCTTGCCTAAGTGTGGTATTTTACTTTTCTCTACATTGAATTTCATTTTGTTAGATATGGCCCAGTGTTCTAGTCTGTCAAGATCCATGTGGATCTTGAGCCTATCTTCTTGGGTGTTAGCTATTCCTGCCAGCTTAGTATAATCTGCAAATTTGGTAAGTTCCCCTTCTATTCCCTCATCCAAGTTGTTAATGAAGATATTGAAGAGTAACGGTCTAAAATAGAAGCTTGTGGCACTCCACTGCTTACTTTCCTCCATGTAGACTTAGACTCCTTAAGGACTACTCATTGAGTACGGTTTGTCAGCCAGTTGCGAGTCCATCTAATGGTGGTGCTGTCTATTCCACTTTTTTCTCGCTTACAAAGAAATAGGTTGTGGTCTACTTTGTTGAATGCTTTGCTGAAATCTAAATATATTATGTCCATTGCTGGTCTATTAATTTAGTCACTTGCTTGTTTCAGGTAAGCAGTTGGCACTTATCCTTTCCAGGGATAGCGCCT
The DNA here is from genome assembly GCA_015471245.1 of Laticauda colubrina. NCBI lineage: Eukaryota > Metazoa > Chordata > Lepidosauria > Squamata > Elapidae > Laticauda > Laticauda colubrina. Next base: position 13,892,767 of record BLBF01000041.1, on the reverse strand, counting down.
CTCACAATAAGATAACATAGCAGAATTTAGGGGATATCATTATATTATTATAGCAATATCATAATATTCTTACTTTTTAAAAGTAAATATTTATTTTATTCACAATGTTAAAATACAAATTCCAAATAAAGAAAAAAATGCAAGAACAAAACAAAACAATAAAATGTGCACAGAAAAAATGCATACATCCAGATTGTCCTCCATAGATTGCTCGGATATGCAGAGCAGTAAGATATTGCTATAATAATATAATTATATCCCCGAAGTTCTGCTATGTTATCTTATTATGTGTGTGTGTGTGGGGGGTGTTCCTGGAAAGGATAAGTAAAGAATATATTTTAAATATATCAATCCCAGCAGGGTTACTCAAGGTGTTAAGTCATCCCAACTGCTTACCTGAAGCAAGCAAGCACAGTGTTGAGGAGTAACAATATATGAAGAGAATGGAGACAGATTATAATGTTAATAACAATAACTTTCATTTCAGTCAGGAAAAGGCAATGGCAAACTACTACAATATTTTGCCCAAGAAAATTATATGAATATACAAGATCAAGTGAGTGAGTTAGATTCAGATGATAGTCCATTCAAATCAGATGGTACTCATCATGTTACTGAGAAATTGCTGAAGATCTTTTGGAATTCTAAACAGCTAGATTGAAGCTATCAGGATACTTAGTAGCTGATACTGACAAGGAGGAAAAGTAAATCCAAAGTTGCAAAGATAGAAATAAAGTAAAACCATGGAAAATAAGAAGAACGAACATGGAAAAGCTCAATGTAGATGAAATGAAATGAGGACATTGAATTTTTAGACTGCAGCAAATTGAAATAGATTTGTATAGTTGCCCTCATAAAATAATGCTGTCCACTCTCAGTTGGTTTCATTTGTAAATCCAGTGTAAAAGGCCTGTCACATTGGCCGACGGATACAAAACGTTTGTAAAAAGGACACAGCGGACGAGAAAATGTTCCATCCATTGTTATCCGCTCTCAAAAGTGCCCTGAATTTGCATAACCAGAGCGGACAACAACAGAAAGGAACGGACGGGGGAAGGACGTAGCCAGGATGGAAAGCGGATGCTCCACAGAAGCCTAGTGGATGGAAGCAGATGGGAGTGGATGGCACATCTGCAGGGCTTCCGGGGGAGCACAGTGAAGTGGACGCACAGCGGAAAGAGCGGATGCAGAGAGGATGCCAAGTGGATGAAGCAGATGCAGACCGGAAGCCAAGCGGAAGCCTAGCGGAAGCCTAGCAGATGCACAGCGTTCACTGCACATGCGGGGAGGATGAATTGCATCAGCCCCGCGGATATAAAGAGAAGCAGCTCGAAAGCAGGTCACCATTCAGAGGAAAGACCTGCTTCCAGACACAGCTCTCCAGCCAGCCAGCCAGCCAGCCAGCCAGCCAGCCAGCAAGCCAACAACCCAACAACCATGGGGAAGAAGAGAAAGCCTCAGCCATCTGCTGCCAGCCCTGGCAAGAGGGACAGGGCCACCATCCCACCCCCTGGCCCTGACTCTGCTTCTGCTGGGGCTTCTGCTGCTTGGGCTCGCTCTTTTGGTGCTGGAGCTTCTGGTGGCGCTGCTTCTGGTGATGGTGCTTCTGCTGATGCTGCTTCTGGTAAGTGGTGCTTCTGCTGGTGCTTACTCTGCTGATGCTGCTTCTGGTGGTGTGCTTCTGCTGGTGCTTACTCTGCTGGCACTGCTCCTGGTGCTGGTGCTTCTGCTGGTGCTTACTGTGCTGGCACTGCTCCTGGTCCTGCTGGTCCTGCTGGTGCTCCTGGTGCTGCTGGTGCTGCTGGTGCTGCTGGTGCTGCTGGTGCTTACTCTGCTGCTGCTGATCCTGGTCCTGCTGGTCCTGCTGGCGCTGCTGGTGCTTACTCTGCTGGTGCTGCTCCTGGTCCTGCTGGTGCTGCTGGTGCTGCTGCAGCTGGTGCTGCTGATCCTGCTTTTGCTGCTACTGTTGTTGTTGCTGCTGCTGCTGCTGGTGGTGGTGTGGAGGAGCAGCCCCTACAACCTCGAAGCCCCTCTGATGAGGGCCCATATGGCCCTGCCAAAGGGAGGAAGAGGCAGACGTTTGAACGGGAGAGGAGGCAATACACAATCGAAGAGGAACATGAGGAGGAGGTGCTGGAGTGGCTGAGGGAAAATGAATATCTTTGGCGGAAGGGACACAGGCTCTATCGAGACACCAAGAGGAAGGAGGCTGCTTGGAGAGAGAAGGCGGAGAGCCTGGGCTACACTTCGGAGGTGCTCCTCGACTGGTGGAAGCACATGCACACCTGGTACGGGAAGCTGCACCTCAAGAAATCTGGCCAGGCCACAGTCAAGCTGATGGACAGAGAGACCTACGTGATGGCCAAGTGCAGCTTCTTGGAGTGTGAGATCTGCCACCGAGGAGCAGCCCCTCTCACAACCCTCTCTCTCAGGCAGCCTGCTGAGAGACAGTCCTCTTCTGGCAAAAAGTCAGCTCCTGTGTCCAGGCAGGTATCTGTGGAGCGTGCCACGACGGAGAATCCCCCGGCAGCTTTACCACCCATGGCGGAGCGCGTGGAGGACCCCCTGATGCAGTGGGAGCAAGGAGAGGGCACTTCCACCATAGCCCAACCTGCATCCACCCCCAGCTCCACCTCCACCGAAAGGCAGAGAGGAAGACTGGAGGGGCAGAGCCACACTGTCCTGCTGGAGATAAGGGACACCATCAGAAGCAGCGTAGATCTCCTCTCTCAGCTGGTACACACTGACGTCCCATCCTCCAACCTCAATCCCTTCCTCACCTACGTCAACCAGACCCTCATGAACATGTCGGAAACACAGAACAAGGTGGTGAAGGACAGGATCACTGATCTTCACAACCCTCCAGACCAAGCTGAACCTGCTCCCACATAGTCCAGGCCTGCTCCTCCATCCCAGGTGATGTCACTGCCCTTCCAAGGCTTTCCACAGGCCCTCACCTACCAAGGCTACGGCTACCAGGAGCTCCAGCAGCACAGGCAGCGCTTCCCAGTCCAGGCACAGGTACATCGGATGCCACCGGTGCCACTGATGCCACCAATGCCACCCACGCCACTGATACCAGCCATGCCACAGTTGCCACCCATGCCACAGATGCCACCGACACCTCACCTCGCTCAGCTGCAGACCAGACATCCCCACTACACTGCTCCTTCCTCCACCCCACAGCCAAGCCTGGCCTCAGAACATCTGTCATCGGTTTTGGGGCTGACACCCCATGTCCTGGAGGAAGGGGCTCTCAACATTACGGGACTGAGCCAGCTGTCTGAGAGCTTCCTCCACACACTGTCCCCTGTTTTCCTCTCAGGGCCAGGCACCCCAATGGTGCCTCAGACCAGCACTCCAGCAGCAGCCACCTCCACAGCACCTGGACCTTCACCCCTGAAACTGGGCACACCTCTGAGTGACAGAGAAGATTGCCAGAGACTGGGTGGCTACCTATAGACTTTATTTTTCTTTTGGACACTTGACTTGGTTCTTTTTCTTTTACAGCTTGTTATTAGTAAAGATTATCTTTCCTTCACACACTTGCTTCATTTATTTTTGTAAATAAAGTCTTGGTGGAAACTTTTAGAAATGCTTTCAGCGTTTGCATGCTTGTGGGATGGGTTAAGATAGCAGTGGGATGGGCAGGGATACCTTTGTGATGGGTTAAGATAGCAGTGGGATGGGCAGGGATACCTTTGGGATGGGTAATAGCTGTGGGATAGATAAACCTCCAGTGCAAGCATAGTGGGACTGTATGGTCCACCCTTCCAGGTGCCACACCTTTGGCCCTTCATTATCAATAACAATGTAAGCATTGATCCACACATTTGAACAAAAACACGACTCTTTATTAAATGCCCTGTTCATTGTAGGCCCACCCAACATACATGGCCCAATCTCATCAGTGTGATGAGACAGGCTGAAGGAAGCATCCATTAATCATCTATCATCCTGTCTTGCTACTCCACTGCTCCAGCTGGGGAGTTGCACCAGTGTTTCATGAGTTTGCGCTGCTTCTTCCCTTCACGTGAAGCTCTGTTGGTGCCTTGCATATCCAGAGTGTCTTTAAGGTTTCGCCCTTGCCTCCATTCCCCAGGCTCCATGTCCCCATTGCCTTGTTGGAGGTCCACGAGCCTCTTCTGCAACACTGGGTAGCGTGTGCGCATGAGATTGTGCAGGATGCAGCAAGCTTCCATGATCCTCCTCATGCTCTCTGGGTGATGCTGCATGGTGGTGAGAAGTAGCTGGAACCTGTTGGCCAGGATACCAAAGGCATTCTCTGCCTTGCCTGGACAGCCTGTAGTTGAAGATCCTCTCTTCATGGGTGAGGAGTCTGGAAGTGTAGGGCTTCATGAGGTAGGTTCTGAGGGAGAAGGCGTCATCCCCCACGATGAAGTAGGGCACATCTTGTGTGTCGTTGGGCAGGAGGTCTGGATCTGGGAAGCCCATGATGAGGTTGCATTCCAGCCCCTCCTTGAGGTCACTGGCGTTGTATACCTGGGCATCTGAAGATGAGCCGTTGCCTGAAGCATCGATGTACATGAACTTGTAGTCAGCATCAACCATGGCGAAGAGGATGATGCTGAAGAAGCCCTTGTAGTTGAAATAAGTGGACCATAACTTGGCTGGAGCTTTGCAGGGCACGTGCTTGCCATCTATGGCTCCAGCGGTGTGGGGGAAGTTCCACTTCTGATACCACTGTTCTGCAACTTTCTTCCAGCCTTCTTCAGTGGAGGGGCACTGGAGGAGCTCCTCCAGGTATTCTTCGATGATGGCATGCACCACTTATCTGACCACAATGCTGATGGTTTTGTGTGGCACCCTCCAGCCATACTGCATGCTCCTGTACGTGGTCCCTGAGGCCAGGTGGTGCAAAGTCAGTGCCACCTTGAGCCCAGGGTCCAGGCTGGGTCAGATGTTGGTGTTTGCCTTGGTCAACCTGGGTCTCAGCTGCTCCACAACTTCGTCAAACATGGCTGGAGGCATCCTCATGAAGTTCTGGAATGCACGAGTGTCTTCGTTCCTCAGCTCCACCATCAGCTTGTTGTACAGTCTGTACTCTGCTCTTCTCCCGATCCATCTTCAGACCCAGACACTCCTTGGCCGCCTCCTTTTTTTCACGTAGAACAGGTGAAAGAGCCTATAGATGGCTTCGCACTGTTGCAGAACAGTGGTGGCTACCAAAAGGAGTGTGTTACGATCCATGGTGGAGATGACTGGATGCTGTGGAAGAGCAAGAGTAAGATGAAGGCTGAAGAGGTCTGCACAGCAGGGCTGCTGGACTGAAAGTGAGATCCAGGTGAGTTCCTCTCCCTTTTTATAGGAAATATTGTTTTTTCGCTCAGTGTCCTTTTGCATCCTCTAGACATCCTGCATACATCCTAAATATCTGAGATACGTCCCCTCTGCGAATGTTTTTTCCGTTTTAATGCTTTATATGCGAGCTGCATCCGCTTTCATCCTTTCTCCATCTGTGCTACTAATGCTGCACGTCCGTTCCGCGTCCGTTTCGTTTCCTCCCTGTGTCCGTTTTCCACTGGAGTGGATGCAAGTTACGCGGATGCGCAGCGGATGCCTAGCAGATATAGCGGATGTGTAACGGATGACAACGGGTGTTGAACGGATGTTTCCCGTATGCGTTGCGGATGCAGAACGGACACGTTGGATACATTTTCTGCTCAAAAATTTTGAGCAGCTCAAAACTTTTTGAGTGGATGGAACCTCAGTCGATGGATCCTGGATGGATAGAGAGGATGAAAAACGGAGGCAGTGAGTACAGAACGGATGCATCGTGTTAACCAACGGATGGCAAGTGTTTCTCTCCGTTTTACATCCTCTTTCCATCCGTTGGTGCAGTGTGAGATGGACTTTACATCTTATTCCACATTTTTTTTAGCTTGTTACTTTTATATGAATATTCAAATTAGCCTCAGTCTGAATTTTGTCCAATAAGGTTGCCCTTTTTTATGAGATCTTTGTGTGTTTTATTTTTGATATGGTTGTAAAATTAATCAACTAATAATCTCTCTTTTTCTCTCTCATCTCTTATCTATCTATCTATCTGTCTATCTATCTATCTATCTATCTATCTATCTATCTATCTATCTATCT
>BLBF01000041.1:13863475-13876334 GCA_015471245.1 Laticauda colubrina | reverse complement strand
CTATTCTATTCTATTCTATTCTATTCTATTCTATTCTATTCTATTCTATTCTATTCTATTCTATTCTATTCTATTCTTGAAATGTGAAATTGCTGCTCAGTTTCCTGTTTTATTGATATAATTAATTCCACTACAATTTCTTCTGAAGTTAGAAGGATCTCTAAATGAATCTGAAAGTAGAGTCTGAGACAAAATTCAATCACTTCCCAGCATGCAACATTAGTGGTGTCTTTGCAGCAGACTAAAGAAAGAGATATGGATGAAAAGTATTGGTTTTCCTATTCATTTTTAGGAATACCTATAACACAGGAAAAAATAACTGTGCAAACTAAGCTTCATAATGAAAAACTATAGCAGAATTCAACTTCCTGAACTAAGTTTTTTTTTTCCAGCTCATCATACTTTTAGAGTTAGAGCTCTCTTTTAGAAATATAATTCTCATCCTCCTTCTGCAAAATCAAATAAACACAGAAGGGAAAATCCTTCAGCTTACTTAGCTCTTAAACCTTAAAGGTTGAAAAGTCATCAAGATAGATGAGAATTTTGTTCAATTATTTTACAAGAAGTTAGTGAAATTGAAAGTTTTTACATAAGAATAGAATGCAAGAATGTAGGGGGAGGAGGGAATTAGTGTGGAGCAATGGAAACAACAGATTTATCCATCTGGATGAGGGAATTTTGATACTTATATTCTTAAAAATCTGGCTTTGAACTTCCATGTATTCTGTAGTCTTGCCAAACCAGACTATCACCTCATCTCCCACCCCATCCCACTTGTAAACTGCTATAAATTCTCAGAATAAATAAAATACTAATAAATACACAGTCATGTTAATCTGAACTGGACTGGAGTAATAAATTATAGTTCACAAAGTTCAATTAAAGAGGTTTCCATGCAATAATCAATTGATTTGGGATAATAATAATAATAATAATAATAATAATAATAATAATAATAGTAGTAGTAGTAGTAATAGTAGTAATACTGATACATTTGAAAGTCTTATCTAATACAGCAGTCATTCAACAGGAACTTCAGAAAATCTTGCACATGTACACTTGTTTTTAATACATCCCAGACTATAAAGCTGTTGTAAAGGTAAAACCCCTAATTCATAGCTGCACTGAATTATATAGCCTACCATAACAATTTAATTTTGACTTAGTATATTTCCCATGGGTTCCTAAGGGACTGTTTCATATCAACATGTCTTGAGAAGTCTATTAACAAAATTTAATCTGGGTTTCACAGTTTTATATAAACTACTTTTATAGGCTTTGTCTTGTTGCATGGCCTTTTGGATATAACAAATGATTTTATTTTACTTAGCATACTGTATAAAGATATTAAAATTATAAGTTTAGTACACCATGTGAACTCAAATAACATTCTGAATGCCAAATCAAAACTGCAGAATCAAATCAAGTTAAAAAGAGTTTTAGCCTTGCCTGCCCATGATAACCTAATGTGAACAAGATCGGTTTAAGACTGAGAACACCTTACAGTCTCTCACTATAATTTTAATAGCAAACTCACTCGGACTTCCAACAAAAATAAAATGAAAGTTGAAAAATGAGGTTCATTATCATTTCTAGTAATTGTGCACACAAAGAATTAAAGCCAATGTCACACTGCACCAACGGATGGAAAGAGGATGTAAAACAAAGAGAAACACTTGCCATCCGTTGGTTAACGCGATGCATCCGTTCTGTACTCACTGCGTCCGTTTTTCTTTCTCTCTATCTGTCCAGCATCCATTGACTGAGGTTCCATACGCTCAAAAAGTTTTGAGCTGCTCAAAACTTTTTGAGCGGAAAATGTATCCAACGCGTCCCTTCTGCATCCATCATCATCCGTTATACGTCTGCTACATCCGCTAGGCATCCGCTGCGCATCCGCGCAACTCAAATCCACTCCAGCGGTAAACGGACACAGAGAGGAAGTGAAATGGACATGGAACGGATGCGCAGTGTTAGTAGCACGGACGGAGAAAGGATGAAAGCGGATGCAGCTCGCATACAAAGCATTTAAAACGGAAAAAACATTCGCAGAAGGGACCTATCTCGGATATTAAGGATGTCTAGAGGATGCCTAGAGGATGCAAAAGGACACAGAGGGGAAAACCTATATTGCCTATAAAAAGGGGGAGCAACTCACCTGGATCTCACTTTCAGACCAGCAGCCCTGCTGTGCAGACCTCTGCAGCCTTCATCTGGCTCTTCCTCTTCCACAGCATTCAGTCATGTCCACCATGGATCATAACACAGTCCTTTTGGTAGCCAAAAGTTCTGCAACAGTGCAAAGCCATCTACAGGCTCTTTCAATTGTTCTATGGGAAGAAAAGGAGGCGGCCAAGAAGCATCTGGGTCCAAAGATGGATTGGGAGAAGAGCAGAGTACGGACTGTACAACAAGCTGATGGTGGAGCTCAGGAACAAAGACCCTCGTACATTCCAGAACTTCATGAGGATGCGTCCATCCATGTTTGACAAAGTTGTGGAGCGGCTGACACCCAGGTTGACCAAGCAGAGCACCAACTTCCGGCCCAGCCTGGACCCTGGGCTCAAGGTGGCACTGACTCTGTGCCACCTGGTCTCAGGGACCACCTACAGGAGCATGCAGTACGGCTGGAGGGTGCTACACAACAGCATCAGCATTGTGGTCAGAGAAGTGGTGCAGGCCATCATCGAAGAATACCTGGAGGAGCTCCTCCAGTGCCCCTCCATTGAAGAAAGCTGGAAGAAAGTTGCAAAGCAGTGGTATCAAAAGTGGAACTTCCCCCACACCGTTGGAGCCATAGATGGGAAGCACATGGCCTGCAAAGCGCCAGCCACTTATAAGTTGGGGTCCACTTATTTCAACTACAAGGGCTTATTCAGCATCATCCTCTTCGCCATGGTCGATGCTGACTACAAGTTCATGATTATCGATGCTTCTGGCAATGGCTCATCTTCAGATGCCCAGGTATACAACGCCAGTGACCTCAAGGAGGGGCTGGAACGCAACCACATCATGGGCTTCCCAGATCCAGACCCCCTGCCCAACGACACACAAGATGTGCCCTACTTCATCGTGGGAGATGACACCTTCTCCCTCACAACCTACCTCATGAAGCCCTACACCTCCAGATGCCTCACCCGTGAAGAGAGGATCTTCAACTACAGGCTGTCCAGGGCAAGGCGGGTGGTGGAGAACGCCTTTGGCATCCTGGCCAACAGGTTCCAGGTACTTCTCACCACCATGCAGCATCGCCCAGAGACCGTGGGGAGGATCATGGAAGCTTGCTACATCCTGCACAATCTCATGCGCACCTGCTACACAATCTTGCAGAACAGGCTTGTGGACCGTCAACAAGGCAATGGGGACATGGAGCCTGGTGAATGGAGGCAAGGGTGAAACCTGACAGACAATCTGGATATGCAAGGCCCCAGCAGAGCTTCACGTGAAGGGAAGAAGCAGCGCAACCTCCTGAAACACTGGTGCAGCTCCCCAGCTGGAGCAGTGGAGTGGCAAGACAGGATGATAGATGCTTAATGGATACTTCCGTCAGCCTGTCTCATCACACGGATGAGATTGTGCCATGTATGTTGGGTGGGCCTACAATGAACAGGGCTTTTAATAAATAGTTGTGTTTATGTTGACATGTGTGGATCAATGAATAAATTGTTGTTGATAATAAAGGGCCATAGGTGTGGAAGCTGGGAGGGTGGACCATACACTCCCACGATGCTTGCACTGGAGGTTTATCAATCCCACAGCTATCTTAACCCATCCCAAAGGTATCCCTGCCCATCCCACAGCTTTCTTAACCCATCCCAAAGGTATCCCTGCCCATCCCACAGCTATTACCCATCCCAAAGTTCTCCCTGTCCATCCCACTGCTATCCTTTCCCATCCCACAAGCATGCAAAGGCTTAAACCATTTCTAAAAGTTTCCACCAAGACTTTATTTACAAAAATAAGTGAAGCAAGTGTGTGAAGCAAAGATAATCTTTATTAATAACAAGTTGTAAAAGAAAAATGACCCAAGTCAAGTGTCCAAAGGAAAAATAAAGTCAACAGGTAGCCACCCAGTCTCTGGCACTTTTCTTGGTCACTCTGAGGCATGCCCAGTCTCAGGGGTAAAGGGACCAGGGGCTGTGGAGGTGGGTGCTGCTGGAGTGCTGGTCTAAAGCGCCACTGGGGTGCCTGGCCCTGAGAGGACAACAGGGGACAGTGTGTTGAGGAAGCTCTCAGAGAACTGGTTCAGCCTCATGATGTTGGGAGCTCCTTCCTCAATGCCATGGGGTGTCAGCCCCAGTACCGACGACAGATGTACTGAGGCCGGGCTTGGCTGTGGGATGGAGGAAGAAGCAGTGTATTGGGGCTGTCTGGTCTGAAGCTGAGTGAGGACTGGCGTGGGTGGCATCAGTGGCGTCGGTGGCAGCAGTGGCATGGGTGGCATCGGTGGCATCAGTGGAACTGGTGGCAAAGGTGGCGTCCGATGAACCTGTGCCTGGACTGGGAAGGGCTGTTGCCTGTGCTGCTGGACCTCCTGGTAACTGTAGCCCTGGTAGGTGAGGGCCTGTGGAAAGCCTTGGAATGGGAGGGACATCACCTGGGGTGGAGGAGCAGACCTGGACTGGGTGGGAGCAGGTTCATCTGGATCTGGAGGGTTGTGAAGCAGATTGGTGATCCTATCCTTCACCACCTGGTACTGCGGTTCCGCCATGTCCACGAGGATCTGGGTCACATAGGTGAGGAAGGGCTTACAATTGGAGGATGAGGAGTCAGTATGTACCAGCTGAGAGAGGATATCTATGCTGCTCCTGATGGTGTCTCTTATCTCCAGCAGGACAGTGTGGCTCTGCCCCTCCTGTCTGGCTCTCTGCCTTTCTGTGGAGGTGGAGCTGGGGGTGGATGCAGATTGGACTGTGGTGGAAGTGCTGTCTCCTTTCTCCCACTGCGCCAGGGAGTCCTCCACGCGCTCCGCCATGGTTAGAAGAGCTGTCCGCGGGTTCTCCGTCATGCCACGCTCCACAGACACCTGCCTGGAGACAGGAGCTGACTCTCGACCAGAAGAGGACTGGTTCTCAGCAGGCTGCCTGAGAGAGAGGGTTGTGAGAGGGGCTGCTCCTCGGTGGCAGATGTCTCCCTCCAGGAAGCTGCACTTGGCCATGACGTAGGTCTCTCTGTCCGTCAGCTTGACCACGGCCTGGCCAGATTTCTTGAGGTGCAGCTTCCTGTACCAGGTGTGCATGTGCTTCCACCAGCTGAGGAGCACCTCCAAAGTGTAGCCCAGGTTCTCCGCCTTCTCTCTCCAAGCAGCCTGCTTCCTTTTCGTGTTGTGATAGAGCCTGTTTCCCTTCCGCCATAGATTCTCCTTCTCTCTCAGCCACTCCAGCAACTCATCCTCATGTTCCTCCTCGATGTTGTATTGCCTCCTCTCCTATTCTTGTATCTGCCTCTTCCTCCCTTTGGCAGGACCACATGGACCCTCATCAGAGGGGCTTCCAGGTTGTAGGGGCTGCTCCTCCACACCACCACCAGCAGCAGCACCAGCAGGACCAGCAGAAGCAGCAGCAGCACCAGCAGGACCAGGTTCAGCAGCAGCAGAGTAAGCACCAGCAGCTCCAGCAGCACCAGCAGCACCAGCAGCACCAGGAGCACAAGCAGGACCAGCAGGACCAGGAGCACGAGCAGGACCAGGAGCACCAGCAGGACCAGCAAGACAAGGAGCAGCTTCAGCAGAGTAAGCACCAGCAGAAGCACCACCACCAGAAGCAGCATCATCAGCTCCTCCAGAAGCAGAAGCAGCAGAAGCCCCAGCCCCAGAAGAGCGAGCCCGTGCTGCAGAAGCCCCAGCAGAAGCAGAGTGAGGGCCAGGGGGTGGGAGGGTGGCCCTGTCCCTCTTGTCAGGGCTGGCAGCAGATGGCTGAGGCTTTCTCTTCTTCCCCATGGTTGTGGGGTTGCTGGATGGCAGGCAGGTTGGCAGGCAGGCTGGCAGCAAGGCTGGTAGGCAGGCTGGCTGGCAGGCAGGCAGGCAGGCAGCAAGGCAGGCAGGCAGCAAGGCTGGCAGGCTGGCTGGCAGGCAGGCTGGCAAGCAGGCAGGCAGCAAGGCTTGCAGGCAGGCAGGCAGGCAGGCAGGCAGTCGATGTGTCTGGAAGCAGGTCTTTCCTCTGAATGTTGACCTGCTTGGGAGCTGCTTCCCTTTATATCCACGGGGCTGACACAATGCATCCTCCCCGCATGTGCAGTGAATGCTAGGCATCCGCTAGGCTTCCGCTAGGCATCCGCTTCATCCGCTCGGCTTCTGCTGTGCATCCGCTTCATCCGCTCGGCGTCCACTCTGCATCCACTCTTTCCGCTGCGCGTCTACTTTGCTGTGGTCCCCCGGAAGCCTTGCGGATGTGCCATCCACTCCCATCCGCTTCCATCCGCTAGGCTTCCGTGGAGCATCCGCTTTCCATCTGCCCTGCGTCCTGCCCCCATCCGTTCCTTTCCTTATTGTCCGCTCTGGTTATGCAAATTTTTGCCCCTTTTGAGAGCAGACAGCAACGGATGGAACATTTTTCCCGTCCACTGTGTCCTTTTTACAAACGTTTTGCATCCGTCAGCCAGTGTGACAGGGCCTTAACATCACCTTACTCAACTATTTTGGGTTTTGAGTTCTGAGCTCATGTTAAGCAAAATTCAAAATGGTAGGGCCAAGAAGGCTATTCAGACAAAGAGAATTTGGATTTATGTTATACTTTCCTGCCTGCTTAACTGTTGGAAACATGCAAATGCGAGTAAATAAATAAGTACCGCTTCAGTGGGAAGGTAACAGCATTCTGTGCATCTCGGTCTGTAGTCATGCTGGTCACATCACCACAGAAGGATCTTTGGACAACTCTGGCTCACTCAATTAAGAAACAAAGAAGTGGCACCACTCCCTATAGTTAGAAATGACTGGAAAGGGGAAAGCTTTATCTTTACTTTTTCTCAATTATTGTCGTTGTATCTAAAAATAATAAAGGCTAGCCAAGGCATATTTTAAACGCTAGCCAATTTATTTTGGATTTAGATTCCGTAGATTAGAATTCATTTCATCTGGGCTTCACAGATGAAACAAATTCATGGTTACTAAAAAGAAGGGGGATGTGGGAAGATCTCAGAAGCATTCATTCAGTTTTGGGTTCCTATTTTAAAGTGTTTAGTACAAGTACAATTAATCTTAGCATTTTAACCACCTACAGCATTTGATTTCAGCTGCCTTGTTTTTACTCCACCAGCTGGTTTGATTGAATAGTTATATTTTTAGAATTGGGCTAATGGGTTATAAGTGCATTAAGTCTTAGTCATTTGTTGTTTCATTAGTGCTGAAATGACTTTCTAATTGTGTTTGCAGTTGTAGCTAAAAGCAAGTTAAGCCAAAAGAAGTCATTGCCAATGACTTTCCCACTTCTTTACTTCTGCCACTCTACCTTAATGAAAATCTTTTCTCAAGAATAAAACCATAGCAAAAAGATCCCATTTGGTTTTATTCATCATATTCTAAGAATCTTCATGAAACTGAAGACTTTGCATATTGTATGCTAGTAATGAATAAAGTAATCCAAGACATAATTTATTTGATGGGTTATAATCAACTTTTTTATTTATTTATATCTATGGCTATCCATATTACAACAACTCAGAGTGTCAAAGTTAAACACCAGCAGCAATCATGTAACCCATGAAGTAAAAAAACAATAAACCTAAATAAATCTAAATCATAAAAATTGTACTGCCTAACTATGTGGCTCAGATGCCTAAGGATCAGCCAGCTCTTCAAAGCTTTATGAAAGGCTAACAGGGTTGGATCTGTCTGGATTTTTGATAGGATGCCTTTCTACAGGGTAGGCACTACTGCAGGGAATAAATGAATTCTGGATCCAACAAGATGGCACTCTTGATAGCTGGAGCATGCCCTATTTGTTAGGTCTGTAGGCTAAGCAGAAACACATGGTGGTTCTGTAAATATCCTGGCTGTATGCCAGGTAGGACTTTAAACATGATAACCAGCATCTTGAATTGCACTCAGAAGCCTACTGGGAGCCAGTACAGTTTATGGAACAACAGTGTTAAATGAACATAAGGGGATATAGAGACCAATGAGAAATATAGTTTTCCTAATGTACCTTATGAAGGATTATGAATTGGGGAAAAATTGGATCAAATTTGATGCTGGTAAAGCCCATGTCACACTGAACCAATGGATGCATAGAGGATGTAAAACGGACAAAAAAGCTTGCCATCCATTCAAAAACGTGATATACTCACTGCCTCCGTTTTGCTTCCTCTCTATCCGTCCAGCATCCGTTTATTGACGTTTCATCCACTCCAAAAATTTTGGGTTGCCCAAAACTTTTGCGTGGAAAATGTATCCAGTTCGTCCATTCTGCATCCGCTACACATCCGCTACGCATCCGTTCTGCATCCGTTACGCATCCGCTATATCCGCTAGGCATCCGCTGCGCATCTGCGCAATTCGCAACCGCTCGGACGCAGGGAGGAAGCGGAATGGATGCGGAATGGATGCAGAATGGATGCAGAACGGATGCAGCACGGAAACAAAGCATTTAAAATGGAAAAAACTTTCGCAGAGGGGACCTATCTTGGATATTAAGGATGTCTAGAGGATGTCTAGAGGATGCCTAGAGGATACCTAGAGGATGCAAAGGAACACCTATACTGCTTATAAAAAGGGGGAGCAACTCGTCTGCATCTCACTTTCAGATCAGCAGCCCACCTGTGCAGACCTCTTCAGCCTTCATCTGCCTCTTCCTCTTCCTCTTCCTCTTCCACAGCATCCAGTCATCTCCAGCATGGATTGTGACAAAATCCTTTTGGCAGCCAACATCCTTCTGCATCACTGTGAAACCATCAACAGTCTCTGTGAACTCTACTACGGCAAGAAAAGGAGGCACCCAAAAAAAGTCTGGGTCCAAAGATGGTTAGCCAGAAGAGCACAGTACCAACTTTATGACAAGCTGATGGTGGAGCTCAGGAGCGAAGACACTCGGGCATTCCAGAACTTCATGAATATGCCTCCAGCCATGTTTGACGAACTTCTGCAGCGCCTGACACCCAGGCTGAGCAAGACAAAAACCAACTTCCCGCCCAGCCTGGAACCTGGGCTCAGGGTGGCACTCACTCTGCACCACCTGGCCTCAGGGACCACCTACAGGAGCATGCAGTACGGCTGGAGGGTGCCACCCAGCACCATGAGCTTTGTGGTCAGAGAAGTGGTGCGGGCCATCCTCGAAGAATAAAAGGAGGAGCTCCTCCAGTGCCCCACCACTGAAGAAGGATGGAAGAAAGTTGCAGAGCAGTGGTATCAGAAGTGGAACTTACCCCACACCGTTGGAGCCATAGATGGCAAGCACATGGCCTGCAAGGTTCCAGCCAACTCGGGGTCCACTTATTTCAACTACAAGGGCTTCTTCAGCATCATCCTCTTCGCCATGATCGATGCTGACTACAAGTTCATGTACATCGATGTTTCAGGCAATGGCTCATCTTCTGATGCCCAGGTATACAACGACAATCACCTCAAGGAGGGGCTGGAAAGCAACCTCATGGTGGGCTTCCCAGATCCAGAACCCCTGCCCAACGACACGCAAGATGTGCCCTACTTCATTGTGGGGGATGACGCCTACTCCCTCTCAACCTACCTCATGAAGCCCTACACCTCCAAATACCTCACCTGTGAAGAGAGGATCTTCAACTACAGGCTGTCCATGGCAAGGCGGGTGGTGGAGAATGCCTTTGGCATCCTGGCCGACAGGTTCCAGGTACTTCTCACCACCATGTAGCATCGCCCACAGAGCATGAGGAGGATCGTGGAAGTTTGCTGCATCCTGCACAATCTCATGCGCACCTGCTACCCAGTCTTGCAGAACAGGCTTGTGGACCTCCAGCAAGGCAATGGGGACATGGAGGCTGGGGAATGGAGGCAACGGCGAAACCTGATCGACACTGAGGATGTGCAAGGCCCCAACAGAGCCTCACATGAAGCGAAGAAGCAGCGCAACCTTCTGAAAGACTGGTGCAACTCCCCAGATGGAGTGATGGAGTGGCAAGACAGGATGGTAGATGCTTAATGGATGCTTCCTTCAGCCTGTCTCATCACACAGATGAGTTTGGGCCATGTATGTTTGGTTGGCCTACAATGAACAGGGCATTTAATAAAGAGTTGTGTTTATGTTGACATGTGTGGATCAATGCTTACATTGTAATTGATAAGGGCCATAGGGGTGGCAGCTGGGAGGGTGGACCATACAGTCCCACTATACTTGCACTGGGGATTTATCTATCCCACAGCTATCTTTACCCAAAGGTATCCCTGCCCATCCCACAGCTATCTTAACCCAAAGGTATCCCTGCCCACCCCACAGCTATCTTAACCCATCCCAAAGGTATCCCTGCCCATCCCACAGCTATCTTAACCCATCCCAAAGGTATCCCTGCCCATCCCACAGCTATCTTAACCCAAAGGTATCCCTTCCCACCCCACAGCTATCTTAACCCATCCCAAAGGTATCCCTGCCCATCCCACAGCTATCTTAACCCAAAGGTATCCCTTCCCATCCCACAGCTATCTTAACCCAAAGGTAACCCTGCCCATCCCACAGCTATCTTAACCCAAAGGTATCCCTGCCCATCCCACAGCTATCTCAACCCATCCCACAAGCATTCAAAGGCTAAACTATTTCTAAAAGTTTCCACCCAGACTTTTTAGAAAAAAAATAATGAAGCAAGCGTGTGAAACAACCTGAAAAGTAAACATGAACCAAGTAAAGTGTCCAAATAAAGTCCAAAAATATCCAGGCAGCCAATCTCTGGTACTCCGCTTGGTCACTCGGAGGTGTGTGCCCAGTCTAATTTTTAGGGTGCAGGTGCTCTGGAGGTGGGTGCTGCTGCTGTGCTAGTCTGAGGTGCTGATGGAGTGCCTGGCCCCAAGAGGACAACAGGGGACGGTGTGTTCAGAAAGGTGTTGGACAACTGGCTCATCCCCGCGATGCTGAGAGTTCCTTCCTCCATGCCATGGGGTGTCAGCCCCAGTACCAAGGACAGATGTACTGAGGCCGGGCTTGGCTGTGGGATGGAGGAAGGAGTAGTGTAGTGGGACTGCCTGCTGTGCAGCGAGCTGAGGAGTGGCGTGGCTGGCATCGATGTCGTCAGTGGCTTCATTGGCGTGGGTGGCATCGGTGGCATCAGTGGAACAGCTGGCAATGGTGCCACCCAATGACTCTGTGCCTGGCCTGGGAAGGGCTGCTGCCTGTGCTGCTGGACCTCTGGGTAGCTGTAGCCCTAGTAGGTGAGGGGCTGTGGGAAGCCTTGGTATGGGAGGGACATCACCTGGGGTGGAGGAGCAGACCTGGACTGGGTGGTAGCAGGTGCCTCTGGATCTGGAGGGTTGTTAATCAGCGTGCAGATCCTCTCCTTCACCAGCTGGTACTGGGGATCCGGCATCTCCTTCAGGGTCTGGTTTAAATAATTGAGGAAGGGCTTGTGGTTGGAGCAGGAGGATGGGGACTAGCTGAGAGAGGAGACCTATGCTGATGCGGATGGTGTCCCTGATCTCCACCAGGACCTTGTGGCTCTCCCCCTCCTGCAGTCTGACTCTCTGCCTTCCTGTGGAGGCGGCGGTGTGGGTGGATGGGACTTCGGCAGTGGTGGACTCGATGTTACCTTTCTCCCACCACACCAGGGAGTCCTCCTCGCTCTCCACCAAGCTTTCAACACCTGCCTGGGGGTTCTCTGCCGTGGCACGCTCCACCGAAACCTGCCTGGAGACAGGGACTGACTCTCGGCTGGAAGAGGACTGGGTCGCAGCAGGCTGCCTGAGAGTGAGGGTAGACAGATGGGCTCCTGGTGCTGCTCAGTGGCAGATCTCACCCTCCAGGAAGCTGCACCTGGCCATGACATAGTTCTCTCTGTCCGTCAGCTTGACGGTGGCCTGGCCAGATTTTTTGCGGTGCAGCTTCCTCTACCAGGTGTGCATATGTTTCCACCAGCCGAGTAGCACCTCCGAAGTGTAGCCCAGACTCTCCACCCTCTCTCTCCAAGCAGCCTGCTTACGCTTGGTGTCCCTGTACAGCCGGTGTCCCTTCCGCCACAGATAGTCGTTCTCTCTCAGCCACTCCAGCACCTCATCTTCGTGCGCCTCCTCAATAAAGTACTGCCTCCTCTCCCGTTGACGCGAACGACTCTTCCTCCCTCTGGCAGGGCCATATGGGCCCTCATCAGAGGGACTTCGAGGTTGTAGTGGCTGTTCCTCCACACAAACAGCAGCAGCAGCAGCAGCAGCAGAATCATCATCATCAGAAACATCACCAGCAGGATTATAATCAGCATCATCATCATCATCAGGAGCAGCAGCAGAATCACCAGCAGGATCAGAATCAGAATCAGCAGCAGCAGTAGCAGCAGCAAGACCAGGATGAGCAGCAGCAGAGTAAGCACCAGCAGCAGGACTAGCAAGACCAGGAGCATGAGCAGAATGAGCAGGACCAGCAAGACCAGGAGCACGAGCAGAACGAGCAGGACCAGCAAGACCAGGAGCACGAGCAGAACGAGCAGGACCAGCAGGACCAGGAGCAGCTTCAGCAGAGTACGCAGCAGAAGCACCACTGCCAGGAGCAGCCACAGCAGAAGCTCCAGCAAGAGAAGAGCGAGCCCAAGCAGCAGAAGCCCCAGCAGAAGCAGAGTCATGGACATGGGGCGGGAGGGTGGCCCTGTCCCTCTTGCCAGGGATGGCGGCAGGTTGCTGAGCCTTTCGCTTCTTCCCCATGGTTGTGGGGTTGCTGGCTGGCAGGGAGGCTGGCAGGAAGGCTTGCAGGCACCAAGGCTG
>BLBF01000041.1:13811378-13858465 GCA_015471245.1 Laticauda colubrina | reverse complement strand
AAAGAAAGAAAGAAAGAAAGAAAGAAAGAAAGAAAGAAAGAAAGAAAACAAGATATTTGAAAACTAGATGTCTGTGGAGATTTTCAATTACCCAGGTCATGGTGGTACCAAAGGTGCCTTTTCAAAAGGCAACTGGATTTTTCTTGTTTTTTTTTTCTTCTTGAAAACATTTTGCTTCTTAACCCAGAAGATGCTTGGACTGAAGAAACTTCTTGGATGAGAAGCAAAACATTTTCAAGGAAACCAATTAACTTTTGAAAAGCACCATTGGGTATTGTCCACCAGATTGAATTTCTTGAAATTCTTTTCCCATTTCAGCTTCTCTGGACTTTCTTGATTGGGTGAGGAAGATAGAGGAGTTCCCTTCACCTCCAAAAAGCTGAAGTATTAAACTGTTCAGGAGAATAGTACTAAGACCATCCATCACATACAAAAAAGTTTTGGAAAAAGTTATTTTTATTAGAGAAGCAACCTCCTATTTGCTCTTCAACAAATAAAGTCCATGTTACACTGCACCAACGGATGGACAGAGGATGTAAAATGGAGAGAAACACTTGCCATCCGTTGGTTAACACGATGCATCCGTTCTGTACTCACTGAAAACGTTTTTCATACTCTCTATCCATCCAGCATCTGTCTACTGAGATTTCATCGCTCAAAAAGTTTTGAGCTGCACAAAACTTTTTGAGCGGATGAAGTATCCAATGAGTCCATTCTACATACTAAAAGAAATGAAGCAAGTGTGTGAAGCAAAGATAAACTTTATTAAGAACAAACTGTAAAAGCAAAATGACCCAAGTAAAGTGTCCCAAGCTAAGATAAAGTCAACAGGTAGCAACCCAGTCTCTGGCACTCTTCTCAGTCACTCTGAGGCATGCCCAAAGTCTCAGGGGTGAAGGGTCCAGCGGCTGTGGAGATGGCAGTGGCTGGAGTGCTGGTCTGAGGCATCATTGGGGTGCCTGGCCCCAAGAGGACAACAGGGGATGGTCTGTGGAGGAAGCTCTCAGAGAAATGGCTCAGTCCTGTGATGTTGAGAGCCCCTTCCTCCAGGACATGGGGTGTCAGTCCGACCGATGACAGATGTTCTGAGGTCGGGCTTGGCTGAGGGGTGGAGGAAGGAGGAGTATAGTGGAGCTGTCTGGTCTGCAGGTGAGCGAGGTAAGGCATCGGTGGCATCTGTGGCATCGGTGGAATCGGTAGAATCGGTGGTACCTGTGGCATGCAATGAACCTGTGCCTGGACTGGGAAGGGCTGCCTGTGCTGCTGGAACTGCTGGTAGCCGTAGCCTTGGTGGATGAGGGCCTGTGGAAAGCCTTGAAAGGGCTGTGACATCACCTGGGGTGGAGGAGCAGACCTGGACCGGGTCGGAGCAGGTTCAGCTGGGCCTGGAGGATGGTGCAGAAGACCTGTGATCCTCTCCTTGATCACCCGGTACTCAGATTCGGACATGTCCATGAGGGTCTGGTTGACCTAGGTGAGGAAAGGCTTGCAGTGTGAGGATGGTATGTCGGAGTGTACCAGCTGAGAGAGGAGATCTACGCTGCTTTTGATGGTGTCCCTGATCTCCAGCAGGACAGTGTGGCTCTGTCCCTCCAGTCTGGCTTTCTGCCTGCTTTTTGTGGAGGTGGAGCTGGGGGTGGATGTGGGTTGGTCTCTGGTGGCAGTGGCCTCCTCTTGCTCCCACTGCATCAGGGGGTCCTCCACGCGCTCCACCATGGGGAGTGCAGCTGTCGGGCGGGGTCTCCGTCGTGGGGCGCTCCACAGATACCTGCCTGGACACAGGAGCTGACTCTTGGCCAGAAGAGGGCTGGCTCTCTGTGGGCTGCCTGAGAGAGAGGGTTGACACAGGGGCTGCTCCTCGGTGGCGGACCTCACCCTCCAAGAAGCTGCACTTGGCCATCACGTAGGTCTCCCAGTCAGTGAGCTTGACTGTGGCCTGGCCAGATTTCTTGAGGTGCAGCTTCCTGTACCAGGTGTGCATGTGCTTCCACCACCCGAGGAGGACCCCTGAAGTGTAGCCCAGGCTCTCCGCCTTCTCTCTTCAAGCTGCCTGCTTCCTCTTGGTGTCTTGATAGAGCCTGTGTCCCTTCCACAAGAGGTACTCATTCTCCCTCAGCCATTCGAGCACCTCATCCTCATGTTCCTGTTCAATGGAGTACTGTCTCCTCTCCCTATCGTGTGAGTGCCTCTTCCTCCCTCTGGCAGGGCCTTCTGGGCCCTCATCAGTAGGGCTTTGAGGTTCTAAGGGCTGGTCCACCACACCACCACCACCACCACCACCAGCAGCAGCACTAGTACCAGCAGAAGCAGCACCAGCAGCACCAGCAGCACCAGGGGCACCAGCAGCACCAGCAGGACCAGCAGCACCAGGAGCACCAGCAGCACCAGCAGGACCAGGAGCAGCACCAGCAGAGTAAGCACCATCAGAAGCACCAGCACCAGGAGCAGCACCATCAGCAGAAGCCCCAGCAGAAGCAGTGTCAGCGCCAGGGGGTGGAATGGTGGCCCTGTCCTTCTTGCCAGGGCTGGCAGGAGTATGCACAGGCTTCCTCTTCTTCCCCATGGTTGTTGGCTGGAGATGTGTCTGGCAGCAGGTCTTTCCTCTGAATGGTAACCTGCTTGCAAACTGCCTCCTTTTATATCCATGGGGCTGATGCAATGCATCCTCCCCGCATGCGCAGTGAACGTTTTGCATCCGCTAGGCATCCACTAGGCATCCGTGATGCATCCGCGTCATCCACTCGGCACCTGCTCTGCATCCGCTCCTTCCACTGCGCATCCGCTTCGCTGTGCTTCCACGGAAGCCCTGCGGACATGTCATCTGCTTCCATCCGCTTCCATCCGCTAGACTTCCATGGAGCATCCACTTAACATCCTTGCTACATCCTCTCCCTGTCCATTCCTTTCCGTTGTTGTCCGCTCTGCTTATGCAAATTTGGGACATTTTTGAGAGCGGATAACAATGGATGGAACATTTTCTCGGCTGCTGTGTCCTTTTTACATACGTTTTGCATCCGTCAGCCAATGTGACAGGGTCTTAACTGGACAGATGCAATTCCCAGAATGCTAAGCCATTGGGTGCCAGATTGGGGAAGGCTGAATTAATTGTTAATTGTTAAATTTATAACATCATAGTTGGATGTTTCCACTGTTTCATTGTACAGAAAGTCTCACCAAGTCTTCCTTTAATCTTCCTTTAATCTTTTATTTTGTTAAAATAAAAGAGGAATGAGAGCCTCAACTTTTTCAATTCAGTGATGAGTGCCATCTCTTTTTATTCATGAGAAGATAAAGGCAAGAAAGCCTGCCAGCCAATTGAAACATACACAGTTTACAAATTCCATTAACACTGGGAACAATATGAATGTCATTTATCATCACTAACATCACTGCATAAGCGAATTCAGTGGCACTGTGAGGGTTATGGACAACATATTTTATATTTATTTCCCTCCAATCTAAACATCTCAGTTTTTACATTGGTAGGATATTTCACTATGGATATTTGTCTATCTTTTTGTACCAGGAACAGCTAATAATGAGAAAAAGGATAAAGGGCATAATAGCCAGAAGTTCAGTAACAAAGCAAAAAATATTCCAGATAATATTGATTTTATTTGTTTATTTGTTTGACCTCCCATCTCACATGTACTTTCTGTACTCATTTATTAAATACATTTTTTAGATTGAGAAATTAAGTTAGGAATCAGTAGATGATTCTCTTCAGGCTAGATCTAGTCTCTTAACAGATTCCTAAAATGGTGCCTGAATCACTAATATAAAAATAAGACAGAGAAATCTCTGATGGAGGATATTTGTAGCTCAGGTTTGAAATGAAAGGTCCTTGGTGCTCTCTGAGCTTGGTTGTTTTCTTGCAGATGTTTCAATACCCAAACTGTGTCACATTATTAGTGCTAGTCCTGATGAGACTCACATTGATGATGTTACCGAGTTTGAATGATAAAATATTTGCAAGAAAACAACCAAGCTCCGAGAGTACCAAGGACCCCCCAGATAAATATCTTTCTCTCAATAGGAGCATAATGACAAGAAAGAAGAACACTGAACCATTGATGTTTGTACAGGAGGCATGCTAGGCAGTTGAATCATTTCCACACAACCTGCCTCCACAGACTTCTGAGGATCCAATTGCAGGACAAGGTGCCAGACACAGAAGTAGTCTCCAGAGCAGGCATGCCATCAATTCACACCCTGCTGATCAAATCTCAGACATGCTGGGCAGCCATGTTGCAAGGATTCATCCCTGAACAGCTCCTCTGTGGTGAGCTGTCTCAAGGAAAGTGATTGCAAAGGAAGTGATACAAAAATACATTGATTCACCAAGGCAGACATTTGAAAACAGAAGGACAACCATAACACAAGAGAAGCAAGCACTCTGCAGATCCAGAGCTGCAAATGCTGCAATAGTGATGCCCACATATGTCTGCCCAACACGTGGCAAAACATTCTGTGCCCATATAGGACTTACCAGTCACTTGTGGACACACTGTGGACAGCCCACAACTCGTTCATTGTCAAGGTCCTCTTCGAAAACATTGGGCATTACTTTCTCAAAGTATATTTTGCCCAAAGCTATTTTTTGCAAGAATGCCAAAAAAAAAAAAAAAGGGGGGGGGGGGGAGTTTTGAATGCTTACTTAATTCCATAGAAAGGTACAAATCCCAAACATGTCCAAAGGAATTGCATTTCAGACAGATTACTCTATGCATTGAACTGAAGTTATCCCAAATTCTATTCCAGAAACAGTTGTTATGGCTACTATTGTAAAGCAACATCTTGTCCCCCACAACCCATCCCACCAATATCTTTTTCTGTTACTATTAATTTCCCTCTCTTACCTTCCAAACAACCTTTCCTGACAGGTTTCCACCATGATCTATTGCAGGCAGTTCCACAGTACTCTAGCAAGCAGTTCAACACAACACACTTCCTGTACTACAATGTTCTTCTTCCAGTGCTAATGACATCTGGGTATTGAATTAGTCCCCCTTGAGAATAACACAAAAACACCTGCTTCTTGGAGTTAACACAGCTTGCATTCTCTTTCTCCACCTCAAGTCCCCCCACCCTTTTCTCAGAAGGTTGGCTGCAGTAGATGCTTAATAACAAAAGCAAAGTTCCTGTTCCTTATGTATAGTAGAATGGAACAGTAGAGTATTTTTTAAATAAACAAAGTGTACACCAGGACTGAAGCCAAACATTGGAATATCTTATACAAGTATTTCTTGACTTATGATCACAACTTAGCCCAAAATTTCTGTGGCTAAGCAAGACCATTGTTAATTGACTTTTGTCCTGTTTTACTTTTGCCCTTTCATACCATGGTTGTTAAGTGAATCAATGCAGTTGTTAAGTTAGGTGAATCAGACTTCCCCGTTGACATTTCTTGTCAGAAGTTTACAAAAGGTGATTGCATAACCCTGGGATACTATAACAATTATATAGTAAATACATGCTAGTTACCAAGTGTCCAAATTTTAATTATGCTACAGTTGGTATGCTGCAATGGTCGGTAGTGTGAAAAATGGTTATAAATCACTTTTTTCCAGTGCCATTGTAACTTTGAACAATTACTAAATGAATGGTTGTAAGTCAAGGACTATCTGTATATGACTCTAGGTCTGGAAAAAAAATTGTGAAAGAGGAAAGAAATAGCTGTGAATCTCTTATTTGGGCCCTGACAAGGCTATAGTAAATTTCCTTCCTTGTTTTCTTCTTCATGGTTACAATTTCCTTCTTCATGTTTAGAAAAATAACCTGATACCAGGGATTTCAAATTGTGAGTTGGAACCAGAGGTGGTATTCAGCAGGTTCTGACCAGTTCTGGAGAACTGGTAGCAGAAATTTTGAGTAGTTCAGAGAACCAGTAATTACCACCTCTGTTTGCCCCATCTATTCTCTGCCCCCTGAGTCCTAGCTAATTGGCTGGGTCTTCTTTTGTTGCCCTCCATAGGAGAACACAGCTGGAAAGCAGGTTTATGGGGTGAGGAGGGAATGGAAATTTTACAGTATCCTTCTCCTGCCATGTCCATCAAGCCACACACACAAAGCCACACCATGCCCACCAAGCCATGCCCACAGAACCGGTAGTAAAAAATTTTGAATCCTTCCACTGCTCACAAGGCCAACATCAATCATGCAAGTGTGAAATGAGTTAATTCTACTTTATTGTAAAGTTAAAACTCACAGAATCATGCAAGTCTAAAAGTATGTTTTTCTCCCCCCATTTCTCTTTACAGCTCACAACTTAGGAGGGTCTTTTCTAAGTCACATGTGCCATCCACATTCCTGCTGCAGGCTAAAATATCTGGCCATTCCCTTGATTGCTTCTCTTTGCCCTGACTCCCAGGGTTGTTCCCACACAACACTTTGCACTGCCATTAAGACTAAAAACCATTGATCCCCAACATTAGCATTTACATTCAAATTATTAAACTGAATTAAGTGGAACTGGCAAACATAGTATACATTCCTGTTCAGCATATTCTTCCTTGGTTTTTTTTGGAATCTGCAATTCTCTAATATTTTACTGTTCATCTGAACATACTGAATCCAATTTTATCTGGGTCTCTTTAATCCTAAATTCTTTTCACTTTTTTTCCTGTTTTATATTCCCTCCTTGTTACCTGAGCCTGCATAATTTAAAAACATTGGCTCAAAGAACTCTGTTTGTTATTAATATATACATCTGGGATTTGCTGTAAAATATTGCAGGAAAAAATGTTCATATTCACTGTCCCAAACATGCCCTCTTTCACAAAAGTCCATTGAAATCCCCTTTAACTTGATTTTTACCTGTGTCCAATTGTAGTCAGCATTTTGTGGCTGCTAAACACTCCATTTTCACTGTTTTTATCTCCTCCCCTCCTCCACTTTCCTAACAATTGTTTTATACCCTTCTAAACTATGGGCTGCATTGATTTGGTTATGCCTCCCCCTTGTGTGCTTGCTTTCCATGTCTTTCCAAACACCTGACTTTAAAATTTAAGGGACTTGAATGATTTTTAGAGCAAGAACAGGGCCATTGCCCTTTCCCAACTAAAATTAACAAATTAAATTTGTAAACTCAGCTAATCTTTTGAAAATGTAGGTATCCGTCTTTTGACTCTTGGATTTACTTCTGGTCCATAATGCCTATGCATATAGATAATGCTTTATTATGCAGACAATGTGAAGATGTCCGCCACCAAGATGAAATCCTTTCTAGAAGCTATAATATACAAAACTGATTATTTGCACAACAGGAAACAATATTTTTTCTCTTGATTTTGAAATTTCAACATTTTATTTAGAGCTGCAATTTCAAGTAAGAAAAGAATCCCACAAAGCTTTTCTTAAGATTCATAATCATAATATATTTAGGGAGAGAGAAGTTTGCAATATCTCACTCCTCAAACAACTAATCCTCACATAATTGGATTATTTCAAACACTCATAGCAAGCTACACAGTCTTGTAAGATGTTGTTAGTCTTTGGAGTTAGGAAATTGATTTGTGTTGATAAAAATAGTTCAAATGTTGCAGAGAAATATATCAGGAATATATTTTATATAATGTGTCTTCTACTGCCAGACAATCCAACATCTTGTACCATGCTATAATGAAGATATGACATGATGCTGAAAAAAAGAGTGTCTAGTCTTATTAGGTTAAGACATTTTGCAGTGATACGTGAATCAAATAATGTTTATTAATTTGTATATATTAAGTCTAAGCTGAATCCTGGGAGGTTGCCATTTCAACTGTTTCTGAGATGATAGATCTATATTACTTCTCACCTGAAAAAAAGAAAGAAAGAAACCAAGGAAGAAAGCCATTCTACTCTGGTAGGATAATCGGCACAAAGATTGCTAGTTCCATATGACATATCTAGTTGAATTATGAAAACTTGCATAATTTATTCTTTCTACTCAAACTGGACTTACCAATTATGATCAAAAAATACTACTGAAGTCATCTACATCAGTCAGATATATGATAATTGAGTTCACACACAATAATAAACCACAACTTTTAAATCAGGATTTCTTAACAACCATGATAATTTGGACTATGCCATAATCACAAAAAATGTGGTTTGGCTTGATGTTTAAGGTTCTACCAAGTATACGAACTAACATCAAGAGCTGATTGAGTAATTATATGCCATTAAATCAATGCTGGCCACAGGGAGAGATCTTTTTCCAGGATCAGCAAGAATTAGGTGTGAGGGAAAAGATGATTTCTGATGCATATCACAAAAAATCCCAAAATATTTCCACTTTACACTCAGGTGACGGAATAATATTCCCTATACTATAGGTCAGAGATCAATAAGACTGGAACAAACTGCATTTTAGAGCAGAAGCCATATGCTTTTTAAGGCTGCCAAATGCTATTTAGTGCATCCCTTCATTCAGCTCTAAGTTGGTAATACAACAACCCCAGATCAAATCATTTTTTTCTCCAACAGACTAGGTTGTTTCAAAAAGCTTTACAGTTTATCTTATTTTTGTGGGTAGATAAAAAGGTTCCATAAACCATCTTTTTCCAATGTGAAATTAATCCAAAGACTTTCCAGTTTTACTATTTTATACTTCTAATACTAGTCATAAAGGAGAAGGGAAGAGATTATACATCACGGGTATCAAACTTGATTGCACCATGTGATGTATCATGATGTATCATGACATTTTTTGCCTTAGCAGAGCCAGGGTGGGCGTGGCCTGAATGTGACACATCTGGCCCATGGCCAACCAGTTTGATGAGCCTGTTATACATAGTCACAATTCCTTTTGTTTAGTTGGTTTGTTGCAACCCTTGGAACTTAAAAAAAATTAAAATGGAAAATAGGATGAGGAATTATCTAATACTAGTAATAAAATTATTAGCTTGGCTACCAACCAATAACTGCCAAGAATACAGAAACATGATTGCAGCAATAGATAAGATATTTTGGGATAGGGCCAGAATAACACTGAGCTGATCAAAATGACTTCCTTATTTTTGAATGCCTATTTACAAAAAGTCTCACCAGACTAACTGCATTCCCTTGGGAACAGACAGATCTGAGGCAGTAAAGGCCCTGTCACACTGGCCGACGGATGCAAAATGTTTGTAAAAAGGACACAGCGGAGGAGAAAAATGTTCCATCCGTTGTTATCCGCTCTCAAAAGGGGCAAAAATTTGCATAACCAGAGCGGATAACACGGAAAGGAATGGACAGGGGGAGGACGCAGGGTGGATGGAAAGCAGATGCTCCACGGAAGCCTGGCGGATGGAAGCGGATGAGAGCGGATGGCACATCCGCAAGGCTTCTGGGGGACCGCAGCAAAGCGGACGCAGAACGGATACAGCGGATGCAGAGCGGACGCTGAGCGGATGAAGCGGATGCAGAGCAGACGCCTAGCGGATGCCTAGCGTTCATTGCGTATGTGTGGAGGATGCATTTCATCAGCCCCGCAGATATAAAGGGAAGCAGCTCCCAAGCAGGTCAACATTCAGAGGAAAGACCTGCTTCTAGACACATCGACTTCCTGCCAGCCTGCCTTCCTGCCAGACTGCGTGCCTGCCTGCCAGGCTTGCTTCCAGCCAGCCTGCCTGCCAGCCTTGCTGCCTACCTGCCAGCCTGCCTACCAGCCTTGCTTCCAGCCAGCCTGCCTGCCAGCCTGCTTGCCTGCCTGCCAGCCTTGCTTCCAGCCAGCCTGCCTGCCAGCCTGCATGCCTGCCTGCTTGCCAGCCTGCCTGCCAGCCTGCCTGCCAGCCTGCCTGCCAGCCTGCCTGCCTGCCAGCCAGCAACCCCACAACCATGGGGAAGAAGAGAAAGCCTCAGTGATCTGCTGCCAGCCCTGGCAAGAGGGACAGGGCCACCCTCCCACCCCCTGGCCCTCATTCTGCTTCTGCTGGGGCTTCTGCAGCACGGGCTCACTCTTCTGGGGCTGGGGATTCTGCTGCTTCTGCTTCTGGAGGAGCTGATGATGATGCTTGTGGTGGTGGTGCTTCTGCTGGTGCTTACTCTGCTGATGCTGCTTCTGGCGGTGGTGCTTATGCTGGTGCTTACTCTGCTGATGCTAGTTATGGCGGTGGTGCTTCTGCTGGTGCTTACTCTGCTGAAGCTGCTTCTGGCGATGGTGCTTCTGCTGGTGCTTACTCTGCTGAAGCTGCTTCTGGCAGTGGTGCTTCTGCTGGTGCTTACTCTGCTGAAGCTGCTCCTCGTCCTGCTGATCCTGCTGGTGCTCCTGGTCCTGCTGGTGCTCCTTGTCCTGTTGGTGCTCCTGGTCCTGCTGGTGCTCCTGGTCATGCTGGCACTGCTGGTGCTGCTGGCGCTACTGGTGCTGACTCTGCTGCTGCTGATCCTGGTCCTGCTGGTGCTGCTGGTGCTGCTGGAGCTGCTGGTGCTTACTCTGCTGCTGCTGATCCTGGTCCTGCTCATGCTGCTGGTGCTGCTGCTGGTCCTGCTGGTGCTGCTGCTGCTGGTGTTGTGGAGGAGCAGCCCCTACAACCTGGAAGCCCCTCTGATGAGGGCCCATGTGGTCCTGCAAAAGGGAGGAAGAGGCAGACGTGAGAACGGGAGAGGAGGCAATACAACATTGAGGAGGAACATGAGGATGAGGTGCTGGAGTGGCTGAGAGAGAATGAGTGTCTTTGGCAGAAGGGACACAGGGTCTATCGCGACACCAAAAGGAAGCAGGCTGCTTGGAGAGAGAAGGTGGAGAGCCTGGGCTACACTTCGGAGGTGCTCCTCGGCTGGTGGAAGCACATGCACACCTGGTACGGGAAGCTGCACCTCAAGAAATCTGGCCAGGCCGCGGTCAAGCTGACGGACAGAGAGACCAACGTCATGGCCAAGTGCAGCTTCCTGGAGGGTGAGATCCACCACCAAGGAGCAGCTCCTCTCACAACCCTCTCTCTCAGGCAGCCTGCTGAGAGCCAGTCCTCTTCCAGCCAAAAGTCAGCTCCTGTCTCCAGGCAGGTGTCTGTGGAGCGTGCCACGATGGAGAACCCGCTGACAGCTGTTCTAACAGTGGCGGAGCGCATGAAGGACTCCCTGGCACAGTGGGAGAAAGGAGACGGCACTTCCACCACAGTCCAACCCGCATCCACCCCCAGCTCCACCTCCACAAAAGGCAGAGAGCCAGACAGGAGGAACAGAGCCACACTGTCCTGCTGGAGATAAGAGACACGATCAGGAGAAGCATAGATATCCTCTCTCAGCTGGTACACACCGACTCCTCATCCTCCAACCGCAAGCCCTTCCACACCTATGTGAACCAGACCCTCATGGACATGGCGGAACCCCAGTACCAGGTGGTGAAGGACAGGATTACCGATCTGCTTCACAACCCCACAGATCCAGTTGAACCTGCTCCCACCCAGTCCAGGTCTGCTCCTCCACCCAAGGTGATGTCTCTCCCATTCCAAGGCTTTCCACAGGCCCTCACCTTCCAGGGGCACAGCTACAAGGAGGTCCAGCAGCACAGGCAGCAGCCCTTCCCAGTGCAGGCACAGGTTTATCAGACGCCACCTTTGCCACCGGTACCACTGATGCCACCGATGCCACCCACACCACTGCTGCCACCAACAGCACCAATGCCACCAATGCCACCCACGCCACTGCTGCCACCAACACCACCAATGCCACCGATGCCACCCACGCCAATCCTCACCCAGCTTCAGACCAGGCAGCCCCACTACACTGCTTCTTCCTCTACCCCACAGCGAAGCCTGGCCTCAGTACATCTGTCATTGGTATTGGGGCTGACAACCCATGGCATGGAGGAAGGAGCTCTCAACATCATGGGACTGAGCCAGCTGTCTGAGAGCTTCCTCAAAACACCGTCCCCTGTTGTCCTCTTGGGGCCAGGCATCCCATTGGTGCTACAGACCAGCATTCCAGCAGCAGCCACCTCCACAGCCCCTGGACCCTTCACCACTGAGACTGGGCACATCTCTGAGTGACAGAGAAGAGTGCCAGAGACTGGGTGGCTACCTGTAGACTTTATTTGGACACTTGACTTGTGTCATTTTTCTTTTACAGCTTGTTATTAACAAAGATTATCCTTGCTTCACACATTTGCTTCATTTATTTTTGTAAATAAAGTCTTGGTGGAAACTTTTAGAAATGGTTTAAGCCTTTGCATGCTTGTGGGATGTGTAAGGATAGCTGTGGTATGGGCAGGGATACCTTTGGGATGGGTAATAGCTGTGGGATGGGAAGGGATACCTGTGGGATGGGTAATAGTTGTGGGATGGGTTAAGATAGCAGTGGGATGGGCAGGGATACATGTGGGATGGGTAATAGCTGTGGGATGGGCAGGGATATCTTTGGTATGGGTTAAGATAGCTGTGGAATGGGTAGGAATACCTTTGGGATGGGTTAAGATAGCTGTGGGATGGGCAGGGATACCTTTGGGATGGGTTAAGATAGCTGTGGGATTGATAAACCTCCAGTGCAAGCATAGTGGGACTGTATTGTCCACCCTCCCAGCTGCCACACATATGGACCTTTATTATCAATAACAATTGATTCATTGATCCACATATTTCAACATAAACACAACTCTTTATTAAATGCCCTGTTCATTGTAGGCCCATCCAACATACATGGCCCAATCTCATCAGTGTGATGAGACAGGCTGAAGGAAGCATCCATTAATCATCTATCATCCTGTCTTGCCACTCCACTGCTCCAGCTGGGGAGTTGCACCAGTGTTTCAGAAGGTTGCGCTGCTTCTTCCCTTCACGTGAGGCTCTGTTGAGGCCTTGCACATCCTCAGTGTCTATCAGGTTTCACCCTTGCCTCCATTCCCCAGGCTCCATGTCCCCATTGCCTTGTTGGAGGTCCTCGATCCTGTTCTGCAAGACTGGGTAGCGGGTGCGCATGAGATTGTGCAGGATGAAGCAAGCTTCCACGATCCTCCTCACAGTCTCTGGGCGATGCTGCATGGTGGTGAGAAGTACCTGGAACCTGTTGGCCAGGATGCCAAAGGCATTCTCCACCACCCGCCTTTCCCTGGACAGCCTGTAGTTGAAGATCCTCTCTTCATGGGTGAGGAGTCTGGAGGTGTAGGGCTTCATGAGGTAGGTTGTGAGGGAGAAGGCGTCATCCCACACGATGAAGTAGGGCACATCTTGTGTGTCATTGGGCAGGGGTTTTGGATCTGGGAAGCCCACGATGAGGTTGCGTTCCAGCCCCTCCTTGAGGTGACTGGCATTGTATACCTGGGCATCCGAAGATGAGCCGTTGCCTGAAGCATCGATGTACATGAACTTGTAGTCAGCATCGACCATGGCAAAGAGGATGATGCTGAAGAAGCCCTTGGAGTTTAAATAAGTGGACCCCGACTTGGCTGGAGATTTGCAGGCTACGTGCTTGCCATCTATGGCTCCAATGGTGTGTGGTAAGTTCCACTTCTGATACCACTGCTCTGCAACTTTCTTCCATCCTTCTTCAGTGGAGGGGTACTGGAGAAGCTCCTCCTTGTATTCTTCGACGATGGCCTGCACCACTTCTCTGACCACAATGCTGATGGTGTTTTGTGGCACCCTCCAGCCATACTGCATGCTCCTGTAGGAGATCCCTGAGGCCAGGTGGCACAGAGTGAGTGCCACCTTGAGCCCAGGTTCCAGGCTGGGCCGGAAGCTGGTGTTTGCCTTGGTCAACCTGGGTGTCAGGCGCTGCACAACTTTGTCAAACATGGCTGGCGGCATCCTCATGAAGTTCTGGAACGCCCGAGTGTCTTCGCTCCTGAGCTCCACCATCAGCTTGTTGTACAGTCTGTCCTCCGCTCTACTGGTGAACCATCTTCGGACCCAGACTCTTTTTGGGTGGCTCCTTTTCTTCTCACAGTAGTGTTCACAGAGCCTGCAAATGGCTTCGCACTGTTGCAGAACGATGGTGGTTGCCGAAAAGACTTTGTTACAATCCACGGTGGACATGACTGGATGCTGTGGAAGAGGAAGAGACAGACGAAGGCTGCAGAGGTCTGCCCTGCTGGGCTGCTGTTCTGAAAGTGCGATGCAGGTGAGTTGCTCCCCCTTTTTATAGGCAATATAGGTTTTCCGCTAGGCATCCTCTAGGCATCCTGTAGACATCCTTAATATCCGAGATAGGTCCCCTCTGCGAACGTTTTTTCCATTTTAAACGCTTTGTTTCCGTGCTGCATCCGCTAGGCATCCGTTCTGCATCCGTTCTGCGTCCGTTCCGCTTCCTCCCTGCGTCTGTTTACTGCTGGAGTGGATGGAGTTTCGCGGATGTATAGCGGACGCCTAGCGGATATAGCGGATGCGTAACGGATGCGTAACTGATGCGTAGCAGATGCAGAATGGACGAACTGGATACATTTTCTGCGCAAAAGTTTTAGGCAGCCCAAAACTTTTTGAGTGGATGAAACGTCCATAAATGGATGCTGGATGGATAGAGAGGAAGCAAAACGGAGGCAGTGAGTACAGAACGTATACATAGCGTTAACCAACAGATGGCAAGCTTTTTTGTCCGTTTTACATCCTCTTTGCATCCGTTGGTTCAGTGTGACATGGGCTTAATATCCGAGATAGGTCCCCTCTGCGAACGTTTTTTCCGT
Organism: Laticauda colubrina; assembly: GCA_015471245.1. Lineage (NCBI taxonomy): Eukaryota > Metazoa > Chordata > Lepidosauria > Squamata > Elapidae > Laticauda > Laticauda colubrina. The sequence goes on along the minus strand of BLBF01000041.1, from coordinate 13,843,884 downwards.
TTTAAATGCTTTCTTTGTGAGCTACATCCGCTTTCATCCTTTCTCCGTCCATGCTACTAATGCTGCGCGTCCGTCCCACGTCTGTTCTGCTTCCTCCCTGTGTCCACTTTCTGCTGGAGTGGATTTGAGTTGCGCAGATGCGTAGCGGATGCCTAGCGGATGTAGCGGATGCATAACGGATGATGACAGATGCAGAACGGATGTTCCCCTTATGCATAGCGGATGCAGAACGGACTTGTTGGATACATTTTCCGCTCAAAAAGTTTTGAGCAGCTCAAAACTTTTTGAGGGGATGGAACCTCAGTCGACGGATGCTGGATGTATAGAGTGGAAGAAAAACGGACGCAGTGAGTACAGAACGGATGCATTGTATTAACCAACGGATGGCAAGTGTTTCTCTCCATTTTACATCCTCTTTCCATCCGTTGGTGCAGTGTGACATTGGCTTAAGATCTACACCACTTCCTCCTATGCAAGGATTTAAGTTAGTACCCTCTTTACACCTTCCCTTACTCTAGCTGGAGATTCTATTATATCTAGATTATGTTTACATTGCTCTGTAAAGTTAATGGGTCACAAGTTGATTCATTTATTTGTTTGTTTTGGGGAGGTGGAAAGATTTGGAAGAATAACCAATTACACTTATAGAGTAATCTATAGTGTGATAACTTTTAATTTAAGTTTTTCTCAAGGACATCATTTAAAGTTTTAGGCAAAATTATTTCTGCTTTGAAGCATAAATCACACTCACTGAAAAATGAAGTAGTAACATATGCAGATGTTATAACCTTATAAATACATGAGAAGAATTAAAGAAGGTTTTATTTTGTTTCACCAAGAGAGCATAAGAGAAGAGACATTATTTGGTAAGTGCTTGTTCTTTTACAGCTAACTTATAAAAAGCATGTTTCAATTTTAATATTGTTATATTTCAACTACTTTAAAAAATACTTTACAGAACATTTTTAAAAAGAGGAAAAACAATCTCAGTGGGTGGCAGGACACACTTCCAATTAAATGTAGCCATTGAAGAAAAGCAAACAAATGAAAATCACTTTGTGGTAACTTTTCCTGCCAGCACTGAAATAGAATTGTGCCCAGTATGCCAAAAAGCTCTTATTTTCTCCCCCATGCTTCCTCAATTTTCTACAAAGAGCCAAAGATAAGCCCACATATATGTGTGTGAGATTTCTTGTGTTTTCTTTCCTGGGGACAAAACTCAGGATATTTAACATAAAGGTGTAAATTCAAACCTTCAAAACTAGTGAGGTCCATTGAAGTCTATATTTTGCTTCTCATTTTGCATTCAAGATTTTGGAATCACCCAGCATACTCTAAAGCTCCATTTCTATCACTTGCATTAGTACTTAGCAGAGGAATGGGGACATCAATTGCTTGGCCCCTGACTCCATTCCATTTCATTTCACAGGGTGCAGTTAGAATGGTTTCACCTCCAAACCCATTGTGTGTTTAGTTTGCAAAGGGCAGGGCAGGGACAATGCTATTGCTGGAGACTGTCAGCATTATTGGGGGAGAACTGGGAAGCAGTCTGCCCTGAATTGTTTATATTTATTATAGAATGTTTATAGCCAATAGCCATATTCTTTTTGATATGGGTTATAGATAGTGATATATCACAAAGATGAAAGAACAAAACTTCTAACTGATTTTTATGGGATGGCATTTCAAGGATTGGAAGCTGATGGGGAAATATCAGTGCCTGAACTCTTCTATCTTGTAGGTGCATTGCCCAGAGGAAGGATTCAGAAAAATAAAGATACTGACCACATTCATATGCTATTTTCATTTGTTTATCTGTTCTTCCCTTCACATTCACAGGCACTCCTAACACAAAAATTTAAGACACTCATTATAGTGAAATAATTTTGAGCACTGTGATCTATGGTAGTCTCAGGATAAGTGATCTATGGGTTGTCCTCTTTTCAACAATCTTTTAATAGAATGATCAAACCGTTGTGATATTTAGCCAGGATTCCTACTGAATGCTTCGGTTGATGTTTTCTTCTCCTAATTTGTTGGATCTGCTCAGGGCAGTGTTTCTCAATCTCAAGTTTAAAATGTGGGGATTTCAGCTCCCAGAATTCCTCAGCTGCACTGGTTGGAGAATTGTGGGAGTTGAAGTCCATACATCTTAAGCTAGATTTAGGTTGAGAAACTCTGGTCTAGGGACAGTTCTCAATGAATCAGATATGATTATGCTTTTAATTTCTTGAACACGCCACTGGAAACATTAGAAATCCTAAGAAAGGCTTGCACTTACTTGGTTCAGCATTTTCTTTCTTATGTCATGATTAGTGTGTCTGCATGATTTTAATTATTATCATTTCCCCCTGAAATTATATAGGTAAAGTACTCTGTGATATTTGAAATATGAATTATTAGCCCACAACTCCATGCTACTAATTTCCTTTATTCATGCCAGGACTGTAAATCAATTTTTAAACTGCTTTTTTTTAATGTGGAAAATAGCTGTTGGCACATGGCATTTTTCCACCATGGTTAAGGCTTATTGAATTTTGCAGCAATGTGCTGCTGTGCAAATCCTATCCAGTTGAAAATACCAGTCTTAAAAGGGTCAGAACATTCTCTGGATTTCATCAGTTTTCCAGAGGAACAAACAAAGCAGCCCACTCTGGTTTTGCTTGCAGCACCATTTTACATTATTATTGTTTTTAATTAATATTTTTGCCCTTATTTTCCTTCTTCCTTTACAATCCTCCCTGTGTTTTTTACCTAACTTATTGCTACTGTTTCCTCTTACTAAGGCAGCTTCACAAGACATCTGGTTTATTCACTCAGCTCTTGCTCATTCCTTCCTTACAAAGATTACCTTCCACAAGAAAAGTCTTAAAAATAATAAAAATAAGGGTATGTGGGAGTATTGTATCTGAAATTCCTCTTCATTTTTATCTTCAGGATAAGGAAAGGACCCTATTTCAAACTGTATGCTCCTAAGAAAGATAGTAAAGAAAGCAAAGTCATTTTTGGTAAGATTTTTTTTTTAATTCAGCATGCATATATATTGTGAGGCAATTGTAGCTTTTTGTAGAACAATTAAGCAAAGATGAAAAACATATTTTGGCTTGTGATGAATTGGACAAAGTAAAGTTAATGGGGGAGAGTCTTGCTAAAAACTCTAATTCCAATTATTGTTTTGATTTGCTCCAGTGATTTCCAAACTGGTAAAGCTGCTTGCATGACATATAATTCTATTCCTCTAGTTACTCCAAAAACTCAGTTTATCTGCACATCTATGTTATAAGTCTTTCCTGGATATGTTACCTTAAAAGTTGAATTAGACATATCAGGATTTCCATATACAAATTATACAGTATAGCCACAGCTGAGACTGTATTCACTCTGACTACAGTTTGATATGCATTTGCTAGTGAGTTGGAAAAAATGGGCAGAAATTTTGTAAGTGAAATCAAGCTTATCAACTTGTTAGATATTGCATGGTGCTTTGGTGTAATAAACTCTTATTTGTAATTAAATCCCTAAAGTATGAAAAATTCTTTTTAAGATATTTAAAAATGTAATTAAACAGGAATGGCTTAATGTACCAAGCAAGGATTTGATTAAATGACTTATGATTCTATGAATAATAACAACAATAATGAGATAGGAAGATCTTTATTATTTCTTGTAATTATTATAATGTGCATTGTAAGTATTATACTTCTTTTATTTTCCATGAATTTCATACTAGGTGGGCATAAGTATGCATAAAGATATAAGACCTCCAAAATACATCTGACTCTATAATTTTTGCAGGCAAGCCAAAGTACATATAACTCTCAACTCCATGCTTTTAACCATTTTTCTCCATTCCGGCATCCAGCAGCTCTGATGAGAATGCAATGTCCACAATTTGCCATAGCTGGGAATTTTGGAAACTGTTTACCAAAGACTCAGCTAAAACATTATGCCAGTAATTCCAAGGTCTTTTTCTTCCAAGTAAAACATTGATGGCTTTAGTTGACCTTGGAGGCTACACCTGAAAATTACAGCTGGTCCAAAATGCAGTAAAATATGCAAGTTTGAACATCTTAAGTTTCCCCATAACTCTAACTTTAACTCTGACCTTAACCCACTGCTATGTGGGTTGCACTGATGCAATTTAGGTGCTGGTATCATCTTTAAAGGCTTGCATAGCACAGGACAAAGCTGTCTGGGAGCCAAGTCTGGGATTGTTTTTTCCCAAATTATCTTCACATCCCACCAGGTCATATAATGTAGATATATTCTAAGTCCTTTGTCTTAAATGTTGTCACCTAATGGGACCTAGGAACTGTGCCTTTTCATAGGACCCCTTGCTGTGTAGAATACCCTCCCTCCTGAGATTTAATAGGCCTTTATTCTTCTAGTCCTCCAGAAGCTCTTAAAAGCTAGTTTTTCATTTTCTTCTCAGGCATTTAGGTGAGTTGAGACTGGAGCCCAAAAATCATGCTTGTAGTTGCTGATGATTGGTTAGATCATTGGGATTTACGTTAGCTGTTTTGGATGTTGGCTTTAATATTTCTCTCCTATAGTACATAAGAGAGACAACCATACAAGTCAAGCAAGAAAATAATAAAAATATGCCCATTATTTCAGCTCGTCATGGCAATGATATATCAATCATTAATAAGATTAGCTTCTAATTGTTAGTGTACCTGGCAGAGAATTGAATTAAAATCAGCATAACCCAACCAGAATTGACCAACTGGTTGATGTTGTAGGCTAAGAAAGTTATCCAGCTGGCTTTTATGTTTAAGGCAGGACAAGAACTGACATTCTTCTGGTTTCTAACCTGCTGCCTTAAGGCTAGATCACACTGGCCGACAGATGCAAAGTGAATGCAAAAAGGACACAGTGGATGAGCAAAATTTTGGGGGTGGCTCCATCCGTTGTTATCCGCTCTCAAAAGTGTTGAAAATTTGCATAAACAGAACAGAAAACAATGGAAAGGAATGGACGGGGGTAGTACGTAGCGAGGATGGTAAGGGGATGTTCGTTGGAAGCCTAGCGGATGGAAGCGGATGGAAGCGGATGACATATCCGCAGGGCTTCCGGGGGAGAATAGCGAAGCGGATGCATAGTGGAAGGAGCGGATGCATAGTGGATGATGCGGATGCATCACGGACGCCTAAAGGATGCATAGAGGATGCGTAGCGGATGCATAATGGATGCAAAGCATTCACAGCGCATGCAGGGAGGATGAATTGTGTCACCTCCATGGATATAAAAGGATGCAGCTCGCAAGCAGTCACCATTCAGAGGAAAGATCTGCTGCCAGAGACATCTTGAAAGAACACCATGGTTCATCAGTCAGGGAAGAAGAGGAAGCCTGTGCCTGCTCCTGCCAGCCCTGGCAAGAAGGACAGAATCACCATCTCAACCCCTGGCGCTAACTCTGAAGCTGCTGGTGCTTCTGCTGCTGGTGGTGGAGCTGCTGGTGTTGCTGCTGCTGGTGCTTCTCCTGCTGGTGCTGCTGGTGCTTCTCCTGCTGCTGGTGTTGCTGTTGCTGCTGTTTCTGCTGGTGCTGCTGGTGCTTCTCCTGCTGCTGCTGCTGCTGCTGCTACTGCTGCTGTGGTGGACCAGCCCCAAGGCCCTCAAAGCCCTGCTGCTGAAGGCCCTGAACCAGTGCCAGAGGGAGGAAGAGGCAAGGCAAGGAGAAGAGAGAGAGGAAACAGTACTCCATTTCCGAGGACCATGAGGAGGAGGTGCTGGAATGGCTGAGGGAGAATGAGTACTTGTGGAGAAAGGGCCACAGACTCTATCGTGACACCAAGAGAAAGCAGGCAGCGTGAAGAGACAAGGCAGAGAGCCTGGGCTACACTGCAGATGTACTCCTGGGATGGTGAAAGCACATGCACACCTGGTATGGCAAGCTGCACCTGAAGAAATCTGGCCAGGCTGCTGTCAAGCTCACTGACTGGAAGATGTATATCATGGCCAAGTGCAGCTTCCTGGAGGGTGACGCTCTCCACCACCTGTTTTGCCCTGGACAGCGTGTAGTTGAAGATCATCTCTTCACGGGTGAAGTATCTTGAACTGTAGGGCTTCATGAGGTAGGTTCTGAGGGAGAAGGCGTCATCATCCACGATGAAGTAGGGCACATCTTGTGTGTCATTGGGTAGGGGGTCTGGATCTAGAAAACCCATGATGAGGTTGCGTTCCAGCCCATCCTTGAAGTCACTGGCGTTGTATACCTGGCTATCTGAAGCTGACCTGTTGCTTGAAGCATTGATGTACATGAACTTGTAGTCAGCTTCAACCATGGCAAAGAGGATGATACTGAAGAAGCCCTTGTAGTTGTGATAAGAGGACCCTGAGTTGGCTGGAGCTTTGCAGGCCACATGCTTCCCATCGATGGCTCCAACGGTGTGGGGAAAGTTCCACCTCTGATACCACTCTTCTGCAACTTTCCTCCAGTCTTCTTCAGTGGTGGAATACTGGAGGAGTTCCTCCATGTATTCTTCTATGATGGCCTGCACCACTTCTCTGACCACTTTGCTGATGGTGTTGTGTGGCACCCTCCACGCATACTGCATGTTTCTGTATGTGGTTCCAGAGGCCAGGTGGCACAGAGTCAATGCCACCTTCAGTCCAGGGTCCAGGCTGGGATGGAAGTTGGTGCTCGGCTTGGTCAACCTGGGTCTCAGACGCTCAACAATTTCATCAAACATGGCTGGTGGCATCCTCAGAAGTGCTGGAATGCACGAGTGTCTTCATTCCTCAGTTCCACCATCAGCTTGTCATACAGTCCAAAGTCCACTCTTCTCCCGATCCATTGTCGGACCCACACAGCTTTTGGATGTCTCCTTCTTCTCTTTGCATAGAAAAGGTGAAACAGTCTGAACAGGGCTTAGTTCTGGTGTTGAATGATGGCAGCTGCCATTAGGAGTGTGTGATGATCCATGGTGGAGATCAGTGGATGATGTGCAAGAGCAAGACCAAGGGTGAAGAGGTCTGTACACCACGGTTGCTGGACTGATAGTGAGATCCAGGTGATTTCCTTCCCCTTTTTATAGGAAATATCAGTTTTCCGCTAGGTGTCCTTCCACATACTCTAGGCATACTCCAGACATCCTAAATATCTGAGATACATCCCATATACAAACTTTTTGTCCATTTTCATGCTTTATATACGAGATGCATCCGCTTACATCCTTTCTATTTCCGTGCTACAAACGCTGTGTGGACGTTCCATGTACCTTTCGCTTCCTCCCTCTTTCTGCTTTCAGCTGCAGCAGATGTGAGTTGAGGGGATGGCCAGAGGATGCCCAGAGGATACAGCAGACATGTAACGGATGTCAATGGATGTAGAACGTTTGTTGCCCATATGTGTTACAGACGTACATCGTACGTGGCAGAAAGTTCAGCCGCTCAAAAAGTTTTGTGCAGCTCAAAACTTTTTGAGCAGATGAAATAGCAGTAGACGGATGTTTGATGGATAGAGCATATGAAACACGTATGCAGTGAGTACAAACGGATGCATTGCGTTTTCCAATGGATGGCAAGCTTTTTTGTCCATTTTACATCCTCTTTGCATCCGTTGGTGCAGTGGGACATGGGCCTCTAAACCAAACTGGCTCTTATACAAAGGATTTCAAGAGTGATTTTCATTTTTTTCAATGCCACAACTGAACTGTATGTTCATAAATCAAGATAATATATTCTTTCTGTCAATACAATGTATGTATATATTTTGTAAAAGAATCCTTATTCTTTCTTGGATATTAGTTGTCAAGTCACATTCATATTGCTCAAAACAAATTTTGCACCTTGTGTATTATAAGTATGCTACATTTTTTTCTTTAATGACACCCCTCCCCTTCTTTAATGACACCCATAGATTCAGAATAATGATGTCTGAACATACCTCCCACTAACAGGCTATAACCCAAATGCCTAATTTAGAACATAGAAAGATGTATGTATTGAGTTTGGTTCCTAATTTTGGAAAGATACTTGGATTGCCTATGAACTGATGTCCTGTTTTGTTTTCTTTTGTTCTTTATCAAAATGGGACATGTTTAGACATGTCATCTGTCTTTCTAAAGACAAATCAAGAGGGGTTTTTTTCTCATAGTTGTTTTGGAAAAAAATGTAGATTGAAAGGAAAATAATGTTTCAAATGCTAAAAGGATTGATAATCTGACAGTCACTCTGAACACTCAAGTTCTGAAAGGTAAAGGTTCTCCTTGCACATATGTGCTAATCATTTCTTGCTCTAGGGGGCAGTGCTCATCTCTGTTACAAAGCCAAAGAGCCAGCACTGTCCGAAGACATCTCCATGTGGCCAGCATGACTAAGTGCCGAAGGTGCACAGAACTCTATTACTTTCCCCACAAAATGGATCCTATTTTTCGACTTACATTTTTACAAGTTTCTGAACTGCTAGGTGGCAGAAGTTGGGACAAGTAAGAGGAGCTCAGTACATTATGCGGTATTAGGAATTCAAACTGCAGAACTGCTAACCTCATAGCCACTGAGACACTGTGTCCCCTTCTGAAAGGTAAAGGTGGTTAAATACCTCTGTGATTGAAGTCTGAACAAAATCAGAAGTGTCCAGCTTTTTCCATGCTGAGGGTTATGCTTGATTTTTAAGTAGTTTGTTATGCCCTTCTCCCCCAAAATTGTGGGTGATGCCAGAAACAAAGAATTGATTTTGTTAATGTACATTTAAATTTAATTAACATTAAGTAGAGTTAATGTGTTTAATTTTCAGCCATTCATATATCTCCTTTACATTGCATTACATTTACATTATAATTTACAATTGTAACTACTTTGGAAAGCCATGGCATTTCACATTCTATGTAAGCAAACATTTGACTTTAAAGAAGCAAAATAGGAAGAGGATTGACACCTTTGAAGTTTGATTTGGGAAAAGATTCCTGAATATATTGTTGACAGCCAAGAAAACAAATGGAAAGATTACCAAAGAAATTAACTATGGGTTCTTACGCAAGATAAAAATGACCAGGTTCAAATTATCCTACTCTGATGCATTATGCAAAGAAGCAGTTTTCTGGAAAATGCTCTAAGGTTCAGAAAGATGGGAGGAAAGGGAAGAGGTAGATGACCAGCACCAAGATGGATGAACTTAGTTCCAGTGGTAATGAGTGCACTGTTGGGAGACTTAAAGAAAAGGTTAGCAGTAGATCGTCATGTAGAAAATCTATCTGTAGTTGCTTTGAATAGAAAATGACTTGATGGCACATCATCAATCAATCAATCAATCAATCATTTTGGGAAGATAGCTGAGGAACATAATATCCACTATATTCAGATTTATCCAGACAAGAAAGACTATTATTCCTCACCACCATGTTGAAAAGTTTGGCTTCATGATGAGACTGCCACTGAAGTTTATATGCTTAAACAGTATTTAGTCCTGAAGCTCATAATACTAAACAATCAAATGTCACCTTTCAGGTTGCTAAGACAGTGGGGATACTGGTTAGAGATAAAGTATGGAGAGATATAGTAAATCTCCTTGTGTACCTTTTTCCTCCTTTAGTAACCCCACTGCCACTTTGCCCTATAAGGCAGCATTTTTCTATCTTGCTCCTACACTTGTTCTGGGAAAAAAAGTATTGACATGAAAAGAAGATATGGCTGCAGTCCCACACTGAGCCAGTGCAGAGCTTCGCCTTGCAATATACTGTATTATGTACTTTATCGGCCAACTTTTAAGAAAAAAGGAAAAATGAGATCAATACTGGCAAAAAACTTCTCTCAAAATGAATGGTCTCCTCAAATCAGGGATCGTAGTTGGTTTGTTTCTCAGTGGCTTTTCCTGTTGTAGAAAACCAAGCTTAATTGATGACATTATATTTAAACTATTTTTTTAGTCTCATTTAAGACAAATTATTACTCACATTCTATGTCATTTAATCTACTCCTGTCTGTCAATACACATTGTGTTAGGCAAAGAAACAAGACATCACTTCAGGGTTTTTTCTTCTCTCTCTCTCTGTCTCTGTCTCTTTCTCTGTCTGTCTCTCCCTCTCTCCATGTTTTAGAATGCTACCATTACTATAATCACATCCTCCTTCAAAAATAGTTTCCTGCTGTTGAGGAAAAATCTGAACACTGATGGATTGATTATCTCATTCTTCCCCATCCAGATGAAATGAATATACATAAATTTGCATTGAACAAACAAAGGTATGGATTTGGTATTAGTAAGGACAATATTGTTCCTTCCTGCCTTTGACCTATCCATGTATTGTGACTACGTGAATATTCTGTACATAGCTGTGGTGGCACAGTGATGAGAATGCAGTACTGCTGACTTTTGCTGACTGTTGGCTGCTTGCAATTTGGCAGTTCGAATCTCACCAAGCTCAAGGTTGACTCAATCTTCCATCTTTCCAAGGCTTGGCATATGTGCTGTTCAGCTTCCTTCGGGTATTATCCCACGTCATTATAGTGCTTTTAAAGTTGTAGCAACGTTTCAGCAGAATCTCATCTGCCATCATCAGGCTTCTGTTTAGAGTTTGTATGTGGGTCAGAGTCTCACAGTCTTTGGTTTTAAATTTGAGGCTAGCCTATGCTGTGCCGGGATGGTTTTTTTTCTTCATCCTGATTGGTTGGGAGTCTTGGTCTGTGTTTATTGGACTTGGAGTTTGATTGATTGGTGTTTCTGGTTTCTTCTGTCTGTTTTGTGGCTTTGATTGGCTGGCCACACTCTGCTCCTGCACTGGAGGCTTTCAGTGCAGCTTGGCTTCGTGTGAAAGGATGGCTGTTATCTATTAGGAAGCCAGGTTTCATCTGGGTGCCTGGTGGGGGGGTGTTTGAGCTGGAGGTATCAGAGGGAGTCTGTTTGTGCCCAGGTGTTTGCCTGGCTTGTGGTGTGGAGATCTTTCTATTTGAGAGTGCAGGCTTCCAAATGATTGACAGTCTGCTGGAATCATCTCTTCTATATATATATAAGTTTTTGCGGGTACTTACATGTGTGTACTTACATAGACTTACATACGTAAGTGTATATATATATATATATATATATATATATATATATATATATATATATATATATATACATATAGAGAGAGAGAGAGAGAGAGAGAGAGAGAGAGAGAGAGAGAGAGAGAGAGAGAGAGAGAGAGAGAGAGAGAGAGAGAGAGAGAGAGAGAGAGAGAGAGAGAGAATATGTTCTTCCATTAGGTGAAAAATCTAATTGGTCTGGTAAATACTGTATATAAATGAATTCAAAGGCCTTCAACACTTGTGAACACACTTTCCCCCCAGTGCTTTGGATTATAAGTCCCATCTTCCTTAATCATTACTCATACTAGCTGAAGCTAGGAATTATAGGCCAAAATGTTGGCACATTGAAGAAAACTAGTGTACAGTACTAGTACTGCCTCACACTATGAAGTTACCATTGTATTTTCTTCCTGTGAAAATCTCTAGGAATTAAAGATAGTCCATTTATTTTTGTAATGTTCATTTCCAGCTATCTTGATTGCAGGAAATATGACTTCAGCAACAGAATAGTCAATGCCTGGAATGCACTACCTGACTCTGTGGTTTCTTCTACTAATCCCAAACACTTTAGACTCAGACTGTCTGCTTTTGACCTCATTCTATTCCTAAGAGGTCTGTAAGGGGCATGCATAAGTGCACCAATGTGCCTACCATCCTGTCCTAATGTTCCCTTTTATTTGAATCTATTTCATGTATTAATAATCATGTTTATACTTATATATATTATCAAATGCATGCTTGACAAAATAAATAAATATCTATACAGATGTACCAGGTGTTTGGCAAGGAGAATGACATGCTTAGAATGCATTCTAGAATTGCCCAATAAACTCAAAACTGTGGTTGTTTACATTATACCAGCGAAGCAAGCATTTCAGATGGTAATCTTTTAAATTCACATCTTTTTTAATTATTATTTTAAATTAAATTGCCGTAACATGCCAGAGCTGGGATATGTGAAGACAACAGGCTTAGAATAACTGTGGTTCATTTGAGGTAAAGCTGTGAGTTAAAGACCACATGTTGCTTATACTGCAGTTTATAGTCTCCTGCCTGCCATTTTGAACCAAACATAACTCTCTGTGCCTACATACACACAAGGGCCAGTTCAGCCTTTCTTATTTACTGTGTGCTATAAGCATAAAGCTTAGTTCATTCTTCAATCTTCATGTCATTGAGAGTCATGCAATGATGTCCATAAACTGGCAGTGCACAAACTTGCAGTGATTAGAATGTAGCATTGCAGACTATTCTGCCCATTGTCAGGAGTTTGTTCTGACTGGTTCAAGGTTGATACCATTCTATCCTTCCAAAGTCAGCAAAATGAGGAACCAGATTGCTGGGGGCAATATACTGACTCTACTGTAAAGCACTATGAAGCAGTATATAAGTCTAAATGTGATTGCTATTATGAAATACTGGTTTACTTAGAGGTTCATCATTGGGAATCTACAACTGGTTTCTCACTTTTGCTCAAACTTCTGCATGAGTGTGCACTCTGAGATGAAAAAATATATTCTCCAAATATATCTAGGAAATTGTTAGAGTATTTATAATGCATTACAGGATTCAGCTAGGCCAGCAAGAATATGTACTGAATGGAATTGATCTCAATCTTAAATGTTATCCAGTAAAGCCTGAGGTTTCCAGAACCACCCTGTTCTGTTGTTGATTCTTATGTATATGAAAAGGGCTTTAGTGTTTAAAGATTTCATTAGCATTGTATGGCATACAAACCAGTTTATAACTGTATTCTACCAAAAAAAATCAACCCACAGTTAAATAGCTAGATGAAGATGAGAAAAGATATTTTTAGAAAATAAAAATCAGAGCACTACTTGTTGATTGTTTGATTCTTGAAATGTCCTAAAACTAAGTATGGAGTGAAATCAAACAATATGCATGTGTTTGTGTATTTATTATTTATTCCTGTTGGTGTTCATTTTGATACTAGGACTGCACTTAAAGCAAATCTCTCTCCTCGGTTAATTGACTCTTAGATGAAAACGTTTGCAGAACTATGTCAAAGAGGAAGAAATCCTGCAACATTGAATTAGTTTCAATCCAATTCATTTCGAATAACAGTGTCCATGGATGTTTCAAGAAAGACAGGGATGGTAGTAGAAATTATAGCTTAACCCAGTGATGGGATTCAATTTTTTTACCACCGGTTCTGTGGGTGTGGCAGGGGAAGGATACTGTAAAATTTCCACTCAGAGGTAGTATTTGCTGTTTCTCTGAACTACTCAAAATCTCTGCTATCAGTTCTCCAGAACTGGTCAGAACCTGCTGAATACCACCTCTGGCCTAACCCATTTTCATGTGCTCCAACCAACATAAACGAGGGGCATGTTTTCATCTTCATCATCATCATAGTTGGAAAGGATCCTGGAGATCTTTTAGTCCAACTGCTTGGCTCAAGCAGGAGCCCCTTCACCATTTCAGACAAATGGATGCCCAGTCTCTTCTTAAAAGCTTCCAGTGATGAAGCACTCAAAACTTCTGAAAGCAAGTGGTTCCAATAGTTGATTCTCCTCATTGATAGGAAATTTCTCCTTAGTTTGAGGTTGCTTCTCTCCATGGTTAGTTAATTGCTTCTTATCTTGCCTTCTGGTGCTTTGGAAAATAAGTTGCCCCCTTCTCCCCTGCTTTAAGGGCCTGTCACATAGGCCGACGGATGCAAAACATATGAAAAAAGGACACAGCGGATGAGAAAATGTTCCATCCGTTGTTATCCGCTCTCAAAAGTGCCCCAAATTTGCATAAGCATAGCGGACAACAACGGAAAATAACGGACGGGGAGAGGATGTAGTGAGGATGGAAAGCAGATGCTCCACAGAAGCCTAGTGGATGGAAGCGGATGGAAGTGGATGGCACATCTGGGGGGCTTCCGGGGGAGCACAGCGAAGTGGATGCGCAACGGAAGGAACGGATGCGGAGCGGATGCCGAGGGGATGAAGCGGATGCAGAGCGGACGCCTAGCGAATGCCTAGCGGATGCAAAGCATTCGCTGAACATGCGGGGAGGATGAATTGCATCAGCCCCCTGGATATAAAGGGATGCAGCTCGCAAGCAGGTCACCATTCAGAGGAAAGACCTGCTGCCAGACACAGCTCCAGCCTGCCAGCCAGCTGGCCGGCCAACAACCATGGGGAAGAAGAGAAAGCCTCTGCCATCTGCTGCCAGCCCTGGCAAGAAGGACAGGGCCACCATCCCACTCCCTGGCCCTGACTCTGTTTCTGCTGGAGCTTCTGCTGGCACTGCTCCTGGTGCTGGGGCTTCTGCTGGTGCTTACTCTGCTGGCACTGCTCCTGGTACTGGGGCTTCTGCTGGTGCTTACTCTTCTGGCACTGCTCCTGGTGCTGGGGATTCTGCTGGGGCTTACTCTGCTGGTGCTGCTCCTGGTGCTGGGGCTTCTTCTGGTGCTTACTCTACTAGCGCTGCTCCTGGTCCTGCTGGTCTTGGTGATGCTCCTGGTGCTGGTGGTGCTGGTGGTGCTCCTGGTCCTGCTGGCCCTGCTGGTGCTCCTGGTCCTACTGGTGCTGTTGGTGCTTACTCTGCTGCTGATGATCCTGGTGCTGCTGGTGCTGCTGGTGCTGCTGGTGCTGCTAGTGCTGCTGGTGCTGCTGGTGCTGCTGGTCCTACTGGTGCTGCTGGTCCTGCTGGTCCTGCTTTTGCTGCTACTGTTGTTGCTGCTGCTGCTGGTGGTGGTGTGGTGAAGCAGCCCCTACAATCTCGAAGCCCCTCTGATGAGGGCCCAGATGGCCCTAACAGAGGGAGGAAGAGGCATACGTGTGAATGGGAACGGGAGAGGAGGCAATACTCCATTGAAGAGGAACATGAGGATGAGGTGCAAGAATGGCTGAGGGAGAACGAGTATCTTTGGTGGAAGGGACACAGGCTCTATCGAGACACCAAAAGGAAGCAGGCTGCTTGGAGAGAGGAGGCGGAGAGCCTGGGCTACACTTTGGAGGTGCTACTCGGCTGGTGGAAGCACATGCACACCTGGTACAGGAAGCTGCACCTCAAGAAATCTGGCCAGGCCACAGTCAAGCTGATGGACCGAGAGTCCTATGTGATGGCCAAGTGCAGCTTCTTGGAGGGTGAGATCTACCACCAAGGAGCAGCCCCTCTGTCTACCCTCTCTCTCAGGCTGCCCGCAGAGAGCCAGTCCTCTTCTGCCCAAGAATCAGCTCCTGTGTCCAGGCAGGTATCTGTGGAGCATCCCACGATGGAGACCCCCCCGACAGCTGCACTCCCCGTGGCTGAGCGCCTGGAGGACCCCCTGATGCAGTGGGAGCAAGAAGAGGGCACTTCCACCAGAGACCAACCCACATCCACCTCCAGCTCGACCTCCACAGAAATCAGGCAGAAAGCCAGACCGGAGGGACAGAGCCACACTGTCCTGCTGGAGATCAGGGACACCATCAAAAGCAGCGTAGATCTCCAATCTCAGCTGGTACACACCAACGTCCCATCCTGCAACTGCAAGCCCTTCCTCACCTACATCAACCAGACCCTCATGAACATATCCAAATCACAGTACCAGGGATTCAAGGACAGGATCACCGGTCTTCTTCACAACCCTCCAGACCCAGCTGAACCTGCTCCCACCCAGTCCAGGTCTGCTCCTCCACCCCAGGTGATGTCACTGCCCTTCCAAGGCTTTCCACAGGCCCTCACCAACCAAGGCTATGGCTACCAGGAGCTCCAGCAACACAGGAAGCCCTTCCCATTCCAGGCACAGGTACATCGAATACCACCAGTGCCACCGATGCCACCGATGCCACCGACGCCACCGATGCCAGCCACGCCATCAATGCCACCCACGCCACAGATGCCACCCACGCCACAGATGCCACCCATGCCACAAATGCCACCCATGCCTCACCTCGCTCAGCTGCAGACCAGACAGCCCCACTACACTCCTCCTTCCTCCACCCCACAGCCAAGCCCGGTCTCAGAACATCTGTCATCAGTATTGGGGCTGACACCCCATGTCCTGGAGGAAGGGGCTCTCAACATCAGAGGACTGAGCCAGCTCTCTGAGAGCTTCCTCCATACACCGTCCCCTGTTGTCCTCTCGGGGCCAGGCACCCCAATGGCACCTCAGACCAGCACTCCAGCAGCAGCCACCTCCACAGCAACTGGATCCTTCACCCCTGAGACTATGGGCACACCTCAGAGTGACTGAGAAGCGGGCCAGAGACTGGGAGGCTGCCTGTTGACTTTATCTTTGCTTGGGACACTTGGGTTATTTTACTTTTACAGCTTGTTATTAATATAGATTATCTTTGCTTCACACACTTTGTTAGGGATAACATTGTTCACCCTAACTGTTTTAGGTGAAATACTAACTATGAATCATAGTTAGTGTATGCAGCTTTAACTGTAAAATAGCAACTGTGGGTGTGGTTATGAAAACCATATAAAAGTAGCAAGGCTACAGCTTGCTCTCTCTCTCTCTGGCTTTGATGATTCCTGATTACTGCTTGGAAGCAAGACTGCATTGCTTGAACGGGAGAGACAACAACGGACTGATTTATGTGAACTGACAATAGGATATTCTACATGGACTTTGCTAACTGAATATCCCTGAATGGACTGACTACATGGTAAATGAATATAGGACTGTTTTTGACTATGCTATAAACTTATACTGGAATAAAATATATTCTTGATAGCACAAGCGTATCTGTTATTTTTACTGTATGTTAATAAACATACAAGCTTAGCTCACTCATTTATCTGTGTGCCTATCTGACTAACGCTGCACATTCTGTTTAGCTTGTCTACCTAACCCTGGTTGGGGAACCCAGGCTTAACACACTTGCTTCATTTATTTTATTAAATAAAGTCTTGGTGGAAACTTTTAGAAATGATTTAAGCCTTTGCATGCTTGTGGGATGGGTAAGGATAGCAGTGGCATGGGCAGGGACACCTTTGGAATGGGTAATAGTTGTGGAATGGGCAGGGATACCTTTGGGATGGGTAATAGCTGTGGAATGGGCAGGGATACCTGTGGGATGGGTAATAGCTGTGGGATAGATAAACCTGCTGTGCAAGCATAGTGGGACTGTGTGGTCTATCCTCCCAGGTTCCATACCTATGACCCTTTATTTTCAATAACAATGTAATCATTCATCCACACATTTCAACATAAACACAACTCTTTATTAAATGCCCTGTTCATTGTAGGGCCACTCAACATACATGGCACAATCTCATCCATGTGATGAAATAGGCTGAAGGAAGCATCCATTAAGCATCTACCATCCTGTCTTGCTACTCCACTGCCCTTCACGTGAAGCTCTGTTGGGGCCTTGCACATCCATAGTATCTATCAGGTTTCGCTCTTGCCTCCATTCCCCAGGCTCCATGTCCCCATTGCCTTGTTGGAGGTCCACGAGCCTGTTCTGCAACACTGGGTAGCGGGTGCGCATGAGATTGTGCAGGATGCAGCAAGCTTCCACGATCCTCCTCACGGTCTGTGGGCGATGCTGCATGGTGGTGAAAAGTATCTGGAACCTGTTGGACAGGATGCCAAAATGTTCTCCATCACCCGTCTTGCCTTGGACAGCCTGTAGTTGAAGATCCTCTCTTCACGGGTGAGGCATCTGGAAGTGTAGGGCTTCATGAGGTAGGTTGTGAGGGAGAAGGCGTCATCCTCCACGATGAAGTAGGGAACATCTTGCGTGTCATTGGGCAGGGGGTCTGGATCTGGGAAGCCCATGATGAGGTTGTGTTCCAGCCCCTCCTTGAGGTGACTTGCATTGTATACCTGGGCATCTGAAGATGAGCTTTTGCCTGAAGTATCGATGTACATGAACTTGTAGTCAGCATCGACCATGGTGAAGAGGATGATGCTGAAGAAGCCCTTGTAGTTGTGATAAATGGACCCCAACTTGGCTGGAGCTTTGCAGGCCATGTGCTTGCCATCTATGGCTCCAACGGTGTGGGGGTAGTTCCATTTCTGATACCACTGCTCTGCAACTTTCTTCCAGCCTTCTTCAGTGGAGGGGCACTGGAGAAGCTCCTCCAGGTATTCTTCGATGATGGCCTGCACCACTTCTCTGACCACAATGCTGATCATATTGTGTGGCAGCCTCCAGCCGTACTGCATGCTCCTGTACATGGTCCCAGAGGCCAGGTGGTGCAGAGTCAGTGCCACCTTGAGTCCAAGGTCCAGGCTGGGCCGGAAGTTGTTGTTTGCCTTGGTCAACCTCGGTCTCAGCCGCTCCACAATTTTGTCAAACATGGCTGGCGGCATCCCCATGAAGTTCTGGAATGCACAAGGGTCTTCGTTCCTCAGCTCCACTATCAGCTTGTTATACAGTCCCTACTCTGCTCTTCTGGCGATCCATCTTTGGACCCAGACACTTCTTGGCCGCCTGCTTTTCTTCCCATAGAACAGGTGAAAGAGCCTGTAGATGGCTTCGCACTGTTGCAGAACGATGGTGGCTACCAAAAGGAGTGTGTGACGATCCATGGTGGAGATGACTGGATGTTGTGGAAGAGCAAGAGCCAGATGAAGGCTGAAGAGGTCTGCACAGCAGGGCTGCTGGACTGAAAGTGAGATCCAGGAGAGTTCCTCCCCCTTTTTATAGGAAATATAGGTTTTCCACTCGGTGTCCTTTTGCATCCTCTAGGCATCCTGCAGACATCCTTAATATCCGAGATACATCCCCTCTGTGAACGTTTTTTCCATTTTAATGCTTTGTATGCAAGCTGCATCTGCTTTCATCCTTTCTCCGTCCGTGCTACTAACACTGCGTGTCCGTTCCGCATCCGTTCCGCTTCCTCTCTGTGTCCGTTTTCCGCTGGAGTGGATGTGAGTTGCGCGGATGTACAGCGGATACCTAGCGGATATAGCGGATGCCTAACGGATGACAACGGATGTTGAACGGATGTTCCCCATATGCGTAACGGATGCAGAACGGACACGTTGGATACATTTTCCGCTCAAAAAGTTTTGAGCAGCTCAAAACTTTTTGAGCAGATGGAACCTCAGTCAACGGATGCTGGATGGGTAGAGCGGATGAAAAATGGATGCAGTGAGTACAGAACAGAAGCATCGTGTTAACCAACAAATGCCAAGTGTTTCTCTCCATTTTACATCCTCTTTGCATCCGTTGGTGCTGTGTGACAGGGGCTTTAACTTCATGCTAATAACTGTCACCATGACCTCCACTTCTGGACACTTCTGATTCAGAGGCCACTGCTGTTTATAGAAAAAAATTGGCTCATGAAATATACGCATGCATTAGACTTGGCAAGTGCATATTTATTATTGTAAGCAAAAGGTCCCCTTCATTAGTAAGCAAAGTGGTAAAATGATACACTACCCTAGAATTAATGCTGCAGCTCTTTATGTTCTACTGAAAGAGACTGAAAAGTATCCCTGCATTTCCACATGATATAATCAGATCAAAGTACCACACTTAAGAAAGGGTGTTTTCTATCAATTGTGCAAACTGATACTGTGACATGAATTTTATTTTCTTCTGCTATTTGAAACACTCCCATCAAAAGGAGATTCTCTGTCACTTGTTGAAGTAAAAAAGATAACAGTGTTACCTTTTCAAAATGTGCTACAGATATGAGAACTGGTTGTCTGGATGTGAACATCCGTCCTTTAATTCTTCTACCTTCCTAAACAAGAGTCATGGAATTCAAACCTAAATGGGCCATGTGGGATCTCATGGGAGGGGTGGGGTCGGGTGGGCAGGACCAGACAGGAGTGGGATCTGGGGATTCTCCAAATTGTACAGAATCTTAGCTAGGGGCTCTCCTGAACCCTTACAAACCCCCAGCAGTCCACCCCTGGTGCTGCCATTTTAGAAATAGATTCCACTGTTAAACCACTGTTATTATATCAAATTATTTTTCTAATATTTGCACTGAATCTGCTTTCCTGTAGTGTATTATCATTTTTCACAGTCCGCACAATGGGATTATAAATAGGGTCACAAACATCACAGATCACAGCTTGCACATTTCTACATACAGATACAATGACTTCAGGACATAGAAAGCATAGTATACAGAAATCACCTTTAGCCCTGTTCAAGAGTTCTTTGACTGTATGGGACAGAAGGTATGTGCATGAATTCTGTCACAACATTCCTGGGTATGTCAGTTCTATTATCAAACTTCTGAGTGAAATCTGAGGGGAATATAAGATCTGAAATGAGATTCTAATAATATTTGGCTGAGTGCTTTTAGAAGGCTGTCCATGATGGAGAAACATGATAGCACAGATTCAGCTTAATATGGTTAGAAACTCCCTTTAGGCCTTTTCCACTGAACACAAAAAGATCAAAGGCAGAGAAGAAGGGTGATCCACGTACAGATATTGGGAAAAATAACTGGTGCCTGAGTCCCTAGCTCTCTTCAACAGTTCATACATTTAGATAACGTGCCAGGATAGGGATGTACTTTTACATCATGTGGGGGGAAAAAACCCTAGATGTTGATCAATTATTTTACATGGAACTTGAAGAACTAAGGTACAGTCAGCTTGTGAAAATCTAAACCCATAAATGTTAAATAACATCCAAGGAAATAAATAGGAAAGATATAATTTTCTTCTTGGAAGCATCTGGATAATTTCATATTAAACATTTAGTTATTTATATCAGGGGTGTTACCTAAATTAAGCAAAAATTGATTATGATAATTTGTCATGATTGTTATGCAACAGGACAATGAAATTGCTTCCACTACTCTTTCATACATTTTTTTTTGTTTCCTCTGTTCATTTTTAGTGTTAAGTCATTGCACTAGAGATTGGTTTTCCAGAACTATTCACCATATTTTTCTCCCTTCGTTACAATACATATAATTCCA
The DNA here is from genome assembly GCA_015471245.1 of Laticauda colubrina. NCBI lineage: Eukaryota > Metazoa > Chordata > Lepidosauria > Squamata > Elapidae > Laticauda > Laticauda colubrina. The sequence continues at coordinate 13,823,028 of BLBF01000041.1, read as the reverse complement.
TCAAACAGTTGCATTTGTATTATACTCTAATCTTGGTTTGGTATAATGCCAATTTCTACTTTGCTTAGGGTTGTTGTTGTTTTTTTTGTTTAGTGTGTTGGACAAATGAAATATGTTCAGTGTATGATATAACAAATTGTATAAGACAAAGAAAATGGGTAGTCAGTTTGAGACTGTTGGGGTTGGGGTGTTTTTACCCTGTACTATGTTAAGAGTGGGAAGTGAATGCCTTTCTCCTCCTTGTATCTCCTAACCCTTTCCCCTTACTTCATTTCTTTCCCTTGATTTCCTTTTTTATATTTCTTTTGTGATTTATATAATGAAACAATAAAAATGATAAAAAGGAAAAAAAAAAGACTTGCCTGAACATATCATCCATATTGATACCTGTGAACTATATTAACTTTCAGGGATTCTAGAGATAATCAAAACTTATCAAGACGATAACCAATAGGTCAATATTCTAGGGCCTATTTCCTATGGATTTTTCTGATTCTTTTATAATTCTGTCCAATAGGTAGCCATCTCTGCACCTGGTCGATTTCATTAATGAATGGCATAAAATATAAAACATTTATTTATTTTTATCCATTTAAAGTCCCTTCCTCACATTTTTGCAGGAAATACTGTGAATTACAGCTGGTCTTTCTGCACAAGTCCATTGTCCCTCAGTCACATTCATTTTATAGCATCCTTGTTCCCATATATAAAATGTGGCAAGGAATGGGCTGTTTTTCCTAAAATTATGACCTCTGTTTTAGAGCTGCATTGAATCTTCTCCCCTTCTTCTATTTTGTTTTTGTGAAATTCATAGTGCCTGCATTTTTCCATAAAACTCTCATTTCCCCACTCACTCTTTGTATAAATCAAGTTGCTTTCCACCCTTTCTCAGGAGTTTGAGTGCAACTTCTTATTTTAATATTATTCTGCTTTATTACAAATTCTATATTTAGAATATGTTGAGTCCTTTTTTTTTTTTTTTTTGAAGCAACTACCGGTAGGTCTAGGAGAAGGCAGGTCAGCACATCTAAACAAAAATTAAAAGAGAACCATGCATTTTCTCTCTACAATCTTTCTCCCTCACCACCCAGCAATTTTCTTTTGCTTGATTTGTATAGGGATGGCTGTTGATTTACTATTCAAAATCTCAAAAATTTACTATTTTGGCTTTTGATTTAGTATTCAAAATCACTTTGAGGAGAGAATAAATTAGACAGCTGCCATCCAAACTAAAAGACTGAAAAGTCATCTGAATTTCTTGAGCATGACACACCCTTGTCTTCAAGCTTTGTGCAGATCATAAGCCAGTGTCTTAGCCAACTGCAAGTACAGTGAGCAAAATGCATCAGCCAGGTCTTGTCAATCTGGGTGTTACGCAGCTTTGGGCAAAGGCGAGGTTTTTACCATGTTTGTGCCAATATACACAAGTGATTCAGGAAGAGTGGTAGTATCCCCTTCCAGACTGGATACATCTATTCAACAATGGGTTGTCTTGGAGGAGGGGATTTGAAAATGGGGTATCAAACATCTTAACGCTAAATGGGTCAGAAAATAAACAAGAAATCACAAACTCTACCCACCTTCTCTACCTCTTTTCTCCTCACATTTAGCTTTTAGTCAAGATGACTGAATCCCCTGCAGATGGTCTCCTTTGAACTTGGTCAGCAGAATTTTTCATGTAAGAGAAGCAAATGGATAAGCTACAGCACATAATGGGCTCAGTTTAGAAGGGTTTAAATGCTCATGTGAATGAAACATCTTTTTTATAAGGCACCATAGGGATTAAATAGATTCTTGGGATATGCACAAATGATACACAGGAGATATTCTGAGGACATGTTCATAAATCCATGCTGGAAAGTGGTGAAAAGTCAGTTAAGATGAAGGCAACAAACACTATAATCAAAGTTGGAACAATATTGCCAAAGTGGCATGCTGCATTCTATATGCCGAACCCATATGTTGAATAAGTAGCAGTAGCACTTAGATTTATATCCCGCTTCGTAATGTCGATGGAGATTCTCAGTCATCCAGGTCAAGGTTGTCCCAAAGGTGCTTTTTCAAGAGGCAACTGGACTTTCTGGTTTTTATTTGAAGACATTTCGCTTCTCATCTAAGACGCTTCTTCACCTCTAACTGGATGGTGGGGAACTGAAGAAATTCAGGAGTACAAATCCTTCAGAGCTGAAGAAGCTTCTTGGATGAGAAGCAAAACATCTTCAAAGAAAAAATGGAAAGTCCAGTTGTTTCTTGAAAAAGCACCTTTGGAACTGCTTCATAGTGCTTTACAGCCCTCTCTAAATAGTTTACAGAATCAGGATATTCCCCTCAACAATCTGGATCCTCAGTTTACTGATTTCAGAAGGCGGAGTCAACTTTCAGCCAGTCAGAATTGAACTCATGGCAGGGAGTAGTGTATTAGCCTGCAATACTGCATTATAACCACTGTGCCATCATGGTAGAGTTGAGATCTGAAAAAAAAAATGTTCTGCTCATTTAATATATTTATATCCTGCCTTTCCTCAAGATACCATCCTTAAGGGCTGATAATGTTTATTTTCATTTTTATCTGACAATATAAACTCTGTAAAGTTGATTGAGTTTGTATCAGAACCTGAATCTCCCTGGTTCCTCTCTAATTATTGCACAATATTGCCTCATATGATTTGAGACTTATATTCATTCAGTTAATGTTTGCATTTAAGATAATATGGCATTCTTTATTAATATTTTTATTAGTATTACTATCTGTAAACTGATGAGACCCCATTTAAAGACTAAAGTAAGGATAAATCAACTTTAAATGTAAATTAGCAAATAGCCAATTTGCATATACAAACACACACAAACACATACACACTTATACACACATACACATACAGACACACACACATATACACACATACACATACACACACACATACACATATACATATATAAAGGGGCATTTAATTCCTCAAATCTGAATTTTAGAGCAGCAAATGTCTTATAATAAGGAAATGTGTGCATGATATTTAGAAATAACCTGTAAAAATGAGTATGCAAGAAGCAAACACTTTTCAAATGCATATTTGGAAAAATACCAGAAAAATGACCATAACATTTCTATAAATGTTAAAAGACTGCATTTGAAAGTTAAAGAAAACTTCAACTTGGAAAAGCAATAGTGGCCATGCTTTGATATTTCTCCTGCTTTGCTGGTTTGTTACATCCCAAATAATATTAAATTAACTGTTACAAAATAACAGCACTAGGAAACTATATGACATTTAAATTTCCCAAAATACACTGGATTATGCCAAGATGTTGAGGCATTATGAGTAATTTTGCAAAGAAGCCAGGAACTGAAAATCAGGTTCTTCACAATTTGAGATCCAGCTTGTTAACTCAGAAAGGGAAGAATATATCAGAAAAGTTAGTGTAGAGCAAAATTTCAGTTGCTGAAGATACTACTCATGAGTTTCATCACTCAGTACTTTTGTGTGGATGTGTACAAAAGAGCAAGTGCAGTTGTTTGAGAACCAATAAAGATTTTCTGAGCTTTTTTCTAAGTAGCATATAGTAGTGAATATATTTGCAAACAGTTATAATTTCCAAGCAGTCCCACAGAGAGTATATTATCTTAAGCTGATCCAAAGACCATCAAATCCAGACTGTCCAAATTTCGTACATCTTGGTAAACCACAATGTGATTTGATTAGTTTGGCTTAGTACAATGTACAAATTCAGCCAATTGTGGCCAATTCAACAAACTGTAATTTATAAACTATGGCTTAACATGATGTAAACCTGGCCTCTGTTTAAAAACATTTACAGCCGATCAGCCTTGAGTAACGGAGCACATTCCAATCCCATAGTCTGGATATTTAGTGCTAAATCAGGATCTCAGAGAAGCATCCATAAACTGCTCCTTTAGAGAAGCATATTCTGATCAAAACAAATTGAGACCAACTCCTCAGGGAGATGATCTGTCATTTTCAGCTGTGGAAGCTCCATCAGGCTTAGAAAATGTTCCTTTTGAAATAACTACCAGCAGCAAGTGTGAATTTTTGCTTATTCTTAAAATGATTATCCATTTTCATGAAATATTTCCAAGGTTACTCATAAATTTTATTTCAGCCAATATTGAAAAATACCTCATTACACTCTGGCTGAATTTATACCTGATAAAATTGAGTTTGTATTTCAGGCATTTTTCCTAACTTTTGGCCATTCCATAATTAGATAATTCAATAATAATCAGAGATTATTCATTTTGCTGTATTAGTTGTACATTATAATCTGAGAGCTGCTATTTTGAGGACTGTGTGATCAAAAGTCACAACAAAGATCTAGGGGTGTGTGTGTGTGTATAAAACAGAAAATGCCAATTTTATTTCTCCCGCCAGTGGCCAATCCAGTAAGTGGAGTCTAACATCAGACTCCAATCCTGTGACCATATTTGGTAATATTTAAAACCCCTCCCCTCCTAGTTAGCATTCCCCCAATCAGTGCCCATGTACCCTCCATAGTCATATAGGCAGGCAGGGCTTCATGGTGTGTAACTGGACCTGCGCACCTCACTCATTCCTGGGATAGTAGCCTGTTTGGATGGGTCTACTGTTGCTCCAGTCTTTCTCTGTGGAACAGTCTCAAAGTCATCTTGAGAAGCAGCAGGTCCTGTTGAGCCTGAGGCCTCTGAAGTACACCTCAGGACCTCCCCTTCTAAGGTTAAGTGTTCCAATGCTCTCTTTGGGTTTGAGACTAGGCAGTTACCTATTTCTGTGTGTTCTGTGGGGAGGGTCTTTGCCAGGGCTAGTTCTGGCTGTGTGTGTCAGGCTTCTGGCTGGTTGTCTGTGATAGGGATCCGGCCTCTGATCTGGTCAATGTGCTTGTCCCACAATTTTCCTTCTTCTGTCTCTACCTGGTATGATCAGGGCCTGGTGATCTCTACAACTTTGGCCAGCAGCCAGGTTGCCCCCCCCCCCCGTGTAATTATGTGTGTAGATCAGGTCCCCTATGGTAAAATGCCTGTACATCCCTGTGGAGTCTGCAGGGGTCTCATTGCTGGGGTGTATTCTAGGGTTGACCTAAACCTTTGGCCAGCTGGGCTGCGGTGTGTTGTCACATGGGGTATGATGTGTTGGGCTAATAGCATTCTGTCAGCCTTTCCCTGTCAGTCCCCCAGGCCCATCCTCTTGAGGGTTTCTTTGATAGATCTAACCATTCTCTTCTCTTGACCATTGGTGGCTGGGTGTGCCAGTGCAAAGAATGTGTGTGTGATCCCCAATCCCATTAGAAACCCCTCAAAAGGCTGTGAAGTGAACTGCGGCCTGTTGTTGGATGCTAGGACATTTGTCAGCCCATAGGTAGAAAATAGTCTCCAGAGCACCCTTATGGTTGCCTCCATAGTGGTTTACTTCATAATGATTACTTTCAACCATTTAGAGTACACATCCATCACTATTAGGAATGCTTGTCCTTGGCAGGGCCCAGCAAAGTTGGTGTGCCCCTGGGCCCATGGAGATCTGGGTGTTTCCCATTTCACAGGGGTTGCTGATGGGAGTGTAGTTTGGGTTTCTTGATATAGGGTGCAGGCGGCAATCCAGGCCTCAACCTCCTTGTTTAGCCCAGGTCACCACACATAGCTTCTGCGAGGGCTTTCATCCGGACAATCTCTGGGTGACCCTTGTGCAACAATGTCAGTACCCTAGTCCTTAGTCCTGGGGGGATAATAACCCTCTCCCCCTACAACAGGCAGCCCTTGATCACTGACAGTTCAGTCTGTCTTTTTAAATGGCTTAAATTCATCCCTGTCTACAGTTTCCGGCCATCCCCTCCACACCCAGTTTGAAATCCGTGCCATAGTTTTGTCCTTAGCCATAAATCTCATGAGCTATGTCAACATCATTCGTGTGAGCCAGGGGCTTTCTACTAGGGACATGGAAGTAGAAATCACTGGGTCTTCAGAGAGGTCTGGGAGGGGACAGCGGCTGATGGCGTCAGCATTGGAAATATCTTTTCCTCATCTATGGATTAGACAGTAACTATAAGCAGCCAGGAAAACAGACCATCTTAATATCCTGGGTGAGAGGATGCTTGGTGTGGGTTTGTCCCCAGTGAGGATGCCCAGCAAGGCTTTGTGGTCAGTAACCAAGTCAAATTGTCTTCTGTGGAGGTACTCATGGAAGCACTTGACACTTGCTACAGTGGCAAGAACTTCCTTGTCAATTTAACTGTAGTTCCATTGCGGTTTGGACAGGGTTTGAGAATAGTTTGTAATGGGGGGGTTCTCTCTCATTGGGTAGTTTATGGCTGAGGATTCTGCAGGGGGAGGTGTCACATGTTAGAGTTAAGGGCAGTGTTTCGCTATACTGAATGATGACACTGCTGGATGTTAAATGCTTTTTATTTTTTTAAAAGCATCAGCTTCACATTGCCCCCATGTCCAGACATTTGTCTTGCCTAATAGTCAGTGGAGTGGTTCTGTGATGGTTGCCTTCTGTGGTAGAAAGATATTGTAATAGTTGAGTAACCCCAGAAATGCTTTCAGTTCCACTTTACTTTGGGGGGTTGGGGCTTCCCTTATTGCCTGTAGCTTGCTGCTTGTGGGTCATATTCCTGACGTGTTGATGAGGAAGCCCAGAAACTTCATTTGGGGGATGGCCAGGTGGCATTTATTCCTTTTTAATTTAAATCCTGTTTCCTGGAATGTCCCCAGCACTACCCTCAGCCTCTCTATTAATTGTTCCTGGCTTTCGGCTGATATTATAACATCATCAAAGTATGGTATTACCCCCAGGATATTATGTAACAGCCTCTCCATGATGCTTTGGAAGAGGCTGGGGGCTACGCTTACTCCAAACTGCAGCTGGTTGCATTTAAAAGTGCCCCTGTGAGTGACGATCATTTGTGCTTCAGAGATTGCCTCATTGACCGGCAGCTGCTGATAGGCCTGGGCCAGTTCTAGTTTGGCAAAGATGTTTTCCTGCCTGAGGGAATGTAAGAGGTGCTGTACAACTGGCACTGGGTAGGCACTTTGCTGCAGGGCCTTATTCAGGGTGGTCTTGTAGTCTGCCCAGATTCTCACTGCCCCATCTGGTTTGACTGAGGTGACTATTGGGGTCTCCCATTTGGCGTGGTCAACCAGCTCAAGGACTCCCTCGGCAATTAATTTAGTCCTTAGGCCAGAGAGTGAATGGGACTTGCAATGGCTTTAGTCGGACAGGAGTTATGTTGGGTCTAAATTAAACAAGATTGGAGTCCCTGTGTACTTTCCTAGTTTGTCATTGAATATGTCCCTATTATACTCTTTATTGCTGAGAGGTCATCTTCCCAATGTGGGGGGTGGTCTCAGTGGCGTGGATGCTGGTGAGGTGGATCTGGAGAGGTTTGAACCACTCTTTCCCCAGCAGGCTTGGCAGGTGGTAGGTCCCTTGGAAACTGCCATATTCTATCTGGACTGGCTTTCTGCTCAGGACAGAGATGCTGTAGCCTTGGTAGTCCTTCAGAATGATATTTTGTAGTTCTAGCTGGTCGCGTCACATGCTGGGCTGTAGTTTCTTAAGAGTGTCCCATGAGATTATGGAGATATATGACCCTGAGTCTACCTCCATCTGACATGGGTTGCTTTCAATGCTCATGGTTGCCTTGATTTTGCTGGCTTCGTAGGTATCTATTCACCTCACTTGGGTTTGAGTGTAGTCAATGAAGGCGAAGTGCTCGTCTTCTGGTGTCATCTTTCTTTTTGAATTTCTTGTCAGGATTCTTCTGGCCTCCCTCTTGGTGGCATATTGCCTGGTGGGAAGGATGTTCTCCTGGCTTGCCTGCTGGTCAGGTGGCTGGCTCTGCATACCTCTATGATATGTCCCTTGTGGTCACAATACCTGCATATAGTGTCTTTAAAATGACATGCCGAGTGGTGGTGATTTCCTCCACAACCCCTACAAGCTTGGTCCCTTGCTTCCCCACTGGTTTACTGGACTTCACCCTGTGGATGTCCTCCTCATCCTCATCACTGGCCTCGGAGTTTGAGGTGTCTTGGAACATGCAGTGATTAACCTGGGTGGTATGCACCTTCCCGGTCCCTTTGATTCATGCAGCAGAGTTGGAGGATTCCGCAGCTCAGGCCTTGTTGATGGCTTCCTTGAATGAGACATCTTCTTGGGCCAAAAGGCACTTTTATTGGGTCAGGTCTGTCATTCCAAGGATGAGCCAGTCCGGGATCATGCCCTTGGTTTCGGGAAACTTACAGTTCTTTGACAGCTTCCGAAGCACGACCACAAATGTATTTATCGTCTCCCCCTCTCTCTGGCTCTGCATATAGAATTCATGGTGGTTGGCCAGATGGGAGGGGAATGAATCAAAATGCTCCTTCAAGGCTCACTGAAGCTTGTACTAGGACACACTGTCCAGCTTGTTAGCCACGAGGGTGACCGCCATCTTGTAGAGTTCTGCATCACAGTATGTTAGGAACAAGGCTCTCTTCTTTGCATCAGGGGTGGCCTGGTGTCTGTTGACTTCCAGGTGTAGTTTGAATCAGCCCATGTAGGAGAACTGTTTCTCCTTGGCCGGATCATAGGGGATTGACATCGGGCAGTGTGCCATATTGGTCAGTGGGGTCACAATTGCTGTGGTGGTTGGTAAAATGGTGGCCTATTCCCATGAGGTTGTCCTTTGTTCACTCTTCAGCTCAGGATCCCACCTTCATCACCAGTGTTATGTGGGCATGTGGAGTGAAGAGGCAGGACATTGTAGGAGCAGGTAAAACCTCTTATTCATCTGTTAAAACACAAGCCCCTCAGCCGGCACCAGCGTATATAGCCGGCACTGTACAATGTTTCAGCCATTGATGGGACTTTATTACTCCTGCCAATGGCCAATCCAATGAGTGGAGTCTGACATCAGACTCCACTCCTGTGACCATATTTGGTAATACTTAACACTAAATGCAGTGGAAAAGTTGTGACTATAGGTCATTTAGTCATGTTAGATTCCAGCATTATTAAATGAGTTGTGTTGTGATTTGCAACCTAGTCAGCTTTAAGATTATGCTCATAAATTATGAACCTTACATACAGGGATTCCTGAGAAAATAACTCCTCCTATTTAGGTTGGCTCAGCTACTACTTTACTCATCTTCTTCCAAGGTACCCTGGTTATGTAATTTGTTGCTGATAATTCTTTGGCACAAGCAGAAAAGAGGACCTTCTTGATTGTAGCACTTTTTCTATGGAACAACTTCCCATGAAGTTGGATTCATTGGATTATAATCTAGGAACAGGATGTTTCCAACCTTTCTCTTCTCATCAGAAATGAAAATTACGCACAAATGTACCCTTATGAGACTTTACTGGCTATTTGTTTTATAAAATACTTTGTGTTCCTTCCATAAAATAGTATCTTGCCCATTTTATTCTAAATACATCGACAGTCATCTAGAATTTTTTTAAAAAACCTTCAGATACCATTGTTTTCAATTATTTACTGCCCCAATTTCAAAGAACAGCTCTGGAATTAAACCAGGAGGAAGTTTAACTGACTTGCTTAAATAATCCATTTCCTCAAGGCCACCCACTGAAATGAATGAGGTAACCCCCTTTAAAAAAATTTCTATACAAGATGCAATGGCCCATCTTGCCTAAGATTTGTGAATATTTCCAAGGATATGTGCTTAGCCCTGTTCTCCCTGATGTTGTTGGCAAATGTCCAGTGTTTAAACTGGTCAAATTCCAACTGTTTAGCAATGTATCATGCCTGTATCTGTATTACCACTCAAGGAAAAAAAAGAACATGAAATTTCCAAACCGAGAGAGACAACATGTTCTTTGCCATTGGCATACCTTTGAACAATGTATACCACCATCATTACTCCCTTCTTCTACATGTGAAAAGAAATACTCTGCACATGTTAATGAATGATGCAAGAGAATTTCCAGCCATTCTAGAGCATCAGATATCATTCTCTCACATCCCCTTTTAAAATAGCAATATAGAAGTTCTGGAAAGTTCTTTCCTGTCCTTATATAGTTCTTTCCTGTCCTTATTTGAAACAGGAGGTTGATAGGAAAAGGGTATGGGGGGAAGCACATTGAAGGAAAACAAATGGGGTCTGACAATTATCGGCTGTGGCTTCTCTGATTTGCTTTAGATTCATCACAGGTTTAATTCTCAAGAGAGACCTCTGTGGGAATGTACAATATACAATAATGTAAGAGGGCTAGCCAGCTAAACTTTTTTTTTTTCAAGTTTTATTAGCCCACACTGTTTCTTCAATGTCTGGTTTTTTTTTTCAAATAAAAAAGCAAAACAAAACTAAGTGTGTTGCCAAAGTGCACCTTAAGGAGCCAAACAGTTTTATTTGAGTAAAATTTCTACTTCAACCAGGTTTCTTCTGTCCAGTGTAGAACCATCATAACTTCTTACTAGCAATGTGAAATCTTTACCTATGATATCCAAATAGTAGGGTTTTTACTACAGTATTCATCTCTTTTCCACCTTGAGTTGACAGGATTTCTACCTTCAGTTTTCAATAGTGATGGTCAAAAAGTGCTATAAATTCCATAAGAAGGACCTCAGATTAATAATCTCTACTTCAAAACACAGGTGAGTATTCATTTTACTATGATGTTCATAATTTATAAAAATGATAGCAATACATGGGGTGAAAACCACAACCTTCATTATTTCCATGTTCAAGTTTGGACACTAAAGAATATTGACTTACACGCAAATAATTATTGGCTCAAATCCAGAGGATTTACCTTGAAGAGGATTCCTGCAAATTGTTAGTAATCAAATTATCTCAGCCTTTTGCTGCTTGGCAGGTAATTTTGCTACTAACTACAAAAAAGGATGAGAGTCTCTCTGATTAATACAAGAGATCTTATATATGATCTTTTACAATATGAAAGTATCATAGGAATCAAACAGGGTTCCCTAAAGAGAAAGACATTGAACCTTCTCCTCCCTAAACTTTAATATCTGGTTTTATATTTGTTTACATTTAAACAAATTATTGTCAATTTTAGATGAGCTAATTTTGGTTTTCCTGAGTTTCTTGTTTTCTAGGCATACGTTGGTTGAGCAATGTTCCTGATTTTATTTTGGAATTCATCCAAAGAAATTCTGCTCAGATTTTATTGTGTGTGTGCATTTTTCTATACATTAATTCCAATACACACATTCTGATAAATTTTCTTACAATTTAGACTTTTATGAGTATTTTGATTGCTGTACACTTTTGTGAGATGGATGACTATGCAAATTTATTTCATAAACAAATAATTTTATCCTTCATAAATGGCCTGTCACATTGGCCGACGGATGTAAAACGTATGTAAAAAGGACGCAGCGGACAAGAAAATGTTCCATCCATTGTTATCCACTCTCAAAAGTGCCCTGAATTTACATAAGCAGAGCGGACAACAACGGAAAGGAATGGACGAGAGGAGGACATAGCCAGGATGGAAAGTGGATGCTCCACGGAAGCCTAGTGGATGGAAGTGGATGGAAGTGGATGGCACATCCGCAGGGCTTCCGGGGGATCACAGCGAAGTGGACACGCAGCAGAAAGAGCGGATGCAGAGCGGATGCCGAGCAGATGAAGCGGATGCAGAGCGGAAGCCTAGCGGATGCCTAGCGGATGCCTAGCGGATGCCTAGCGGATGCC
>BLBF01000041.1:13793844-13811368 GCA_015471245.1 Laticauda colubrina | reverse complement strand
GCCTAGCGGATGCCTAGCGGATGCCTAGCGGATGCCTAGCGGATGCCTAGCGGATGCCTAGAGGATGCAGAGTGTTCACTGCACATGCAGGGAGGATGCACTGCATCAGTTCCGAAGATATAAAGGAAAGCAGCTCACAAGCAAGTCACCATTCAGAGGAAAGACCTGCTGCCAGACACAGCTCCAGCCAGCCAGCCAGCCAACAACCATGGGGAAGAAGAGAAAGCCCGTGGCATCTGCTGCCAGCCCTGGCAAGAGGGACAGGGCCATCATCCCACCCCCGGTGCTGACTCTGCTTCTGCTGGGGCTTCTGCTGATGGGGCAGACTCTGCTGGTGCTTCTGCTGGTGCTTACTCTGTTGGTGCTGGTGCTTCTGCTGGTGCTTACTCTGTTGGTGCTGGGGCTTCTGCTGGTGCTTACTCTGCTGGTGCTGCTCCTGGTGCTGGTGCTTCTGCTGGTGCTTACTCTGCTGGTGCTGCTCCTGGTCCTGCTGGTCCTGCTGGTGTTGCTGGTGCTGCTGGTGCTCCTGGTCCTCCTGGTGCTGCTGCTGATCCTGGTCCTGCTGCTCCTGCTGGTGCTGCTGGTGCTTACTCTGCTGCTGCTGATCCTGGTCCGGCTTGTCCTGCTGGCGCTGCTGGTGCTTACTCTGCTGCTGCTGATCCTGGTGCTGCTGGTGCTGCTGGTGCTGCTGGTGCTGCTAGTGCTACTGGTGCTGCTGGTGCTGCTGGTCCTGCTTTTGCTGCTACTGTTCTTGTTGCTGCTGCTGGTGGTGGTGGTGTGGTGGAGAAGCCACTACAACCTCAAAGCCCCTCTGATGAGGAACCAGATGGTCCTGCCAGAGGGAGGAAAAAGGCATACGCATGAACGGGAGAGGAGGCAATACTCCATCAGAGAGGACTATGAGGATGAGGTGCTGAAATGGCTGAGGAAGAACGAGTATTGTTGGCGGAAGGAACACAGCCTCTATCGAAACATCAAAAGGAAGTAGGCTGCTTGGAGAGAGAAGGCGGAGCGCCTGGGCTACACTTCGGAGGTGCTCCTCGGCTGGTGGAAGCACATGCACACCTGGTAAGGGAAGCTGCACCTCAAGAAATCTGGCCAGGCCACGGTCAAGCTGACGGACCAAGAGTCCTATTTGATGGCCAAGTGCAGCTTCTTGGAGGGTGAGATCCGCCACTGAGGAGCAACCCCTCTGACAACCCTATCTTTCAGGCAGCCCGCAGAGAGCCAGTCCTCTTCTGGCCAAGAATCAGCTCCTGTGTCCAGGCAGGTATCTGTGGAGCGTGCCACGACAGAGACCACCCCGACAGCTGCACTCCCCGTGGTGGAGCGCATGGAGGACCCCCTGATGCAGTGGGAGCAAGGAGAGGGCACTTCCACCAGAGACCAACCCACATCCACCCCCAGCTCCAACTCCACAGAAAGCAGGCAGAAAGCCAGACCGGAGGGGCAGAGCCACACTGTCCTGCTGGAGATCAGGGATACCATCAAAAGCAGCGTAGATCTCCTTTCTCAGCTGGTACACACCGATGTCCCATCCTCCAACTGCAAGCCCTTCCTTACCTACGTCAACCAGATCCTCATGAACATGTCCGAATCACAGTACCAGGGGATCAAGGACAGGATCACCGGTTTTCTTTACAACCCTCCAGACCCAGCTGAACCTGCTCCCACCCACTCCAGGTCTGCTCCTCCACCCCAGGTGATGTCACTGCCCTTCCAAGGCTTTCCACAGGCCCTCACCTACCAAGGCTACAGTTACCAGGAGCTCCAACAGCACAGGCAGCCCTTCCCAGTCCAGGCACAGGTACATCGAATGCCGCCGGTGCCACCGATGCCACTGATGCCACCAACGCCACCGATGCCAGCCACACCACAGATGCCACCCATGCCACAGATGCCACCTATGCCACAGATGACACCCACGCCACAGATGACACCCATGCCACAGATGCCACCCACGCCTTACATCGCTCAGCTGCAGATCAGAATCCCCACAACACTCCTCCTTCCTCCACCCCACAGCTAAGCCTGGCCTCAGAACATCTGTCATTGGTATTGGGGCTGACAGCCCATGTCCTGGAGGAAGAGGCTCTCAACATCACAGGATTGAGCCATCTCTCTGAGAGCTTCCTCCACACACCATCCCCTGTTGTCCTCAAGGGGCCAGGCACCCCAATGCACCTCAGACCAGCACTCCAGCAGCAGCCACCTCTAGAGCAACTGGACCCTTCACCCCTGAGACTATGGGCACACCTCAGAGTGACTGAGAAGAGGGCCAGAGACTGGGTGGCTGCCTGTTGACTTTATCTTTGCTTGGGATACTTGGGTCATTTTACTTTTACAGCTTGTTATTAATAAAGATTATCTTTGCTTTACACACTTGCTTCATTTATTTTTGTAAATAAAGCCTTGGTGGAAACTTTTAGAAATGGTTTAAGCCTTTGCATTCTTGTGGGATGGGAAAGGATAGCATTGGGATGGGCAGGGATACCTGTGGGAAGGGTAATAGCTGTGGGATGGGTTAGGATAGCAGTGGGATGGGTAATAGCTGTGGGATGGGCAGGGATACCTGTAGGATGGGAAGGGATACCTGTGGGATGGGTTAGGATACCTGTGGATTGGGTAATAGCTGTGGGATAGATAAACCTCCAGTGCAAGTATAGTGGGATTGTATGGTCCACCCTCCCAGATGCCACACCTTTGGCCCTTTATTATCAATAACAATGTAATCATTCATCCACACATTTCAACATAAACACAACTCTTTATTAAATGCCTTGTTCATTGTAGGGCCACTCAACATACATGGAACAATCTCATCAGTGTGATGAGACACGCTGAAGGAAGCATCCATTAAGCATCTATCATCCTGTCTTGCCACTCCACTGCTCCAGCTGGGGAGTTGCACTAGTGTTTCAGGAGGTTGCGCTGCTTCTTTCCTTCATGTGAAGCTCTGTTGGGGCCTTGCACATACACAGTATCTATCAGGTTTCTCCCTTGCCTCCATTCACCAGGCTCCATGTCCCCATTGCCTTATTGGAGGTCCACGAGCCTGTTCTGCAACACTGGGTAGTGGGTGCTCATGAGATTGTGCAGGATGCAGCAAGATTCCACAATCCTCCTCACGGTCTCTGGGCAATGCTGCATGGTGGTGAGAAGTACCTGGAACCTGTTGGCCAGGATGCCAAAGGCATCCTCCACTACCCGCCTTGCCCTGGACAGCCTGTAGTTGAAGATCCTCTCTTCACGGGTGAGGCATCTGGAAGTGTAGGGCTTCATGAGGTAGGTTTTGAGGGAGAATGCTTCATCCCCCACTATGAAGTAGGGCACATCTTGCGTGTTGTTGGGCACCAACACTCGGGTGTTCCAGAACTTCATGAGGATGCCACCAGCCATGTTTGACAAAGTTGTGCAGCGCCTGACACCCAGGTTGACCAAGGCAAACACCAGCTTCCGGCCCAGCCTGGAACCTGGGCTCAAGGTGGCACTGACTCTGTGCCACCTGGCCTCAGGGACCTCCTACAGGAGCATGCAGAATGGCTGGAGGGTGCCATCCAACACCATCAGCATTGTGGTCAGAGAAGTGGTGCAGGCTATCATCGAAGAATACAAGGAGGAGCTCCTCCAGTACCCCTCCACTGATGAAGGATGGAAGAAAGTTGCAGAGCAGTGGTATCAGAAGTGGAACTTCCCCCACACTGTTGGAGCCATAGATGGTAAGCACGTGGCCTGCAAATCTCCAGCGAAGTCGGGGTCCACTAATTTCAACTCCAAGGGCTTCTTCAGCATCATCTTCTTTGCCATGGTCGATGCTGACTACAAGTTCATGTACATCGATGCTTCAGGCAACGGCTCATCTTCGGATGTCCAGGTAAACAACACCAGTCACCTCAAGGAGGGGCTGGAACGCAACCTCATGGTGGGCTTACCAGATCCAGAACCCCTGCCCAACGACACACAAGATGTGCCCTACTTCATCGTGGGGGATGACGCCTTCTCCCTCACAACCTAACTCATGAAGTCCTACACCTCCAGACTCCTCACCCGTGAAGAGAGGATCTTCAACTACAGGCTGTCCAGGGCAAGGCCGGTGGTGGAGAATGCCTTTGGCATCCTGGCCAACAGGTTCCATGTACTTCTCACCACCATGCAGCATTGCCTAGAGACCGTGAGGAGGATCGTGAAAGCTTGCTCCATCCTGCACAATCTCATGCGCACCCACTACCCAGTCTTGCAGAACAGGCTCATGGACCTCCAACAAGCCAATGGGGACATGGAGCCTGGGGAATGATGGCAAGGTCGACACTGAGGATGTGTAAGGCCCCAACAGAGCCTCAAATGAACCGAAGAAGCAGCGCAACCTCCTGAGACAATGGTGCAACTCCCCAGCTGGAGCAGTGGAGTGGCAAGACAGGATGGTAGATGCTTAATGGATGCTTCCTTCAGCCTGTCTCATCACACTGATGAGATTGGGCCATGTATGTTTGGTTGGCCTACAATGAACAGGGCGTTTAATAAAGAGTTGTGTTTATGTTGACATGTGTGGATAATTATTACATTATTATTGATTATAAAGGGCCGTAGGTGTGGCACCTGGGAGGGTGGACCATACAGTCCCACTATGCTTGCACTGGAGGTTTATCTATCCCACTGCTATCCTAACCCATCCCACAGCTATTACCCATCCCACATGTATCCTAACCCATCCCAAAGCTATCCTTACCCATCCCACAAGCATACAAAGGCTTAAACCATTTCTAACAGTTTTCAGCAAGACTTTATTAAAAAAAAAGAAACGAAGCAAGTGTATGAATCAAAAATATACTTTATTAACAAGAAGCTATAAAACAAAAATGAGTCTCTGGCACTCCTCTGGGTCATTCAGTCTCAAGGGTGAAGGGTGCAGGTGCTGTGAAGGTGGCTGGTTCTGGAGTGCTTGTCATCAGCTCCTCCAGAAGCAGAAGCAGCAGAAGCGTCAGCCCTAGAAGAGCGAGCCCGTGCTGCAGAAGCCCCAGCAGAACCAGAGTGAGGGCCAGGGGGCGGGATGGTAGCCCTGTCCCTCTTGCCAGGGCTGGCAGCAGATGGCTGAGGCTTGCTGTGCTTCCGCATGGTTGTGGGGTTGCTAGCTGGCAGGGAGGCTGGCAGGAACCAAGGCTGGCAGGAAGGCTGGCACCAAGGCAGGCACCAAGGCTGGCAGAAAGACTGGCAGGGAGGCTGGCAGGAAGGCAGGCAGGAAGGCTGACAGGGAGGCTGGCACCAAGGCTGGCAGGAAGTCTGGCAGGCAGACATGAACCAAGGCTGGCAGGAAGGCTGGCAGGCAGACATGAACCAAGGCTGGCAGCAAAGCAGGCAGCAAGGCTGGCAGGCAGACTGGCTGGCATCAAGGCTTGCAGGCAGGCTGGCAGGGAGGCTGGCAGGGAGGCTGGCAGCAAGGCTGGTAGCAAGGCTGGCAGGGAGGCTGGCAGCAAGGCTGGTAGCAAGGCTGGCAGCAAGGCTGACAGGCAGACATGCAGGCAGGGCAGGCAAGGCAGTCAATGTGTCCGGCAGCAGGTCTTTCCTCTGAATGGCGACCTGCTTCTGAGTTGCTTCCGTTATATCCACGGGGCTGACGCAATGCATCCTCCCCGCATGCGCAGTGAACACTAGGCATCTGCTAGGCTTTCTCTGTGCATCCACTAGGCTTCCGCTCTGCATCCGCTTCATCCGTCTGGCGTCCGCTTCACTGAGGCCCCCTGGAAGCCCTGTGGATGTGCCACCCACTCCCATCCGCTCTCATCCGCTTCCATCCGCTGGGCTTCCATTCCGCATCCGCTTTGCATCCTCCCTGCCTCCCCCCCGCATCCGTGTTATCTGCTCCGGTTATGAAAATTTTTGCCCCTTTTGAGAGTGGATAACAACGGATGGAACATTTTGCTCGTCCGCTGTGTCCTTTTTGCATCCGTTGGCCAGTGTGACATGGGCTTTATATAACTAAGACAATGCACAGCAATTTATGGAGTTATACAGATGAAGTTATAAGTTTTTGTGCTCTCCCTTTTTTTCTTTTTAAAATCAGTTGTAGTACTTACATAATCTGCCACCAAATAAAAACATATTTAAATGATTTGCAAATTCAGTAAAGTTCTATAATTGAAAATTACAATACAGTTTGGAGCTTATTGGTAATATTTACAGATTGCATGTGAAGAGTCCCATATTACAGTCAATCTTCATGTTAAAAAGTAGAAGACATATATATCTGGGAAGCTGATGTCAGAGAATATAACTCCTCTTTGAAGCTGAATTGTGAAGCAAATGTGAGCCCTTTCCTTCTAATAGCACCAATGTTTCATCTCTTTGGTTTCCCTCTCCTGCAGTCACATGTTCTCAATATTCTGTCCCATGGACTGGATATGCCATGCTCTGGCCATGCCCACATCTGGTTTAGCAAAGGGGAAAAAGTCCCGATACATCATGTAACAACAATGTGACGATGTGAGTTTGACACCCTGTTCTAGGAGAAGGAGAAAAGAAACCTTATTTCATGAGTTCTGTGAAGGTTGGCCAAAGGTTACTGAGGCTGGACAGCTATGGCAGGTAACAAAAACACCTGTCAGAATTGTCCATTCAAATGTTATTGTCTATTTCTCAACACAATTCTAAAATGAATTAAGGACCCTCAAATCACTTTGTTGAAGTGAGTCAGGTGGCCTCTTCACTTTTCAAAGCAAATCCATGCCTCAGATCATTTTAACAAAGAGAGTATACCCTTTGCTTGATCTGGAAAAGTGTGCAAATATACAAATAAATGTATGTCTCAATGTAAAAAAAGCTCTAAATGCATTAAGCATCCATCTATCCATCCATTACTTTTTAAAACCTAACTAGTATTTTGTCTGTCTGGCCTTGCCTTTCTCTATCTATGCCACTTCAGATGGTCACATTGTTCAGGCTTTAAATTGATTAGCTAGATCAATATTTTTATCTTAACTGTTTAAAAATATAACTCAAAGAGTTATAACATCCATTCATCTCCACACTATCATTTACTGGGTTTCTTACTTCAATAAATGAAAATGAACAGAAAAATGGTATCAGTATAAGATGCAACAAAAAAAAAGTGTCTGTATGGGAGGACGGAGAATCAAATCTATCTTTTTTATGTGCATTTCTCAACAAATTCATACAGATTAATAGTATATACAAGTATATATAGATTATTACAAGTATATACTTGCTTAACAACCAACACTGGGACTGGAATCTCAATCATTGAGCAGATTGGTCATTAAGTGAGACATCCATGACACAGATTTGCCCAATGACCACAGTCAACAACATTCTCCTGGGTTGTTAAATGGACAGAGCAAAATATCTGCTTGATTGCTGAATGATGCATTTTCTCACAAAAAAATGCCTATGAGAGGATTTCAGTTGAAAGTCTTCCAGCAGGCAGCCTTTGCACCCTCAAACACTCCGGCAAGTCAGCAAAGGATTTCAATTTCCTCTTCCCCCTTCAAGCACAACTCCTGGAAATTTCAGCTCCATTCCTGCAGCAGGCAGAACAATTTCAGCTCCATTCCATCTTTTCAATTTACAACCTTCCTTGCCAGCTTCCCCACTGACTTTCTGGGGAAGCTGGCAGAGAAGCTGGCAAATGGCAATCACATGATTGTGGAATGCCTAGCAACTGATTCTAAATGCAAGCTGGTTGTCAAGTGCCTGAAATGAAGTCTTGTGATCACAGTTGGGAGAGAGGAGGTATAATGTTTTATGAAGTACTTTACAAGCCATAAAGGACTTTTTCAAGATCATTTCTGATGGTCCCTCCCCCATGTAATAACTAGCATAACTAATATAAGATCAGCAAAAGTTGGCTAACTGTTGCCACCTGTTGGTATTTAGTGTGCATGATTTTTTACATACAGTATGTATATGCCTTCCTACATCTAAAGTAACATTTCCCATAGTTGTGTTTTGATGCGTTCATTAATTTTGGTAATGAATTATATTATTTTGTATCAGAAGCTGCAAAGTATACATTCCTAAGCATCTTCACTTTGTAATAGAAGACTGAGTCCTTGGTACTAATTTGAATAGAAACCCTATGCAGAAAATATAATTAAAGCTACAAGGCACACATATGATACAGCACAGATAAAGTCAAAGTCCTCTGGGCCTGCAGGTCTTGGTTTGGAAGAATCTAGTTATTTAAATTCAAGAAATTTGTAAATAAAAGGCTAAGCTGAGTTCACTCAGAAATACTATAGCTGGAGGCGTCTGTTTTCTTAATTTACGCCTCTATGGCACATAAACCACACAGGCAGCTACAGATTCTCATAAGAACATGATGAACAATAATAAACTAGGAGTTCAGAAGGAGTATGGACTTTGTTCCGTCCGGAAAAGACCCGCGGTAGACTGGGTTCCAACAAATAACTCTTTATTAGTTAACAGCAAATAGTAACGAAAAATTGGCTCAAGCCGCATAGCCCATTTTATAGAGGCTTGCCTGCTGGCTTGTAGCCAATGACAATCTTTAACTTTGCCACCTTTGAGCGGCTCCTTGGATTGGTTCCTAATGAACCAATCCATTACTGGCCTTTCTGGCCAATCAGAAAAGACTACTTGGAACCTTCCAAGTTATACAGAACACCCCTCCCCCTTTAGTTCAGTCCTACGTGAGTGACGTAGTCGCGCAGGTGGGTGGGGCTTCTTCTGGTCCTAGTTGACCTGCGTGGCTCATTCTCGCCTAGGACTTCAAGCGGTTCAGTTGGGATCGCTGTCTCTTCAGCTTGTCTACATGGAACTGCTTGGAAGGGTGAGTCAGCATTGCCACTACCGCTTGAGTTGATCAGTCCGGTGGTTTTTTCCGCTCCCTCCTGGACATCCCCATGGTCCATTTTTTCTAGGCCTTCTTTGGTAAATCTGACCATTCGTTCGGCCCTACCATTCGCCACCGGGTGGACCGGCACGGTTAGCGCATGGCGTATACCCAGGGATGCTAAGTACTGTTCGAATTGTATAGCCGTTAGTTGTGGCCCGTTGTCGGATACCAATACATCAGGTAAACAAGTTGCAAACAATTTGTTTAGCTGTTTTATAACAGCGTCGGTTGTTGTGGATGACATAACTATAACCTCCAACCAATTTGAATAGGCATCTACGACTATTAAGAACATATTGCCCCTGGTTGGTCCTGCAAAATCAATATGGATTCGAGACCAAGGGCCTCGTGGGGTCTCCCAGTCCCATATGGGCACTTGCGGTGGTGTGGGTCTAACTCTCTGACACTTGTGGCATGTTGCAACCCAGCGTTCAATATCCTTGTCTGTACCAGGCCACCAGACATAGCTCCTAGCCAGGCTTTTCATTTTTACTATGCCTGGGTGGCCCTCATGAAGCATACCCAACACCTCTTCCTGCAGTCTGGATGGAATTACCACCTGATCTCCCCACAATAAACACCCCTTTTGTATTGACAGTTCAGTTTGTCTAGTCCGAAAAGGTTGAAAACATTCAGTCTTTTGGCTTTCTGGCCAGCCTTTACCTACCCAAGTCAAAACGCGGGCAGTCACTGGGTCTTTCGCCGTGGCTCTGGCGACATCATTTGCAGACAATGGAAGTTCAGGGCAGGTCTCTACTTGTAGGGCAGCGGTGGTTGGAGCGGGGTCGTCCTCTATGGTTGGTAATGGTGCTCGGCTTAAAGCATCTGCATGAGTGATATGTTTCCTGGGTCAATGCAGCAAGGTATATGAATAGGCGGCCAGGAATTCTGACCACCTAGTCATCCGTGGGGATAGAATGTTCGGTGTGGGTTTGTTCCCCACCAAAATACCGAGTAACGGTTTATGGTCAGTCACAATGGAAAATGTCCTCCCATAGAGGTATTCATGAAAACGTTTAACTCCGGCGACGATTGCCAGGGCCTCCCTGTCTAGCTGGCTGTATTTGCGTTCCACTTTGGAGAGCGTTTTCGAGTAAAAGGCGATGGGTGCCTCTCTCCTGTCAGGTAATTGGTGGCTCAGGATGGCACCAACTCCGAAAGGTGAGGCGTCACAGGTCAATGGAAGTGTATTATTAAGCTGAATAAGAATAGTGTCTGATGTTAATAAGTCTTTTATGCTTTAGAATGCCTTTTGTTCTTTATGACCCCAAGTCCAGACAGTTTTTTTATCCAGCAAACGGTGCAATGGTTCTGCTGTCATTGCTTTGTGGGAGAGGAATAAGTTATAAAAGTTGATCAGACCCAAGAATGCCTGTAAGTCCGTTTTATTTTTTGGCCTGGGTGCGTCTTTAATTGCTTTGACTTTTTTGTCTGTTGGGTGAATACCCTTCATTAATTAAATACCGTAAAAATTCGACGCGGTCGGTAGCCAGGCAGCATTTTTCCTTTTTTCCTTTTAGGCCGGATTATCTAAATTTGGTTAGCACTTCTCTTAGTCTTGCTTCTAAATGGGTCGTGTTTTTTGCTGAAATTAGGAAGTCATCAAAGTATGAAATGACCCCTTTTATCCCGTTTAATAGGCGTTCCATGAGGCTTTGGAAAATGCCTGGGGCAACGCTTACTCCGAATTGAAGCCTGTTACATTTGAATGCCCTTCTATGCATGACTATTGTTTGTGCTTCAGCCGTTATTGGGTCTACTGGAAGTTGCTGATATGCCTGAGCCAAATCGAGTTTCGCAAAAATTTTTCCTCCCCCAAGTGAGTGCAGTAAGTGCTGCACGACTGGTACCGGATATGCGCTTTGCTGCAGCGCATGGTTCAGGGTAGCCTTGTAGTCTCTGCAGATGCGCACAGACCCGTCAGGTTTTACAGGTATTACTATTGGTGTCTCCCACCTAGCATGGTCAATTGGTTCTATGACCCCTTGTGCAATCAATTTGTTTAATTGCTCATCTATTTTGGGCTTTAATGCAAAGGGACTCGTCTGGCTTTTAACCTTCTTGGTGCTATCTGGCGATCTAAGCTAAAGGAAATTGGGGTCCCCCAGTACCTGCCTAGAGTGCCGTCGAAGATGTCCTGGAATTCATGTAGCAGGTTCTCTTCCCAATCATTTGCGGCTATTCGGCTTACTCCGGTCATCCCGATGCCCAATGGTGCGAACCATTCAATGCCCAGGAGGCTGGGATGGTCTCGGTCGACTATAGTCAGTGGCAGGACTTCGGCGTGTTGTTTGTAAGTGACTTTGAAGTGTCCTAGACCTACCACAGGAATTCTATTTCCTTGGTAGTCTTTGAGAATTAATTTTTGTTTCTTGAGTTCTTTTTGTTTTATGTTTGGGACCAACCGCCTTATTGTGTTCCAAGACACCATTGATAGGAAAGATCCTGAGTCGACCTCCATTTCACAAGGGCTTCCTTCAATGGTCACTACAATTTTGACTTTTCTTCCACTTTCCGTCTGTGCACTTCCAATAGTGACAGTCTGGTGAAGTTTTTTTTCATTGCTGGTTCCCTTGCTGCGCTCCCATTTTCTATCGGCTTGCCTCGGGTCAGTTCTTAGTGGGGAATTACCGTGTCTGCTAGGACTGCTGTTCTTACAATTGCGGCAGACTCTTTCAATGTGTCCCCTCTTCTTGCAAGCCTGACATATGGCATTAAGGAACCTACACTTGGCTCAGGGGTGGTTTCCTCCGCAGCCAGCGCATTCCCACCAATTTCTTCTTCTTTCGCACCTTTTTTGGTTCGCGTACAGGCAATGGACCTCATCATCATCTTTTTCCATTTCTGATGACTCGTCTAGATCTTCATGGTGTGTGGTTGTGGCAGCTTGCTTCTTCCTTCTGGGTAGGGTCGTCGTGTCAGTATTGGCATTCATCAGTTTCATTGTGGCTGCTGATTTCTTCGTGGCTTCTGCAGTGGTGGCTTCCGCGATTGCTTCTGCCACAGTTATGTTAGGTCTGTTTAATAGTTTGCTTTGTAAACTAGAGTCCTTTAGACCTAACACGACACGATCTCGCATGGACTCATCCATATTCTGGAACTCACAGGCTTCTCCAAGATGGTGGAGAGCTGCCACGAAATCTGCAATGTTCTCGTCTTCCCTCTGGTCTCTTTTATAAAACTCGTGTCTCTTAATAAGATTTGAGACAACCGGCACGTAGTGAGCCTTTAGCATTCGGTTAAGTTCAGACCAGGTCATCTCTTTCATGTCTCTGGGCTTTGCCAATGCCTTTGCCATTTTGAACACGGCTGGCCCACAATGTGTTAGGAAGATAGCCCTCTTTCACTGATCTGAAATTTTCTCCATTTCGTTGCTCTCCAGAAACATCAGGAAGCGATCGATATAAGACTCCCAATCTTCTTCATTGGGGTTAAAAGGTGCGGGCGGCGCGTTGCTACCAGCCATTGCATCTAGTGTGGTTTTTTTTCTCACTGCATGCTCGGTCTCTGCTTTAGGACGATCCCATTCTCGTTGCCAGTGTTCCATCCAGAAAAGACACGTGGTAGACCGGGTTCCAACAAATAACTATTAGTTAACAGCAAACAGTAATGGAACATTGGCTCAAGCCGCTGAAGCCCTTTTTATAGAGGCTTGCCTGCTGGCTTGTAGCCAATGACATTGTTTTAACTTTGCCGCCTTTGAGCGGTTCCTTGGATTGGTTCCTAATGAACCAATCCATTACTGGCCTTTCTAGCCAATCAGAAAAGACTACTTGGAACCTTCCAAGTTATACAGAACAGACTTTATTCTTTTTATTTAAAAAATGTTGTCAAACCTGGTTTCAGCCAGATTTTAAATTTCAAAGAAGAGGTTTTATTCAATAAATTTGGCTTAGACTGCTATTGGTTTAGGCCAGATCTACAACAAAAAGATTGTACACAATCAGACATATTTTCAGTTGTCTGAAACTTACTCATTTGGGTAACATCTCAGTGCTGTGCTAGTTGTAGCTCTGAGACCAAGATGAGGGAGTAAACATGATGATAATCTATAGGTGACTAAGTAATCATATTGATTGACTTGACAGTAATCAACCTGCCTGTTCCATAGAAGATTGAATATGAATTCTTATTTATTAATCTGGGCCAAAGGATCAAGATGGGAATTCTGCCATGACCCCAAATTTCCTATTCCTTCACAGCAGCCAGATTTCATAGCTTGTCTGGTTTTGGAGACTTCCAAGCTACTAATATTATTACCTGTACTTTATGTACTGGCTATCTCATCATGGGGCTTCTCTAGACAGCTTACAACAATAAAAAGGAGAAAATGAAAAGAGCATGGGCAGAAGTAAGATAATAGGATAATAAAATAAACAATGAAAAAGAACAGAGAAATAGAACTACATGATTATTGGAGTCTGCCATCAGTCCAGCAGCCAGTTTCAGCATGGATTTCTCCCATTTGGACCCCAGGTCAACTGGCAAAGCCAGGTCTTTAATATTGGACAAACTCAATCTCTATTCTCTAGATATGGAATCAAGTGGGATCGGGTCTTCAAGGCAGCCATGGAATTGTCCATTACAATAATGTGATTGCCTCAGATGATCTTGGATCTGACTGATACCAGTATAAGTGACAGTCATTAGGTCTCATATCTACATTGGAACAGTTGATGAATGATTTGAAGATAGAGGGATACCATGTCAGGGTAACTGTCAGCCCTTTATCCATCTTGAATTGGATTTGGGGACTGCCACAAGGAAGGATGGGTAACCATGGGAATTAAAGTGAGAAGGAGGATAGCCACAACAACATTCTTTTGCCAGAGCTTAAGGCCGAGTCTCTGGCATTTGGAGGGGAGTGACTGGACTTGGCGGGAGTTCAGAATGGAGGTGGATTGGAGAATGTGACTTGAGGGTCATCAGTAAGGGGGTTGGATATGAGTTTAATTCAGCAGACGAAAATGCAGGATTTCAGATTTGGGTTTTCCCAGATGTGTCAATATAACTTCTCTAATAAATTCTTACTTGGATGGACTTTGTCTCTGAGTGCTGAATTGTGATGGAGAGTTTGGTTGGAATGCTGAAGTAATTATGATTTAATGATGATTTACTAGCTGACTAGCTGCTGTAATGCTTTCATATTGTAATGCTGTAATGATGATGCAATGGTAATAATGAATCAGAAGGTTATTTGACTGCTATCACTTTAAGAGGTAGTATTATCAGAGAGGCCCTGTTGGAGTGTATCTCTCTCAGTGTATGCTTCTGTGTTGTAGCTGTTGATTTATTGTTTGACCTTTGCTTAGTACGTGTATGTATATTCTTCTATGTGGATAAACCGCTATTTAATTACAAACCTCTGTATGCTGTATTCTCCTAGGTTGTCTCACCTAGTTCACACTGTAGAATTTCTTTCCTGTAATCAGATGACTTATTGATCAACATGCACATTGTTAATATATATGACTTTTGCAGAAGTGGTGAATTCATTAGGATGGTCTGTCTCTGTCACTTTACAATCTATTTGGATTTTCTGGAGATGTTTGCAGGCTGTGTGTCTTGTGGTTAGATTTGGAAGGTCATTGAAATGCCCCTGATAACAGGATTCCTACAACCACCTTTCAGGACTGTGAGGGGGCAATGAGAGGGAAAGACCAGTAATTCCTATTATTGCCAAGCACTCCATTTTCAATGGAGAAATAGAAATGAAACTTTTGATCCATTACTAAATGATGATCTGGAGCATATCATCAGATGATGATCTGGAACATATTATTAGTAAGAATAGAACATTATAAACTTTCAGAAAAAATTTTTTCCTTTTAAATAAGACTTTAGGGAAGCCATAATCATTGAAGTTGGGGTCTACTGTACCCAGTAGTTTTAATATTTAAGGAGTTTATTGCATCTGTTTTTAATTTGATGTTTTGAAATAACATGACTGTGATTTTTATCAAATACTGTTATATGAGCTCTTATGCATCATCAACAATTGAAATCAGAACTTTTTCATCATTCTCCATAGGTTTATATCCCCAGCATGAGAACATGCTTTGTACCTCCTTACAGGAAAAGATACATAATTTCTTCTTTGGTAAAGAAAGAAAAGCAGAGAGTGTAAATATTTGAGTTTGCCTTTCTTATCTCCCAATGACTCCAGAACCAGAAACCCTCCAGATGCTATTGAACTATAGCTCCTAAAAGCCTAAGCTAGCATGGCTAATAGAGAATGTTGCAGTTCAACTGTAGTTGAAGGACCATCATCAGTCTCAATCTGTAAAGCTGAAGACCATTGGATTTCTGTACCACAAATGTTTGAAGGAAATTTAACTGAGTGGCTAGATTATTCTTCTTGTTTGACAGATAACTAAAGATCCATTCTTTAAATCCATCCATTTTGAAAGGTTTGAAGAGGAAAAAGTTTCTGGAATCTCCTATCAATAGAACCATAGTATGGCATTTTTGATAATATGATCATCTCTCCTTGGCCTACACAACTTTGAAAATACCACAGAGGAATTAACACCATATATAGCAACTTCAGACTTTTGTTAACCATGTAAATGACTTGGGTGCATCAGTGGTAATCTTTTGAAAAAATAAGGCATGGGGTGACCTTAGCAGGTGAGCTAGGATAAGTCAGCAGGTTCTAGCAAGTAGAGGCAATATTAATTTAAGAAAAAAATGACTACTGGTGGTGTCAAAGTGGGGGGTGTCATTAATGAGTCCTTTGATATGATGTTATAAATTCCCTCACAAGCATCAGGGAGTCCTCTTTTCCCAATATTATTCTTTCTGAACTTTATTTTAATCAAGTCAACAGTAGAATGGGTGGAGGAGGACTTCGGCTCTTTCTCTTGCTTTCCTATTGCTGAGATGAAATTGACAGGGAAAGAAGAAGATTTGGAAGGTATGGGGGGAGGTTGTTAGATCAGTTTCACACATGGGACAAAGCAGACTAGAAATATTTTTCTTGTTAGTCTTTTTGTACAGACAACTCTTTCAGCCCAAATAGAATATTGTAATTGCTCATATTCAGCTGACAGAGGTTCCCAAATGAACTGCACTGAGGTGTCATTTGCTAATCTGTCATGTTCCATAGCACCCAGCACTGCACTCTGTAAAAGTGTCTTCTTCTCTTTAAGTTATTTATATAGTTGGCTGAAAGCGCCTTTCTTGTACAAACCAGAAACTATTAGATTAGTCCAGCAGAGACAGCTGGAGGCAATCTTTTTTTTTAAAAAATGAGTGGGATTCAAAGTGGGGTTGGAAAGCAAATATTATTTCACTGGAAGTCTATTAGAAGTAGAGTTCCCTGGATAACAAGTAAGTGCTTTGTTAGCTTTGCTGGGAGAAATGGACCGGCCAGATTGGCACCAGCTGGGTTCCGTGACAAACTGCTTCATGGAAAATGACCATTTTTCTGATGGGTTAGATGATTTGAAATTAGTGTGGCTGCTCCTCTCCTCCATTCCTCGCTTAGGTTTACTTATCTAGAGTGCATGTCAGAACTTAGCAGCTAGGGATGAATCAGTTTGTTTTAGAGTTCCCCATCATTAACACACACACTCTAAAAACATGAGGCAGATCCAGCCAATTGGAAAGTAAATATTATTTTCACTGAGGGGAAGCTTAAAAGGTTATCCATACAAGAATGTCTCAGTACATGACAAGAAGAAAAGAAATAATAAAGGGAAGAATGATGATTTCTATTTCAGGGCTCACCAGGAGACACAGACTGTAGAAAGTAATCTTCTGTGGTGACCAGTTTGGTTAGAAGGAGGAAAAAATCCCAAGAGAGGAGACTGCCTTGATGGTGTTTCCCTGAAATATTTAATCCCTGAATTATATTGCTGTCATTACTGGATTATTAATATTTTCTTTTCATTCTCCATTCCATCAGTAGCTAACACTGCCCTTGACAATGATCGAAAAGATTCTATATAGAGCAATTCAGACTTCTTGAAAGATTGAAGTTTCCATCTGTCTTCAAGCTTCCAAGGAAAACTTAGTCAGTTTTGTAAATGGCAGCGCACATGGTCGCAGCGGCTCAATGTCCCGATGACTGTTCTTCTTTTTGTGTTTTTACTTCTTTTTGTTTCTGCATTTCACTCCATCCTGCAACAGACTAATGTACTGTCGAGAAGACCTGATAAGTATAGGACAGCAACTCAAAACTGAAATCACCTATGCTTATACAGAATCCCACAATATCCCATTGGAGCTGGCATGATCTCTGGGAACTCTGTTGATTGTTCTCGGATTAGGCAAGCGTAGAAGATGGCATAGGGAGAGAAAACAGAAGCGGGCATGCAGAGCGGGTCTGCTAACTCAATTGAGGAAGAGATCTCAGAAACCCCCATTACCATTTATGTTCCTCAGAAACGCCAGATGGTTTGTAAACAAAGTAGATGAACTACAGCTGCAGATCTCCTACAATCGTCACCACCACCACCACCACCACCACCACCACCACCACCACCACCAGTGTGGCTTTCATAATAATGAAAAAGTTAACAAGCACTTGAGGATTGTCTCAATTTTTTTGTGTTTTTGGCATAATTATGAATAAAGGAAGTCCTCTGGTTATGAACCTCCAACATAGATAGATAGATAGATAGATAGATAGATAGATAGATAGATAGATAG
>BLBF01000041.1:13762657-13793834 GCA_015471245.1 Laticauda colubrina | reverse complement strand
TAGATAGATAGATAGATAGATAGATAGATAGATAGATAGATAGATAGGAAGAAATAAGCTGCTTGCCATACTCAAAATGATGGACTGTTGACTGGCAACAAGTTCTAACTCAGAAAGAAAAAGGTAGGTACATGCTAGCAAGGGGATTCCAATGCTGCAGGTGCGGAAGCTCAGTGGTGGGCACTACAGGCAGCAAAGCCCTGGCAGTGTGTCTCTCTTGTGTACATGTGGTTGGCAAGGACAGCCCCAGCACTAGGGAGGCTATGGCTGAGCTGCAAAGCACCATCTATGATCCACCGTTGCATTTACAAACTCACCTCTGCAGCTTGGAATTTGTACACCTCCCTGCTTGCACATGCAATTCTCTCCCCCACCTGGGGTTTCTGTGCACTCTGGCCCACTTTTAGTGGTTTATTTTAAGGGAAACATTTTATTAAATAAATTGTTGTACTTTAGATGCAAATCCGGCATAAGGATAGAGTTCAGAACTGAACTTGGTCTTAACCAGAAAACTTGCTCTATTGGTTTTCTATAGTCTTCTCTGTTGATATCTGTATTTATTTAAGATTAGGCATCTTGTTTGCTTTCACTATATTCATGTAAAATAGAAATATATTGTTTTTATTGAGTAACAATTTATCTTTGAATTCAATGACTTTTCATAAAGACTGTTAAGCCAGGATGCGTAAACCCATTGTTCGCTGAATAATATACATACATACATACATACATACATACATACATACATACATACACACACACACACACACACACATGCTAATCATACACAAGGCAAATTGGACTCTGCTTACCCTGGGTCCTGTTAAATGCCTAGAGCAGGGGTCGGCAACCTTAAGCACTCAAAGAGCCGTAAAGGTCCTAACCGGAAGCTCCTTTGTTCAATTCTGGAGCCGACCGGATGTCTAGTTCTCCAACCATAGAGTCTCCTCCTAGCATAGCATCCTTTTTCCTCTACAGTCCTAACTGAAAGCCCTATCAGTTGTGGAACCAATCGGTGACAGGGAGCTGCAGTAGAGGAATGAAAGAGTGACAAGTGGCTCTAAAGCCACGGGTTGCTGATACCATGCCTAGTGAATATAAACATTTTTCCAAATGGTGATAGAATTGTCAGAATAAGATCACGATTCTTGGAAGCTATACTTAGATCCAGCCATCTTTTTCCCTCTTGACCATCACATTTTTATTAAGAAGCAGAATCATTTATTATTCTCTGTTATCCCAAACAGTGGTAACCTGATGCCCAAAAATAATTTTAAGTTGACCGAAAATCTTTCCATGTTCATGAAATGTAATTTCATTTTCTGGAGAGAGAGCAGGGATACAGAGTACATTTCCACTTTTGGATAACCACAGTTCTATCTTGCTCCTATGTATGTATGTTGAGAGTCCCAAATTGCCAGTGGATGTAAAACTCAAATTGAGTTTTTTTCATTTAATAGCTTTGTTAAGAATCCAGGCTGGAAAAATGTTTAAATCAAATAGATTGTAGAAAGGGAGGCAGTTTTGAAGCAATGGCTGCAAATTAAGCTTCTTATGCATATATTCCATATTTCTTTATACTTGCATACGGATAGGATCAGATATAAAATAGGAAAGATACAAAACAGGTGCTTGTGATCCTAAAATCAATATTAGTCTACTTTTATTGAACCTTATTATGTGGTAGCATTCATTAATCTTAGTGAGACAGGTATATAATTCTACCATAGAAATGTTACATCTCTGGTACTCATAATGAATTTGGAAAACTAATTGTAGAATACTCTGGAGTATATTTTTGCAATGAATATATATTGTAAACAAAATTTAATCTGATTAGTAATATCCAATATTAGATATTAATACTGGCTAGTTGTCTGAACCTTCATAAGATGAAGTCTGATGAAACTGAGTGAGCAGGACTTAGAGGGATATGGTTCAATTAGTTTCAGATAAAACTAACAACTGTCAGATCACCTAGAATAGAACTTTCTCTAACTATCATTGATGTAATCATGGAAAGAAGCTCCTTTAAGAAATGAACTTGTAGTTTCTTTCCAGTTTTACCTGTGCTTATTTAGGCATCTCTTTATATCTATCTGTGCCACATCTATTTTTTTATGGAAAGTGCTTTAATACTAAAAGCTCTGTCACACTGCCCAACGGATGCAAAATGTTTGTTAAAAGGACACAGCGGACGAGAAAAATGTTCCATCCGTTGTTATCCGCTCTCAAAAGGGGCAAAAATTTACATAACCAGAGCAGATAACATGGAAAGGAGCGGATGGGGGGAGGACGCAGAGTGGATGGAAAGCGGATGCGGAATGGAAGCATCCTTTTGCATCCTCTAGGCATCCTCTAGACATCCTTAATATCCGAGATAGGTCCCCTCTGCAAACGTTTTTTCCATTTTAAATGCTTTCTTTGCATGCTGCATCCGCTTTCATCCTTTCTCTGTCCGTGCTACTAACGGTGCGTGTCCGTTCCGCATCCGTTTCACTTCCTCCCTGCGTCCGTTTACCGCTGGAGCGGATTCGAGTTGTGTGGATGTGCAGCGGATGCCTAGCAGATATAGCGGATGCGTAATGGATGACAACAGATGCAGAACGGATGTCCCCCATATGCCTAGCGGATGCAGAACGGACGCGTTTGATACATTTTCTGCTCAAAAGTTTTGAGCAGCTCAAAACCTTTTGAGCGAATGAAATGTCAATAGACGGATGCTGGACGGATAGTGAGGAAGCAAAACGGAGGCAGTGAGTACAGAACAGAAGCATCGCGTTAACCAATGAATGGTAAGTGTTTTTCTCCGTTTTACATCCTTTCCATCCGTTGCTGCAGTGTGACAGGGGCTTAATCTGATTCGTTCATATAGTATTATTCGTAACAGTTGTAACATAAAGTAATATTTATGTATACTAAAAAAAAAAGTCATCTCTGAGCATATATGATGTGCTAGCTTATATCTGAGGCATCAATCCATTGCAGCCAATATTTGCACACATAAAATTAAGAGCCAGAGTTCATCCTGGAGCCAATGATTCAGTTTCCATGCAGCTTCCATAAGAACATCAAAGGACTATTTGATGGTCAATCTAATCCAGTTTCCTGATTTCCAGTGAATGTTTCTACCCTAGGAAGTATATGAGCAAGCTGTGATGGCAGCTTTCATTTGCTGTAGCTTTCAAGAAACAAATTATATATTCTATAATAGTTTCCTTTGCTAAATATAGAGCAGAGTGGACAACTACTACAGTATGCTAGTCAAGCCATCTAAGCAAGCAGGCATGATATTTTTAGCTCCTAAACTTTTAAAAATTGGAGTTAGGGCATCCATTGCCTTTTATCTATTAGTGTAACAATTTTATTATTTTGATGAAAAGTTTATGAAAAGTTTTTTTAAAAAACACAATCTGTTTTATTTCGGCAATTTATTCCTAATTTCAATAGTGTTATCTTTGGGGTTTGGAGGCTGTAGAATAGCTTGACCACTATCTGTAGTTTGTCTATCTTGATACAAACTTTTAAATAAATTTCTATTGACAGATCCCTGATATTCCTTCATTTGTGTAGTACACAGGTAGCTAAACAATGTAATTTTTCATTAAACAAAAACATAGTATAAAATTATGATTGAAAGAATGACTGAAGACAAGGATTTTCACATGGTATTGGAGGACCATAAAGATAAGACAATAAAATGATAAGAGCATTGGAAGGGACCTTGGAGGTCTTCTAGTCCAACCCCCTGCTCAGGCAGGAAACTTTATGACAAATGGTGTGAAATCTATTTTTAAAAAGCTCCAGTGTTGGAGCGTTCATAACTTCTGGAGGCAAGTTGTCCAACTGATTAATTGTTCTAATTCAGGAAATTTCTCTTAGTTCTGGATTGGTTCTCTCCTTGATTAGTTTTCATCCATTTTTTTTTTTTTGCCCTGCACCTGAGTAAACTTAAAGCTTACTGTTGTTTGTTTAAATAGCGATGTTTTGATCCTGCCACAGGCAAAATATAATCAGAGGATGGAGCAACTATGTATAACCAGAGGAAGCCCTCTTTTTACTTTCTTAGGCTGTGGTACAATGTTTTTTTCTTTTCTTACATAATAGAACAAAATCCAAATCCTCCCTTTTATTAAAAGCTGGCAAAAATTGTGTCACAGGACTAGGAATCCCATGAATAAATTGTGTCTTCTAACACAATTTCCCCAAACCTAGCACCCTGTAAATTCATTGAGATTATAGTTCCTAGAATTTTTGGCCTTTAACCATGTTATGAAGAAGTGGGTCATAGACAGGAGTTATAGACCTAACTCAGCTCCTTGGCAATCTTTTCCAAACAAATATTTAGGAGATATAAAGGAGTTCCAGATTTACCCAAAAAAGAAAAATCCATTCCTGGATTTTGCACTGACCAGGAAAGGCGAAAGGTAAAATGATCAAACAGGCAAGTGTTTCCAAGATGATTATGAAATTGAAGAAGTCCCAGGAATGCACCTGGTGTCTAGCTTGCCCTAGGAGGAAAAGGAACCATGGTCCCTCCCAACTCGACTCTCCCTAGTTGCAGCTCCAGTCTGTGGGAGATCCCAAAGTTTGGGCTGCTCTGCACTTCCCACTCACAGTTCATATCAAAAGGCACTTCTAACAGCAGTAATGATGGGTTTCCTGGGCTGGAAAGAGGCAGCAATCCCGCCGTTCCCTTTGATCTTCCCTTTTCCCTCCTTTCTTCTGCAGGGCCGTATTTCCCCAAGGGAAAAATATGAGGGAGGAAGCATGTCATAGGCCCTCCTTGCAAAGAGCTCGGCGCCTCTTTTTATCTGCAAGGGAGGTTTCACTCCCTTTAAGAGGATTAAGCTTTCTGACTGGAAACTTCTGCCTATGATTTAAAATTCGTAATAGTACACAATAATCAAACTCTGTAGGAGCTCAGCTCTCCTGGCTGAACACGTGCTAACAAGCTTCCTTGAAATGAACAAGAGTGCTTAAAACCTGAGTGGCAAGTGAATCAGTCTGTCTCTTTCATGAGATGCCAGCAGCCAATCCTTAAAAAGGTTGCCAAATGCAGAATATATTCCGGGCAACCTGTGTCCTTATTTGTCATTGATAATGGAAAGGGAACCACACCAATAGCCTAAAGAAATAGATTGCAGGCAGCAAGACAAGACCATTCATCCAGGTTAATTTGTCCCATATGGACAGACTATTTTGGCTGGGAGTCCTCCTTCGATTTCTGAATGTCCTAAAAGAGGCATTTGATAGCATTGGAAGCAGTTCCATCATGGGTGAAGTTGCAGGCAGAAATAGGAACTCAATGTCTTATAAAAAGAAAAGGAAGCTATTTTCCCCCACCAGACTGAATGAGAATAATTGGGGGTGGGGGGAGAGAGAATGCAGGAGAAATCTTTAACCCTGTGTTATTTCATAATGATCTAGATATAGTTAAAATGGGTCTTGTCAATAAATGAATATGCTTTATTCTTTTACAGATAAAAGTAGCTCAGTTTAGCAAATGATTTAGGTGAATTCAGTTTGACATTAATTAAACTTCCTTCCTTTAAAAAAAAAAAAAACACCTCATCCCTTAGCTGTTTCTACCCAAATCTGTCTCCTCAAATTCAGACTGGCTAAAGGTAAAGGTAAAGTTTCTCTTGCACATAGGTGCTAATTGTTTCTGGCTCTAGGGGACAGTGCTCATCTCCATTACAAAACCGAAGAGCCAGTGCAGTCCGAAGACATGTCCATGGCCATGTGGCTGGTATGACTAAATGCCGAAGGTGCACAGAATACTGTTTCCTTCCCACCAAAGTGGTCGGTATATTTCTTATTGCATTTTTATGCTTTTAAACTGCTAGGTTGCCAGAGGCTGGGACAAGTAATGGGAGATCACTCCATTAGATGGTGTTAGGGATTCAAACCACCAAAATGCTGACCTTTCTGATTGACAAGCTCAGTGTCTTGGCCACTGAGCCACCACCTCCCTATTCAGACTGGCTACTTTGTTCTAAATGCAACTTTAAGCCACACAGGCCAAGATTGAAGCTAAAGGCATATTACAAGCTATCTTACCTTGTTATCCCATTTTCTCAAATGCTTCTCCAAATCAAATGATTCTGCTAGTTTAGTGGCTTTGCTTCTTGAAGATTTTGCTCTCTAGCTGTTGGTGAGTAGAATAGTCCATAATCAGGATTACTTGTTACCTTTGCACAGTTGTGGATTGGTTAGAGGCTAAGGAGATTTCAACAATATTTCATGCATGTTTGCTTGTATATGAAGTTAAGATATACAATAATCCATAGGTCCAATTTGCAGTTTACTGTTTAAAGGAAATGTAGTTTATTCATTATCCCAAAGGTGCTTTTTCAGGAGGCAACTGGACTTTCTTGTTTTTTCTTTGAAGACATTTTGCTTTTTAACCAAGAAGCTTCTTCAGCTCTGACAGGACAGTGTGGAATGGAATGATTTATCCTAAAAGGATGCAAATGGCCAGCTGTCTTCAAATAATATAAATCTTTGTATTCCGACTATCCTGTCAGAGCTGAAGAAGCTTCTTGAATGAGAACCGAAAAATCTTCAAAGGAAAAACAAGGAAGTCCAGTTGTCTCCCAAAAAATGTACCATGACCTGGATGACTGAGAATCTCTATAGACTTTTAGTTTATTTATTGCTTTTGTTAACAAAGAATGTAGAAAAGTTTGTACTAGAGGTCTTGCTGTATAGTCTTGAGCAACTAGCTCAAGACTTCTGCAAAATGAAGCACTTCAGTGAACTGGATGGTTGCCAATACTGCATATTTATAAAATCTACAGAGTGTATTTATGTTGTACAGGTTTATGTCATGAATCTAAAATGTATGTGAGTTTCTGCTTATGCAGAATTTAAATTTTCAATATAACACCATTCATGTTGGTCTATTGAAAACAAAGACATTTCTTAATTTTCTATTATCTTTATAATGGTGGGAGCTAAAAATATGTGAAAACTGTGATACTAATATAAACTGAATCTGGCTTCTAAGGCAAGCTGAACCCACTGCAATCAACAGGCAGCATACTGCAATTGGCTGCAGAGCTGTAAACTATTCTTTTCATCTCATTCAGGCTCCAACATGGACTTTGATCTTACGGACAAGCAAGGTGGATTTTTTTTCAACTAAAGCATAAGATATCTTGGGATATTAGCTGTATTTATAATGTCTATGGGTAGGTACCATGAGAATATCTGTTGGAAAGAAAAGAAAATCTTGATTCATATCAGAAATCCATGAGCATTTTGAGGTAGAAAAGGGCAAGCTTTTACTAATTGTTTAATGATACCTTAATATCTCTTGTGTATATTAATTCAATTACCAGATTTTCCCATACAGACAAAACTGGAGGCAAACAGAAGTATAGACATTTAGTCCCACCCCCTGAATATGATCACAGTTTTAATGCAACAATTATTACTTGCTATTCAGCACACTGTATTTTGCAAGTCCTGCTTCCGACATTGAGTAACAGAGATCATTCCCCGTCACTCATGATGAGGCTTAATTAAATGTCAAATATGCTATCTATAATGTTAACCTGTCTTCTGAATATTAGCCAGGTGATGCAACTGTGCAGCCTTGCTTAAGGCCCTGTCACAATGGCCAACGGATGCCAAAACATATGTAAAAAGGACACAACAGACGAGAAAATGTTCCATCCATTGTTATCCACTCTCAAAAGTGCCCCAAATTTGCATAAACAGAGTGGACAACAACAGAAAGGAATGGATGGGGAGAGGACGTAGCGAGGATGTTAAGCGGATGCTCCATGGAAGCCTAGCGGATGGAAGTGGATGGAAGAGGATGGCACATCCACAGGGCTTCCAGGGGAGCACAGTGAAGCAGACGCACAGCGGAAGGAGTGGATGCAGAGTGGATGCCTAGCGGATGACGCAGATGCATCACGGACGCCTAGCGGATGCATAGCAGATGCCTAGCGGATGCAAAGCATTCACTGTGCATGTGGGGAGGATGCATTGCATCAGCCCCGCGGATATAAAAGGATGCAGCTCGCAAGCAGTTCACCATTCAGAGGAAAGACCTGCTGCCAAACACATCTCCAGCCAACAACCATGGGGAAGAAGCGGAAGCCTGTGCCTACTCCTGCCAGCCCTGGCAAGAAGGACAGGGTGCCCTGGCGCTTACTCTACTTCTGCTGGGGCTTCTGCTGCTGGGGCTGACTCTGCTGGTGCTGGTGCTTCTGCTGGTGCTGCTCCTGGAGCTGGTGCTTCTGCTGGTGCTTCTGCTGGTGCTTACTCTTCTGGTGCTGCTCCTGGTGCTGGTGCTTACTCTGTTGGTGCTGCTCCTGGTGCTGGTGCTTCTGCTGGTGGTGGTGGTGTGGTGGACCAGCTCCTAGAACCTCAAAGCCCTACTGATGAGGGCCCATAAGGCCCTGCCAGAGGGAGGAAGAGGCAATCACGTGATAGAGAGAGGAGACAGTACTCCATTGAAGAGGAACATGAGGATGAGGTGCTCGAATGGCTGAGGGAGAACGAGTACCTCTGGCGGAAGGGACACAGGCTCTATCGAGACACCAATTGGAAGCAGGCGGCTTGGAGAGAGAAGGCGGAGAGCCTGGACTACACTTCGGAGGTGCTCCTTGGGTGGTGGAAGCACATGCATACCTGGTACGGGAAACTGCACCTCAAGAAATCAAGCTGACGGACCGGGAGACCTACGTGATGGCCAAGTGCAGATTCTTGGAGGGTGAGGTCTGCCACCGAGGAGCAGCCCCTGTGTCAACCCTCTCTCTCAGGCAGCCCACAGAGAGCCAGTCCTCTTCTGGCCAAGAGTCAGCTCCTGTGTCTAGGCAGGTATCTGTGGAGTGCCCAACGATGAAACCTCCCCCCAAGAGTGCAGTCCCCGTGGCGGAGCGCGTAGAGGACCCCGTGATGCAGTGGGAGCAAGGAGAGAGCACTTACACCAGAGACCAACCCACATCCACCCCCAGCTCCACCTCCACAGAAAGCAGGC
Organism: Laticauda colubrina; assembly: GCA_015471245.1. Taxonomy (NCBI): domain Eukaryota; kingdom Metazoa; phylum Chordata; class Lepidosauria; order Squamata; family Elapidae; genus Laticauda; species Laticauda colubrina. The sequence goes on along the minus strand of BLBF01000041.1, from coordinate 13,784,836 downwards.
AGAAAGCCAGACCGGAGGGACAGAGCCACACTGTCCTGCTGGAGATCAGGGACACCATCAAAAGCAGCGTAGATCTCCTCTCTCAGTTGGTACACACCGACATACCTTCCTCTAGCAGAAAGCCCTTCCTCATCTACGGCAACCAGACCCTCATGGACATGTCAGAATCCCAATACCAGGTGATCAAGGAGAGGATCACAGGTCTTCTGCACCACCCTCCAGGCCCAGCTGAACCTGCTCTGACCCAGTCCAGGTCTGCTCCTCCACCCCAGATGATGTCACAGCCCTTCCAAGGCTTTCTACAGGCCCTCACATACCAAGGCTACAGCTACCAGGTGTTCCAGCAACACAGGCAGCCCTTCCCAGTCCAGGCACAGGTTCATCGCATGCCACAGGTGCCACCGATGCCACCGATGCCACAGACACCACAGATGCCACAGATGCCACAGATGCCACCAACACCACAGATGCCACCGATGCCACATATGCCGCTGATGCCACAGATGCCACCGACGCCTCACCTCGCTCACCTGCAGACCAGACAGCTCCACTACACTCCTCCTTCCTCCACCCCACAGCCAAGCCCAGCCTCAGAACATCTGTCATCGGTCTTGGGACTGACACCCCATGTCATGGAGGAAGGGACTCTCAACATCACAGGACTGAGCCAGTTCTCTGAGATCTTCCTCCACTCACCATCCCCTGTTGTCCTCTTGGGGCCAGGCACCCCAATGGCGCCTCAGACCAGCACTCCAGCCACTGCCACATCCACAGCACCTGGACCCTTCATCCCTGAGACTATGGGCATGCCTCAGAGTGACTGAGAAGAGTGCCAGAGACTGGGTTGCTACCTGTTGACTTTATCTTTGCTTGGGACACTTTACTTGGGTCATTTTGCTTTTACAGTTTGTTATTAATAAAGTTTATCTTTGCTTCACACACTTGCTTCACTTCTTTTAGTAAATAAAGTCTTGGTGGAAACTTTTAGAAATGGTTTAAGCCTTTGCATGCTTGTGGGATGGGTTAAGATAGCAGTGGGATGGGCAGGGATACTTGTGGGATGGGTAATACCTGTGGGATGGGCAGGGATACCTGTGGAATGGGCAGGGATACCTGTGGGATGGGTAATAGCTGTGGGATAAATAAGCCTCCAATGCAAGCATAGTGGGACTGTATGGTCCACCCTCCCAGGTGCCGCACCTATGGCCCTTTCAATAACAATGTAATCATTCATCAACACATTTCAACATAAACACAACTCTTTATTAAATGCCCTGTTCATTGTAGGCCCAGCCAACATATATGGCCCAATCTCATCAGTGTGATCAGACAGGCTGAAGGAAGCATCCATTAAGCATCTACCATCCTGTCTTGCCACTCCACTGCTCCAGCTGGGGAGTTGCACCAGTGTTTTAGGAGGTTGCGCTGCTTCTTCCCTTCATGTGAAGCTCTGTTGGGGCCTTGCACATCCACAGTATCTATCAGGTTTCGCCCTTGCCTCCATTCACCAGGCTCCATGTCCCCATTGCCTTGTTGGTGGTCCACAAACCTGTTCTGCAACACTGGGTAGTGGGTGCTCATGAGATTGTGCAGGATGCAGCAAGCTTCCACGATGTTCCTCACGGTCTCTGGGCGATGCTGCATGGTGGTGAGAAGTACCTGGAACCTGTTGGCCAGGATGCCAAAGGCATTCTCCACCACCCACCTTGCCCTGGAAAACCTGTAGTTGAAGATCCTCTCTTCATGGGCGAGGCATCTGGAAGTGTAGGGCTTCATGAGGTAGGTTGTGAGGGAGAAGGCATCATCCCCCATGATGAAGTAGGGCACATCTTGTGTGTCGTTGGACAGGGGGTCTGGATCTGGGAAGCCCATGATGAGGTTGCGTTCCAGCCCATCCTTGAGGTGACTGGTGTTGTATACCTGGGCATCTGAAGATGACCCGTTGCCTGAAGCATCGCTGTACATGAACTTGTAGTCAGCATCGACCATGGCGAAGAGGATGATGCTTAAGAAGCCTTTGTAATTGTGATAAGTGGACCCTGATTTGGCTGGAGCTTTGCAGGCCACGTGCTTCCCATCTATGGTGTGGGGGAACTTCCACTTCTGATACCATTGCTCTGCAATTTTCTTCCAGCCTTCTTCAGTGGAGGAGCACTGGAGGAGCTCCTCCAGGTATTCTTCGATGATGGCCTGCACCACTTCTGTGACCACAATGCTGATGGTGTTGTGTGGCACCCTCCAGGCATACTGCATGTTCCTGTACGTGGTCCTGGAGGCCAGGTGGCGCAGAGTCAGTGCCACCTTCAGCCCAGGGTCCAGGCTGGGCTGGAAGTTGGTGTTTGCCTTGGTCAACCTCGGTCTCAGCCGCTCTACAACTTCGTCAAACATGGCTGGTGGCATCCTCATGAAGTCTGGAATGCATGAGTGTCTTCGTTCCTCAGCTCCACCATCAGCTTTTCATACAGTCCGTACTTGGCTCTTCTTGCAATCCATCTTCGGACCCAGACACTTCTTGGACACCTCCTTTTCTTCCCGTAGAACAGGTGAAAGAGCCTGTAGAGGGCTTTGCACTGTGGTAGAATGATGGCGGCTACCAAAAGGAGTGTGCGATGATCCATGGTGGAGATGACTGGATGGTGTGGAAGAGCAAGAGCAAAATCAAGGCTGAAGAGGTCTGCACAGCAGGGCTGTTGGACTGAAAGTGAGATCCAGGTGATTTCTCCCCCTTTTTATAGGAAATATCATTTTTCCGCTCGGTGCCTTTCCACGTAGTCCAGGCATCCTGCAGACATCCTAAATATCTGAGATACATCCCCTAAACGAACGTTTTTTCCGTTTTCATGCTTTGTATCCGAGCTGCATCCGCTTTCATCCTTTCTACGTCCATGCTACTAACGCTTTGTGTCCGTTCCGCGTCCGTTTCACTTCCTCCCTGTGTCCGTTTTCTGCTGGAGCGGTTGTGAGTTGCGCGGATGCGCAGCGGATGCCTAGTAGAAATAGTGGACGTGTAACGGATGACGACGGACGTATAACGGATGTTCCCCGTATGCGTAGCGGATGTCTAATGGACGCGTTGGATACTTTATCCACTCAAAAAGTTTTGTGCAACTCAAAACTTTTTGAGCGGATGAAATCTCAGTAGACGGATGCTGGACGGATAGAGAGTATGAAAAACGTATCCACTGAGTACAGAACAGATGCATTGCGTTAACCAACAGATGGTAAGTGTTTCTCTCCATTTTACATCCACTTTCCATCTGTTGGTGCTGTGTGACATGGGCTTTAGATATTATACTTTAGCATAGCTAGATATGCAGAACTAGGAATTTTTTTGTCTAACAACCAATTTCTTCTTTGATGGACCTACAATAATCTCACCTTTTTCAGGAAGAAAAATGTTGAATTTGTCGTGACTAGCCCACTTTTCTTTTTTCTTTTTTTTTAACTTGGGTAATCAATTACTGTCAGCAAATTCATATAACCAAAGTTACGGGTTTTTTTCCCCAAGACTTCTGAGAGACCATCACTGTCATACTATGCCTAAGTCCATGATGGTGAACCTTTGGCATGCTTGCCAGAAGTGGCATGCAGAATCATCTCTCTGGACATATCAGCTATTGCCTATTGCTCTTCTGGGTTCTGGTGTGCATGTTCTGCCAGCTAGTCTTCTTACACATGGGAGCATTGGAAATCAGAAGATTTGTGAAGAAGTGCACATGTACATGCCGGCCAGCTGGTCTTCACACATGCTTGCATGCTGGCCAGCTGGTCTTTATGCATGCATGCACATTAGAAACCAGAAGACCAGGTGGCCAGTGCACATGCGCGTTCTGGAAAGCTGAGCTTCCACTTTTTGGTACTCCCACATGTGTGCGTCAGAGAGCTGCTCTTCCCATTTTTGGTGTACATGTATGTGCACACTCCCATTTTGGTACTCAGTGCCATAAAGATTCATCAGTGTTGAGGTAATTCCCCATTAGGAGAATGAGTGCATGCAGGGAGACGTATTTGAGAGTAGTGTTTGAATAGTACACATACAGCACACAGATACACTGTACAGTAAATGTAGGATTTTACTTTCAATAAAGGTTTAAGCAAAGTTCAAAATAGGCAGTCCAAAGTCATTCACAGTTAAATCAGTCAGTTTTTATCAATCCAGGGATAACCCAAATATCAAAGTCCAGTGTCAAAAAAACAGTTCAGTATCAGATTTACATTAAATCCAGTAAGATCAGTCAATTAGGAAAAATGGAGGAACGGCAATACTTCTAACAGAAGGAAAACAAAGATACACTCACACTCTCTTCTGAGACTAAGACTAAACAACCCAGGTTTCTGGCTCCATCTTATGGCTGTTTGAGAAACCACACCTAATTACAATTTTGCATTTTCTTAAAGATACAATTTTAAAATGTTTACCCTGGTTAATATATTTCTAACCCAAATAGCTGTTAGGTGACTCATATTCCTAACATTCCCCCCTTTTGGGTAAGACAGTATATATAAACTTACATTCTCAGTCCATAATCTTCACAGCACGCCTTATGCTTTATAGAACCTTGGGCCTTTGTAAAATGATCTGCTGTATTGTTTTCTGACATACAGTATTCTAGCTTAATCATTTTACTTTGCACACATTGTATACAAAACTAAATCTGTACATCGTAAAGACAAACATGAGAATTCAGCCTCCATTGTTAACAAACTTAGATGTTTCTGTCTAATAGATCTCCATCCAATCAATGCTTTTCCCAATAAAGGTCTAGGTTCATAAACAACCTACTGTTGTACAGTGGGAGTTAAGGAAGTGAATTTTTAATTGAAACAGAATAAATTACAATAAAGAATCTTTGCTTAGTTGTTTGTTCTTTGGGTAAACTTCAGTCAAATTATAAGCTTTGAGTGACCCTGACACCACCAACAGGTTTTTCAATGTCTTACTATTTTCTATCATACTATCTTTATTCTAGTAGTTTTCAGCTTCTCTGTGCAAAACTCATATTTTAGTCATATTATGAGAAAATTTTAGTGACCATGTAGCTGTCATTTGAAATGTGGAAATCCTGTGTTAGTAGTAACAAAGGAAAATGGTTTCTCAGTTTCTCTACTTATAAAGTCCATAAAGCATTTTGAAAGACCATTTCTGCCTTTTCAAATGTTCTGTGCAAATACAGTTGTCTGGGAATGCTATTTGATGATGGTTTGAGATGATTAAATATCCAGTGTCCATACCATCTGGCATGCCAATAACTTTGTTATAATCATGTTGCATCATTACCCTTTCACTTGAAGTTTTGCAAACCATCAGTTTAAAACCTCATGGACATCCAAGTCTACATATTTTATATACTATATCACAATTTCCTTTTTCTGATCAGCCAAAGGGATGTTGTATCTTGAATGTCTTGGATTCCACTACGTGACCCAAGACATTACTTTTTAAAATATTAATTCTAGATTCTAATATTAGTTCTTCAGTTAAAAATTATTTTAAAAGTTGGTTCTCAGAAGACTTGGGAGTTTTTAAGGCTATTTTTAATCTACAAGAAAGCCACCTGCTCCCTTTATTTAGATGTGTCAGTCTAACTCTAGCATCTATTGAACTAATGCCTTCTAACAATATGGCAAATAACTTGTGATATGTTGTACATTAATCAGTATTATTTCAGTGTAGGGAAAAACAATGCAGAAATAACAATTATTTCCCCATGAACACCCAAATAAAACCAAGCTAATTGAAAATATAAAATCTTCAGAAGGTAATTTGTCCACATCTATTTTTAGATGACTTCTTTTTAAAAAAATGTTGGGAAGAGATGTGGTTGCTAAGGATATTATTCATAATCCCCTTACCTCCTGATCTTATAGAATCAATTATTTTAGATGAAGCAACAGCCATGAAAACAATAGAGATGTACAGTACCGTAGTATATGATTCATTCAGTTTTTCATTGATGAATGTGGCCAGAAATAAAGACTTGAATGAGATTGGTCAAAATATTTGAGATGACATTAGTTAGGTACATGAATCAGTTAAAAACTACCAGTATTAGTGTCTTCTGTTTAAATGGCTTTCTTTATGCATCATAGAATTCAGCTAGGTTGAATCACAATATAAGACTTTTGTTTCAGGAAGATTTTTTTTTTGCAAAACTGTTAACAGGGAATTTTTTTATTATTTGTACCCTATGACTATTATTAAGTGTTGTACCTTATGAATCTTGACTCTTGACTAATGTATATTTTCTTTTATGTACATGGAGAGCATATGCACAAAGACAAATTCCTTGTGTATCCAATTACACTTGGCCAATAAAGAATGATTACGATAATGGTTACAATTTGGGCAAAGCTAGCAGATTTCAATTTAAGGTTTCTGGATTTCCAAGGATCATAATAATAGTTTTGTTTTTCAGGAGGATTGTGAAACAACAAGTTTTTAGCACCCATTTTTACTAACAGCAAAGAAAATTGCTCAACTTATTATATATTTAATTTTAGCAGCTAAAATATTAATAGCCCAACACAGGAAAACTCTAGATCATGTAACAGTTGAGATGTGGATTAACAAGACCTCTTTAATTGCCACATTAGAACAAAGTTAAAATAATGAGACATCAAAGGGCAGGAATCAAAGTGCTATCAAATTAGTATGGATTTTATGGTTTATCTCAATAACAATAGACTATAATATGATAACACTTTACCTATATGGTGAGTGTATATATGTACAGTACCTGTCTCACTACCTACTCTTTGGTAGATTTTTTTTAATTTCTAATTTTTTCTTTCTCTATGCATCAATTTATGTTAATTTAATTACCTGATCATGGTTGCTACTTGTAGTTCAATAAAATTAAAATAGATAGATAGAGGATAGAAGAGACAGACAGACAAACAAACAGACAGACACATATATTTTGGAGTGATTATTAAATATATAAAAGGAAGGATGCTTACTATAACACACATGGGTTTTTGTATCTTTTTAAAATATTAAAGTTTGTTTACTCACTCAGTCAAAATGTTTTCCTCTAAGTATATGCTAAATGTTTTATATACAGACCATGTAGCTTATTTGGGATTATCCATATCTAAACCAAGACATAGTACTGGGGGCACTGAAGATTTTGTATAGAGAGTGATATAATTGGTTTGTGTATGTAAAACACAGTGGGGCTGGTTCATTTTAAGAAGTACTGTAGGTTGAGTGGAGAAGAGAAAAAGTCAAGGACACTGATGGCCAGTTATAGAAGTAATGGAGGGAGCGAAGGTAGACAGGAGGTATGTAATGCTGCATTAAAATTTGAATCTAATAAGTTAGTAAGTATGTCACACGGACATTGCCAGTATCAGGGAAGGATAGAGAATCAGAGAAGGCACTGGCAAGGTTGGGTGGGGGCAGCAGTACATGAGTGAGAGAAGAAAGGAAAGTGCTAGATGTGATAAGCTGGGCTAATGGGAAGTGTCATACTGGATGTTCAGGAGAACAGAATAGAATAGGAATAGGTTTATTTATTGGCCAGGTGTAATTGGAAACAAGGAATTTGTCTTGGTGCATATACTCAAAGTGAACATAGAAGAAAAGATACATTCATCAAGAGTCAAGAATCATAAGATACAACACTTAATAATAGTCATAGGGTATAATAAGCAATCAAATCATACTAGGAAATAGTCAATATAAATTTTAAGAATACAAGTGATAAAGTTACAGTCATACAATCACAAGTGGGAGGGGATGGGTGACAAGGAGTGATGGGAAGATTAATAGTAATAGTAGTGCAGACTTTATAAATAGTTGGACAGTGTTGACAGAATTATTTGGTTAGCAGAGTGATGGTGTTCGGGGAAAAACTGTCCTTGTGTCTAGTTGTTCTGGTGTGCAGTGCATCATTCTGAGGGTAGGAGTTGAAACACTTTTATGTCCAGGATGTGAAGGGTCTATAAATATTTTCACAGTTCTTTTGACTCATGCAGTATACAGGTCCTTGATGGAAGGCAGGTTGGTAGTAATTGTAATAACAGCAGAGAAAGGATTTAGATGACCAGCCGTTCCCTTCTCACTCCATCTGGATCATGTTTTGCCTGAAATCCCAAACACATAAGGCCTTCCAGATTTCAGTTCTCCAGAACCATAGCTGATCTGAAACAATTCTGAAGGTTTTGTTCCAAACAAAACCATTTTCCAATTTGGTGTACAACCCTACATTCACTTTCTTTTTAGCTTTCAGATTTTCCATTTATAAGTTTTTGGAGGATTGGTAGAATATTGCCAGCCCCTCCAAAGCAAATTAATAAGTGAAAAAGAAATGGCATGTTTTATTTAATTCCATAGTTTCAGGAATTGAGACCCAAATGGACAATAAGGGTCAGAAATTAGAATGAACCAATCAAATAATTTCACTTTAAAGTGTTGTTTGAGAATGAGAAATTAACACTGAGAAGAGTCGGGAAGTTTGAAATAAAGATCTCCTGGTCTTTTAGTGCCAGCAGGTAGTATTATATTATAGCTTGCTGGAATTTTCCCTCTTATTTTATTAAGGAAAGAAATCCCCAGTAGAGCTTATCCATCCTTGTGGCAAAATATCTATTAATATTAAATAGAGAGTGTAGGAACAAAAATAAAGATATCTCTTTGTCACCCAGAATATTATAGTCCACTGATAATATGAGCTCTTAGTTCCCAAAGCAGGGAGCTTCCCATTTTTATGTGGAGCTCAAGGAGAAGGAAATGTTCCTCAGGTGTGACTTCTCCCATCTTTGATGGTTCAACCATATAACAATATAATCCTTTTTTGTTTGTTTTTGGTCTTCCTTCACTTTGCTTGGAAAAGCTGCACAAAACTTTGATGTACATGACTATGACTGCAGGTAGACAGATGGTAGACAGACAGGGGGTGGGACCAAAGGTGGTATTCAGCAGGTTCTGATCAGTTCTGGAGAACCAGTAGTGGAAAATTACAGTATCCTTCCCCTGCCACGCCCACCAAGCCATGCCCACAGAACCGGTAGTAAAAAAAATATGAATCCTATCACTGGGTGGGACCATTTACACCTGCAGAGTATGTCTCTGCCCTTGTTTAACTCTTCAAAGAACAGGAGCTTTCTTTATCTCTTCCCCACACCCCCAGAGAAAGATCCAATTTTTGCTGGGCTAAAAACAACAAAAACATTCCAGAATTTAATTTGTTCAACCATTCTCCTTCTTCATCACTTCCTTCAAGGTTGATGAAATAGTTATTCTTGGTTCTTTATATATAAATAGAGAAAACAGCCAACAAAACAAAATCCAACATTAGACAAATATTATCATCAGTGGCATGTCATGCAGAGAAATTATCATTTATAGCTATAGAAGAAGCTGACCATCTATAACTGTTGCAATGCCTGCCCTCTGGAATACCATATGCCTCCCCCGTGCACACACCAAAGATCTAACTGACCCCAATTCTTCTGGCATTCTGTGAAGCCTTACAACTATGGTTGTTCCTCCAGGCATGGCAATCTGGACATTATGGAGACCTGTCTTGTGTAGAATTGTCTTTGGTGGCCATTCTAGATATAGTTATTGTTAATGAGTGGGGATTTTGGCTTTTGTTATTGGTTTGTTTCTATATATTTTTTAAAAATTCTGTTAGCCATCTAGGCATGAACATATGTACTCAGGTTTGTTTCTTGGGGTTTTCTTCTAATGCTTCTTTTCTATAATTTTTTAAAATAAATTGGGGAATGGCATCATAGACTTTGCTGAAGTGCAAAAGTTAAGTAATCATGGTGTCGCAATTCATCCAAGATGTGTAAATTGGCTCAATACTTATAAAATCAGAACCAAACATTTATCCCAATGCAACTGTGCTTCAATCACCAATCCTTTGATTTTCTCATAGCTATGCCCTTATATTTAAAGGACAAAGAAACTATGCATTAAAAGGCACCATCAGAATTATGTTTCAGAGGTTTGTTCCCACAGTAGGTAACAGACCTGACCCAGAACTATTCCTGCTGGTTTTGTGCTATGGTATTTGTTGTAAAGTGCTGGTTGAATCATGTGAGCAAAGTAATGCATTCTACATATATGTAGTCTGCTGGTGTTTTTGACTGTATCAGTAGAGGTCTCTATCTATATGACCAGGCAGCTTCCTCCCTGTCCATGTGAAAAGAAGTGCCTTCTGCAAATTATATATAAAAGGGCACTTTTAGTTGTGATATTTTAAAAATCAGCTGATTACAGTTGACATGGTTCACAGAAATAAAGAAATTAACAATGCGGCTACTTCCAGAAAATTTGGCTCTTTTCCTTTTAAAATTAAATGTAGCAACAATTAAATGTCTTTTTAATTGCACAGTCCATGAATTTTTGACATTGCAGCCCTTGTTTTCCTAGCCATGCTGGAATCCAGACCTGCTTGGGTTAAGTTCGCCACTGTATTTAGTGTTCTTTCAGCAGCATTATGGAACCTCACCCAAATGATAATACACTGATAATAAGGTTTATTGTGCAACTCAGTGCATCTCTCGGTTAATGTTTTGTGGTTTGGATGCTTGTTGCATCTTCCAAAGGAACACTGAGAGCTGAACAATAAAGTTTTTGTGAGCAGAGAGAGAAAGAAAAAAAAGGCTTTATTATTTTAAAAAAATGCTTTAATAAACTAATGGCAAAGAGGAACTCCAGGCACATTCCAGTGTCAGATTTGATGTGTATACTATTAGAATTTGTATGCAGAAAAAATGACTCTCTCCTTTGCATGTGCAAAATAAGAGAATGGGAACTCATTCTAAATGAATGTTGATACAATCTGAATACCACACTTGAGTATCTAAATCCTATAGGCAACAAAATTACTGTAAGCCAATTTTAGAAAACTCAGTCTCCTATCACACCCTTGTAGCTACATAGTATTCTTGAGTACAATGATTTTGGCTTTATAAGTGGGCTTGTTTTAGAATAGGAAAAATATAAAAAAGTATGCTTTACTTGTTTGATGTAGGAATATGATGGAAATATTTTTGTGGCCTTCCAAAATCTAACACTTTAATTTTCCTAATAAATTTTGATCTAATGAAATGCTTAGAGCTTTCAAAAAATTACCTTGAAGACATGTAGATTCTAGTGTACTCACTTTATATCTCACATGGAGTATATATGTATGTGTTGATCAAGTTAAATCATTGGAATTTCTCCAATTAATTTGAACACATGCAGAAATAAAACATTGGCAGGAAAACTATCAAGAAGGGATGAGTGGGTGGGGAGAATGATGACTTTTTGTTTCTCTGTAGCTATCCCACCATAGAAGCTTACCCACCAAGAACTGTAGAATGAGGCTTCTAGTAAGATCACCAGCTTTCCACTTTGCTGTTTTTTGCAACAATAACAAACAACTAGAAGAAAGAACAAGTTTAGTGCAGTGCTTAAGGCACCAGGCTAGAAACCAGGAGACTATCATTTCTAGTCCCACTTTAAATACAAAGTCAGTTGGGTGACCTTGGGCTGGTCAAATTTCTTGGCCTAGGAAGAGAGCAGTGGTAAATCATTTCTGTTAAAATCTTTGCCAAGAAAACTGCAGGACTTGTTCAGGCAAATATTAGAAATTAAAAATGAAACAAACAAACACTCTCTCTCACACACACACCAAGCTGGAAGTAAGTCCAGAAGTAAACAAAGCCAATGCCATAGGAACTGGAAATAGCAAGTTGGAAGACAAAAAGGTAGGATCCAGGGGTTAGATTTAAATTTTTTAACAACCGGTTCTGTGGACATGGCTAGGTGGGTGTGGCCATGTGATTGGGTGGGCATGGCTTTTTTTTTTTTTTTTGCAGTCCCTCTCCCCTGCACTCTGTTTTTTACATCCTGGGCCTCAGGGAAGCCTCTTAGGTGAAGCAGCATGACAGCAAGGGGGATTCTGGCACAGCTGATCATTGGAACAGCTGATTGTCAGGAGGGGAAAAAAAGGAATACCTTAAGGAGTTACTGAGCAGGGGAGAATGCAGTCAGTGATGTCGGGCCAGTCAGGGGCATGATTTGCCAGTTCTCCAAACTGCACAGAATCATAACAACCAATTATTTAGCACTGGTCTGAACTGGTAGAATTCCATCCCTGGCATGACCCAAACTGCATGCTGACAATATAGTATATCTTAAATCAGCAGCACCCAACCTTTTGGGCACCAGGGACCAGTTTCATGCAGAGGTTCTTCTGTGGACCATATAGAATATGTATTCCATATCTTGCCCTAAAAGGTGTGTTTCTGAAAGCATGAGTGACATCTCAAAGTTCAGAGTTGAGCAGAAGAAATTAAATTCCAGTCCACTTATTTCAGTCTGGGAAGTACAAATCAGGTCAGAGTTTTCCAGCATTTTGAACATTAGCAATTACTTATATGTAGGGCCCTAATGATAATTTGTCAGAGAACTGAAGACTAAAAAGGAAGTGGGTCATAGTTTGTGACCAAATCTTAATCTAACAAGTATCTCCTGAAAATTAGGAAGCTGCCTCATAGCAAATGAAAGTTCATGTCAGGCTGAAATCTGTTTTTCAAGGTCGATGACCTTGAGACCTGCTCTGTTGCAGTTCTCAGACAACAGGGTCATCATTATTACTATTTAAGCAAACTTGATTTTTCATTATTATAAATAATCATAAATTAAGTTGTCCACATAGCTGAGAAATGCAAGGTGATTTAGCCTGCTCTGACTGCACAATATTTTCTAGGCTGATTGCCAATGGCAGATTCCCCTCCTCCAGCTCCCAAAGTTGGCAAGCATTCAACCTGAAAATATCTGCGTGTAAAATATTATCTAGCACTCTGATACTTTCATCATGAAAGTAATAAGTCTAGACAATTCTCAAGTTGATGGGCTTATCCTATTTTGCTTTAGGTGTGGCTTTGAGAACATAATTGAAAATGTGCCCAGTGGTTTGATTCTAATGGCATAACTGAATGCATCAAACCATTAAAAATGGTTAATTTGAATGACTGTATGTTGAAACTAGCCAGTTTCAGAATTCATGGTCGAGCAAATGATAAATATGTGTCAACTTCGAACCAAACCTGGTAGCAGCCAACTTTCTGTTCCTCAGTTGCCACACAGAGGCGAAGAGAGGAAAGAGGTTAGAATGCATATCTAGACACAACAGAGAGCTTTCTCATGAGAACCAAGTACATCTTTACTTGCAACAGATAAGTTTGAGGAAGGAGTGCCAGAAGAGCCGACCAAATAACCCAATTGGCCAATGTGACCTGTGACACTTGGGGATGGGGTTATTTTGTAATTTAATTATATTGAAACCATGGGAAAGATTTAAAATTGGCTTTCCTTTGAAGCTGTGCCAATATTCAATAAAGAAGACCTTTGAGAAGGATCATAGTCTCAGAGTTCTGATTTGCTGGGTTCATTAGTTGAAGCCTTGACAATATGATTATCATAATGTGAAATACAAACAAAAAGTAACTTTCTCTGATGCTTCAGGCAAAGCAACTTCAGAGATGGGCAAGTGGCTAAATGTGACCCTCTCCATCAGTCGATTTGTGCCCCTGACATAATATTCCATCCTTGGTGAATTATGACATCATAATGATATTGGTGCAGTGCCTGTTTTCCATCTTTTTTTTTTTACAAAAGGATAGGAATCAACATGAAAAGGCTTTGATGTGAATTCATGCTTAAACATTACCTCTGTCTCCTCATCCCTCAAAAGCCTACCGTTCTTTCATCAAAATCTGATAATCCAAAAATTTAAGTTTCCAGTTTAGCAATAGCAATATCACTTAGACTTATATACCACTTCACAGTTCTTCTATAAGTGGTTTACAGAGGCAGCATATTGCCCTCAATAATTTGGGTCCTCATTCCTTGGAAGGTTGGAAGGCTGAGTCAACCTTCAGCCTAAAGGATTCAAACTGCCAAAATTGCAGGCAGCCAGCAGTCAGCAGAAGTAGCCAGCAGTGCTGCCCTCTAACTATTGTGCCACTGTTTAGATATACAGAACAGAGTACATTGCTTCACAAGGTCTTCTGCCTTTAACAAAAAAGAAAACATTTCCCTCTGCCAACAGGTCCCTCTAGATAGAGAAATAAGTTGATGTTCAGACCTATTTGGAATTATCCAGTCCAGCCCTGGCAAGCCCTAGTTGAAATTGTGCCAACATTTCATGAATTATATTCTAATTTGAATTACCCGCCCCCCCAGAAAACACAATCTGAGTTTCAGCCCTTAATCCCTTTGCAATGAGAAAATAGGAAAATAAGCATAAATAAAACATAGAAGCTCAAAAAGCATCATTTTACTTCAAATGAAATCCTTTCTCCCAACAGAGTTTTCTCTTCATTAATCTCTGAATGAGTTGGTGTTATTATTACTGGTGCTACTAATTTGAGATACAAATTAGAAATAATCTGCCTGTTCCTTAAAAAGACCATAAATGGTATTTTTTGGCACTAGAATATTTGTAGCCAAGGGAGGGATATGCACAGTTCAGTTCAAATGGTTAGCAGGGTACTGACAGTAACATGTTTCTACAAGAATTCTCTCTTCAGTTTTGTTTTTAATTAAAGCAGCACTGAGATTTGCAGATAGGTCATGAAGTTAATGTTCTCTAACAATTCAGCAAAACATAGAATTTTTTTTTTTAATGAATCTCTGTTAAAAGAGAAGGCTGATTGGACAGATAAACAAATTTGAAATTGTATTTAAAAATATACAGAGTACAAAATCAGCATACCTTTACAAAACTTTAAAAATTGAACCAAGGTAAAAGAACAATAGTTGATTAATAGAATTACTAGAAGACTAGGAAAAAGAAGTTTTCCTCAGAGAAGAGCTTTCCTTTGAGAGCCAGTATAGTATAATGGTTAAAGCATCACATTAGAAACTGGGATATGAGTTCTAGTCCCTATCACTCTCCTTCAGCCTTAGGAACAATGCAGTGGCAAGCCAGTTTGGATTTGGAAATCTTGTCAATAAAATTGCAGACTTGTCCAAGCAGTTACCACAAGTCAACAATAACTCAAAGGGACAAAAATGAACCAGATTATTTTACTACTACACTACTACTACTACTAGCTTTTTCTACCTGTATATAAAACTAAATATAGATATGAATATACTGCTACTACTGTTGTGTCTGGCTATTAGCAACCTTCAATTGGATGGTGAAATACATTGTAGTAATTTTTGATTCAAAGCACTTCAAATGGACTAACATACAATATGTGCCCAAAATTCCGGGACATATTAGTCCCATTGGAATGAAATATAGCAAGGTTCTGACCACTGTACTGCCACTACTTTAGCATATCAATCAACTCTGGTCATATGATCATAATTTCCAATACTCCTGGCAGTTTACCACAAATCATTGGGAAACCCAGCAGGATGTTACAAGTCCAATGGTATCAGGTAGGTTAAGTAACTACTTCTGTGCAGAAGAAGGAGCAAAGAGATGCACAAGAGGTGCAGCAAGAATCAGGGAGAGTGACTGGTGGTGCATGAGTGGCCACAAAGTGAGAGCATAAAGTAACTGAGGGAGAGTACACCAGTAGAGGAGACATATCTGAGCAACTTTCCTGCTGGCTTTCCCATTGGCTTTCGCCATGAAAGCTTCCCCCAAGCAAAGTTAGTGGGGAATTTGACAAGTAGGGGACTAGTCCTGATCAGGGATATGACCATGCTTTTTCAATGCATAAATAATTATTAACAATGAACATCTCACAGAACAGTACACTGAATAATATTCTGTAGTTTCCAGAGGGCAGATGCTGGTTGATTGTTAGAGATTTTTTTTAAAATAGTGCTAGCAATTTGACAGTGAATTCAATTAGCAGTGGAAGTGAGGAACATCAGGGATATCCATGTGGAGGGAAGGGGTGCCAAAAGAGTCATGATAGCAATGGAAACTTTGCCCCCCCTTTTTTTTTATATGTGTTACATATGAACCACAATAAAAAAGGGGTAAAGCTTCAATTATATGGTCACAATTTTGTTTTTTTGACCCCTTCCCCCAACAGATGCTCTTGGTGAGCTCCCATTCTATGGTTGAATTCAAAGAGAGTCTATACAATCTAGAGACCCTTTAATTGGGCTTCCTGTTCTAATCAGAGTTTTTGATTCAATGGCTTTAACGGAGTTTCAGCAGAGTACATTTTCCTGTAGAAGTGTCTGCCCAGGGTTTCAGATCTTTGGGAAACGAAGCAATTTAATGAACCTCTGTAGGATGAAGTTCTTCTTTAAAAGCTTCAGTGTGCTGGATGCTCTATTTGTTCTGATGTAGCTGTTAGTCAACATGATGGAAGGAAAGGTAAGATAAACTATCTAAAATGATTTAAAAAGTGATAGCTATCTATGCTTTCCTTGCTCCCTCTGGTTATCTGGGAAAGCCAGTGGTGTGTTCACTGAAATTCTTTTGGCCATGTTCATGTCTTGTTTATTCAGGCTTTTCCTGTAAACATTGCTGTGGGAGTTGGGCTACAAACAGGGGAAGCTGATTTATCTGTTCCTTACATCTCTCAAAATGTACAATGTTCTTTAAACATCTGCAGTTCCCCTGG
This sequence comes from Laticauda colubrina, assembly GCA_015471245.1. Classification (NCBI taxonomy): domain Eukaryota; kingdom Metazoa; phylum Chordata; class Lepidosauria; order Squamata; family Elapidae; genus Laticauda; species Laticauda colubrina. Next base: position 13,768,285 of record BLBF01000041.1, on the reverse strand, counting down.
GTGCATAGGAGAAAATGGGGAAGAAAAATATCAAGCAAATATTATTAAGGTCATTCAAACACAGTAGTTTCTTATTGTACTTATATCTTTCCATGCTTTGAACAGGTGACTTGTTTATGATCTAGGAAGGAAAACATCCACAAATTCTATACAAGACTATTGGGTCTTGTATACATCCATTTTTAACACCTTTTAAATTTCTAATTCTTTAAAACCTCTTTAGCTCCCAGCTAAGTATACAGAAAAGAAAAAACAAAGTTCTGATGATGTGCCAAAACCCTCCCCCCAAAAAACTATTCATTTAACATTTTATAAGCATCTTAATCTGCCTACCAATCTAACCAATCCAGTTATGACACACACAATATTTCTGCAATACAGTAGTTTATTTGAATACTGTGACCTGATTGAAAATATTTACAAGTAACTTTTACTTCTCAACTTATATATTAAAGTGGCTGTAGAACTGATCTGTTTTTGTTAATATATTCTTATGATCAGTGGTGGGATTCAAAAAAATTACTACCGGTTCTGTGGCTGTGGCTTGTTGGGTGTGGGATGGCTTGGTGGGTATGCCAGGGGAAGGATGCTTCAAAATCTCCATTCCCTCCCCATTCCAGGGGGAAGGTTACAACTGGTTTTCTATACTACTCAAAATTTCCACTACCGGTTCTCCAGAACTGGTCAGAACCTGCTGAATGCCACTTCTGATTATGATTCCATGATTCAAAGAATATAGTTGTTCGCATCCGTGCATTATTTACATTACTGTAAGGGGCAAAGCCAACATTTTATGAATGGATGGATCACTAATTTACTAGTTATTATTCAATTTAAAAAAGAATAAAATTGGCTGGATGGAATTCTCGGATAGTAGTTCTGCAAAGGAAATATATGCTTTCTGTTGAGGTAGAACATGCCATTTCTTAAAACACAGTTCCAGAATTAACATCCAGGAATCCAAATCAGTTTAAAATTGGTTGAACATAATTTAAGCTATAAATATCTTTAGAAACCTCTTATGGTATCTAGTAATTTAATTTGATTCCTACATAATGAAATAAGTTCTGGCAGTTCTCTTTTTTAAAAAAAAACACATACTGTTAATGTCCACAGTACAATATTAATATAAAATAAGACTTGAAAAATTCACATACAACCAAATTCATTTTGAAAAACTACAAAAATAACAATTAAAAATCAATGTATAATACATACGATGGCAGCAATAAAAAGTTTAATGCTCCATTTGGCGAAATTTACAGTAGAGGACATGTATTTCATAAGGCAGGCACTGCAAAAGAGAAGCAGCACTTGTGAGCTTCTATCCTTTTTACCTCCTGAAAGGAGGGGAACACTGCAGATATATCCATATTATCTTTTCCACAGTCACTGCACAAAAATGTGTTCTTCTTATGCAAAGTAGTACTATAATAAGAAGAACCATAGCTATATGGGATATATGCTACACATAACTCAGTTTTAATCTTTGGTGTCTTCCAAGAAAAAGAAGAACAAACTTCTGTTTGAATCCTGAATAATGTATCACATGGAATTTTAAAGACTAACAAAATGTTTATCCTCAAAAGGGATTACAATCCACTTCATCTGATGCATAATGAAGGGATCATAAGACTCTTTGTTGATTTAGTAATAAAAGACAAAAATAGCTTTCCCACTGAGATAAACAATATTGAATTCAATGGATTAATAGACCAATGGACCCTGACTTCACACAATGCTTTATCCTTCTTACTTGTTTTCATACCTAGGAATGAATTATGTCAATAAAGCCCCTTCCCTGGCTTCTTTCTAAATACCAAGCTAAATAGCCCTCTGAGTAGTAACAAAAATATTTTGACAGAGCATTAAAGCATCCTCAGATGGAGATAATTTATTCCACTTTAAAAGCCATGGCGGATGAAGATTTTCATTATGCTTTCAGAGTTTCATTTAAAAAAAAATCTTCTCCAAATAAAACTGGGCAACAAGAATCAGCATGCCTGGTTTGACAATGATGTTAACCACAGCTGGAGAGGCTTTAACTGCAGTTATGAGAGTTACCTTCCAGATGCCTAAAAGTTCAGAAGCTGGGTATTTGCTTTTCCTCAGACATCTGACAAGCATGATTCCATGCCTTATTTTTCTCTCTTTCCTTCCCCCCTTATTTTTAAACCTCCCTCCAGATATATTCTCTGATTCAACATTTGAAGAAAAATCTGAGAGAACCCAGCCTGTTCAACTGGGAGTCTTCTTATCTCTTTGTTCTCATTGTCACAAGACTCAACATGCAAAACTTAGATGGCCCCAGAGGCTTCTACAGCGAAAAGAACGACAGAATGAGTGCTTGGGTTGAGGGTGAACCTGCCCTGCCAGAGCTGATGAAGCTGTTTTGACTTGCAGTGTTTCAGGGAGGGTGTCAGAGTAGTATCTGTCACCCAGGGAAAGCTGCTCTGTCAAGACAATTGATTTAGATTAACCTAAACCTGAGTGGTTTCCATTTATGGAAAAAGGAAGGAATGGTTGTCCACTATTTGCTATGTTTTAACTCCAAATTATTTTTCTTCAAAAACACAATACCTTGACCTTCATTGGTGATTTCTGCAACTTGGATTGGAGCCAGAGTCTCAATTATATGACTCTTTCATTTCATGGGTTCTATTTTAACTATAATTAACTTGGAATGAAGAAAAGTAAGGGGAGATATGACAGAGGTATCCAATAGAATGCATGGCATAAATAATACATAGAGAAAGGACTTTTTCTCTGTTTCTCACAGTGTTAAAACTTAAAGTCATTCACTGAAATTAAATGCAAAGAGATTCAAGGCAGATAGAAGAAAATATTTTTCACACAGTGCAAAATTGTGTGAATTGTGGAATTTGCTGCCAGATTTTTCTAATAACAACCAATGTATCATTTGAGGAGGATCAACTTGAATGGATACGAATATTGGTGGCTGTTTACTATCTTTACTATTGTAGGACACTTTCTTTAAACACCGATTGTTCAAAAAGAACAGTAGAAGAAGCTGTATTTGTCCAGTCCAAGGTTATGAGGTTCTGAAATGTATTTTATGTTATTCTGTGACACACAATACTGGAGTAGATAGGCGAATGGCAGAGTTCCTGGGGTAATTATTATGGAAATTGATTTCCATTCATTGCCATCAATTTAGAGCAAAGAGATAATTAGCAAATATTTACCTCATGTTCTGCTTCTTTCTGGATGCCTATTCTGAGTTGCTGTTGGATAATGTATATACAGTAAAATCCCACAGTGGCTAATCCAACAGTGTTCTTAAAATGTTCTTGTGTCTTTATGCAATAAAAACAGTGAAATAGACCTTTGACATCAATATGTGTATGCAATGCAGAAATGCCTATATATATATATATATATATATATATATATGTGTGTGTGTGTGTGTGTGTGTGTGTGTGTGTGTGTGTGTGTACTGTTTAGCTTCCTTCGGGTATTATCCCACGTCATTGTAGTTCTGTTAAAGTTGTAGCAACGTTTCAGCAGAATCTCATCTGCCATCATCAGGCTTCTGTATGGATATGGGTCTTACAGCTCCTGGTTTTAAATTTGAGGCTGGTCCATTCTGATTGGTTGGGAGCCTGGACCTGTGTTCATTGGACTTGGAGTTTGATTGATTGGTGTTCCTGGTTTCTTCTGTCTGTTTTGTGGCTTTGATTGGCTGTCAACAGTCTGTTCTTGTGTTGGAGGCTTTTAGTGCAGCTTGGCTCCGTGTGCAGGGACGGCTGCTCTTCATTAGCAAGCTGCTATTCATTAGCAAAGCTGGGTTATACCTGGGTGCCTGGTGGGGGGGTTAGGTTGGAGCTCTCAGAGGGAGTCTGTTTTTGCCCAGGTGTTTGCCTGGCTTGTGGCATGGAGATCTTTCTATTTGAGAGTGCAGGCTTCCAAATGATTGGAAATATATATTTCACACAAAATATATATATAATATATATTTTCTGAGGTTTTCGCGGGTATTTGTATGTGGATCTTTGGTTATTCGTGTTTTCTCCCGCGTAGAATTGGAAGTATCTAGGCAACGTTTCGATGAAGTCTCATTCATTATCTTCAGGCTTGTTTCTTCAGCTCTGTGCTTCTCAGAGTAATGTGAGCTTGCAGCTGCTTCTTCCTTTTAACTGCTAGTGGGGGTGTGACTTGATTGGGTGGGGGTTTGGCTGTGTTCTGACTGGTAAGGGGGTTGGCTGTGTTCTGATTGGCTGGGGGTTTGTTCTGCTTAGGTGGGGGCTTGGTTGTGCTCAGGTTAATCTTCGTTACTGGGGGATTTGAGCTGGTGAGCTGTGATTTTGTTGTTTGGCTTCGTGTTCGTGGTCGTGCCACATCTTCATGGTGGGTGTCAGTTTGCTTCTTGTATGGGTCAGAGGGGTTTGAAGTGGGTAGTGGTGCAGCTGCAGTATGGTTTCTGGTTCGTGGTCGTGTCTCCTCTTCTGTGTGGGTGTGAGTCTTTTTTCTGTGTGGAAGTGTGGTGGTGGCATCTTGTGTGGCACTTGCGGGTGTGGGTCTGGTGTCATTCTTCAAGTTAGTTACTCGTTTATTACTGAGGGCAGGTTTCCAAATGGTTGGTAGGCGGGAGGTATCATCTCGTCTATTCATGCTGTGTGGGCGTTTCTCTATCTCTATGGCTTCTCTGATTATTCTGTTGTTGAAGTGTTCGGTTTTGGCGATAGTTCTGGTATTTTTAAAGTCAATTTCATGTCCTGTGGCTTTGAGGTGTTGGACCAGGGAAGAGGTCAGTTCTTCTTTTTTGATTGAGTTTTTGTGTTCTTCAATGCGTGCACTAATTCTTCTGTTAGTTTGTCCTATGTATGTGCTGGGGCAGGCAGTGCAAGGGATTTCGTATACTCCTTGGTTTTCTAACTCAATTTTGTCCTTAGGGTTTCTCAGGATGGTGGATATTTTTCTGTTTGTGCAGAATGCTGTTTTAATGTTGTGTTTTTGGAGGATCTTGCTGATTTTGTCTGTCGTGCCTTTTATATATGGGAGGAGGGCTTTGCCATTCTCTTGTTCTCTGTCTTGGCTTTTGGTTGGGATTTCTTTTTGGATTAGGTGGGTAATCTTCTTTTTTGGAAATCCATTGGCTGTAAGTACATTAGTGAGGGTGTGTAGTTTGGTTTTTAAGTGTTGTTCATTGGCTAAGCATTTTGTTTTGGAGATGAGTGTCTTGGCTACGGAATTGATCTATGCTGGGTGGTGGTGTGAGAGTGCATGTAGATAGCGGTTTGTATGTGTTTTCTTCTGGTAGATGGTGTGTCCTAGGGAGCCATTGGATTTTTTGTATACTAAGACATCTAGGAAGGGAAGTTGATTGTTGGCTTCTGTTTCCATGGTGAATTGTATTTTGGGATGTAGGCTGTTGAGGTGTGTGAGGAAGTTGTTCAGTTTTTCTTTCACATGTGGCCAGATTATGAAGGTGTCATCTACGTATCTGAGCCAGAGTTTGGGTTTGTGATCATATTTTTCTGGAGCTTGTGTTTCAAAGTGTTCCATGTAGAGGTTTGCAATGACAGGTGAGAGGGGTGATCCCCTGGGTGCTCCTTCTATTTGTTCCTCACAGGTAAGGAACTCATTCCAGTTCATTGAGATCATAAA
>BLBF01000041.1:13695047-13727657 GCA_015471245.1 Laticauda colubrina | reverse complement strand
TCCGTTAGAACCGACCAGAGGCAAAAATATCAGCTGAGATCTCAGAGTCCCGAGATCACAGCTGTAACACCGAGACGTAGCTCCGCCTTCTCCCCATATAAAAATTTAATGGAGAACATGATTGATGACTCTTGGCTATGGATGTATCTCATTGCAGAATATGAATTATGATACACCCAAGGGGTGGGGGAAAATCTGGGTTAAGGGTGACAATTAATTATGTGTCTCAGAGTCGGCTACACCCAGACACCCAATAAATCCTTTTAAGTTTTGGAAGTTTGGCTTGAGACTCATGATTTAATTGGGGTAACTTCTAGAATCCTGACAAGTGATTTATGATCATTTTTAACACTTACAACCATTGCAGCATCCATGGTCACATGATCAAATTTCTGACACTTGGCAACTAATTCATATTTATGACACTTGCAGTGTCCTGGGATCATGTGAGCACCTTCTACAACTTTCTGATAAGCAAAGTAAATGGGGAAGTCAGATTCACAAAACAATTTAATAACTTACTAATTTAAGCCCCCGTCCCATTGCACTAACAGATACAAAGAGGATGTAAAATGTTAAAAAAAGCTTGCCATCTGTTGGAAAATGCAATGCATCTGTGGTGTACTCACTGCATACGTGTTTCATATACCCTATCCCTTGAGCATCCGTCCACTGCTATTTCATCCGCGCAAGAGGTTTTGAGCTGCACAAAACTTTGTAAATGGATGAACTTTCCACTGCGTATGATGTACATCCATGACATATACAGGCAACAAACTATGTCCATTATCATCCGTTAAATGTCCACTGTACCCTCTCTGCATTCTCTGGCCATCCCCTCAACTCACATCCGCTGCAGCTGAAAATGGAGAGAGAGAGGAAACAAAAGGTGCACTGAACGTCTACACAGCGTTAGCACGGAAATAGAAAGGATTTAAGCGTATGCATCTCATAGATAAAGGATTAAAATGGACAAAATGTTTGTATCTGGGATGTATCTCTTATATTTAGGATGACTGCAGTATGTCTAGAGTATATAGAAAGACACCTAGCGGACTGCCAATATTTCCTATAAAAAGGGGGAGAAAATCATCTGGATCTCAATATGAGTCCAGCAGCTGTGGTGCACAGACCTCTTCACCCTTGGTCTTGGTCTTCCAAATCATCTATTGTTCTCCACCATGGATCATGACACAGTCCGTATGGTAGCTGCGATCATTCATCACCAGAAACAAACCCTGTTCAGACTGTTTCACCTTTTATACAGAAGGAGAAGAAAGAGACATCCAAGAACAGTGTGGATCCGAGGATGGATTGTGAGGAGAATGGAGTTTGGACTCTATGACCAGTTGATGGTGGAGCTGAGGAATGAAGACCCTCGTGCATTCCATCACTTCATGAGGATGCCACCAGCCATGTTTGACGAACTCGTAGAGCGTCTGAGACCCAGGTTGACCAAACCTAGTACCAACTTCCGTCCCAACCTGAAACCTGGACTGAAGGTGGAACTGATTCTGTGCCACCTGGCCTCTGGAACCACACACAAAATCATGCAGTATGCGTGGAGGGTGCCACACAACAGCATCAGCAAAGTGGTCAGAGAAGTGGTGCAGGCAAACATTGAAGAATACGTGGAGGAGCTCCTCAACTGCCCCACCACTGAACAAGGCTGGAGGAAAGTTGCAGAAGAGTGGTATCAGAGGTGGAACTTTCCCCATACCGTTGGAGCCATAGATGGCAAGCACGTGGCCTGCAAAGCTCCAGCCAACTCAGGGTCCAATTATTACAACTACAAGGGCTTCTTCAGTATCATCCTCTTTGCCATGGTTGATGCTGACTACAAGTTCATCTACATCAATGCTTCAGGCAACGGGTCAGCTTCAGATGGCCAGGTATACAATGCAAGTGACCTCAAGGATGGGCTGGAATGCAACCTCATCATGGGTTTCCCAGATCCAGACCCCCTACCCAATGACACACAAGATGTGCCCTACTTCATCATTGATAATGACGCCTTCTCCCTCAGAACCTACCTCATGAAGCCCTACACTTCTATATACATCACCCGTGAAGAGAGGATCTTCAACTACAGGCTGTCCAGGTCAAGATGGGTGGTGGAGAACACCTTTGGCATCCTGGCCAACAGGTTCCAGGTACTTCTCACCACCATGCAGCATGAGCCACAGACTGTGAGGAGCATCGTGGAAGCTTGCTGCATCCTGCACCATCTCATGCGCACCCACTACCCAGTGTTGCAGAACAGACTTGTGGACCGTCAACAAAGGAATGGGGACATGGAGACTGGTGAATGGAGGCAAGGACGAAACCTGTTAGACACTGTGGATGTACAAGGCCCCAACAGAGCTTCACGTGAAGGGAAGAAGCAGTGCAACCTACTAAGACATTGGTGCAACTCCCCAGCTGGAGCAGTGGAGTGGCAAGACAGGTTGATAGATGATTAATGGATGCTTCCTTGAGCCTGTCGCATAACACTGATGAGATTGTGCCATGTATGTTGAGTGGTCCTAGTGGTCCCTCTTAATGAATAGGGCATTAATAAAGAGCTTTGTTTATTTTGAAATGTGTTGATCAATGAATAAATTGTTATTGATAATAAAGGTCCATATGTGTGGCAGCTGGGATGATGGACCATACAGTCCCACTATGCTTACACTGGAGGTTTATCTATCCAACAACTATCCTTATCTATCCCACAAGCATGCAAAGGCTTAACCATTTGTTAAAAGTTTTCACCAACACTTCACTGTGGTAAAAAAAATGAACCAAGTGTCTTAAGCAAGGATAACCTTTATTAACTTTCTTAGGTAACCTTTATGACTTTATTAAATAAGCAAAATGAACCAAGTAAAGTGTTTTAAGCAAAAATAAACTGAACAAGTAAACAACTCAGTCTCTGGCACTATTCTCTGTCACTCTGAGTCATGTCCATGGTCTCAGCTGTTATGCGGGTAGGGACTGTAGAGGTGGCTGTGGCTTGAGTGCTAGTTTGAGGCGCCATTGGGGTGCTTGGCCCCGAGAGTACAACAGGGGATGGTGTGTTCAAGAAGCTGTCCGAGAGCTGACTCAGTCCTGTGAGGTTGAGAGGCCCTTCATGAAGTACCTGAGATGTGAGGCACAAGACTGATGACTGATTGTCTGTTGACGAGCTTGGCTGTGGGGTGGCGGAAGGAGGAGTGTAGTGGGGCTGTCTGATCTGCAGCTGGGTGAGGACTGGCATCTGTGGCGTGCGATGAACCTTGGCCTGGACTGGGAAGGTCTGTTTTTGCTGTGGGAAGTCCTGGTAGTCGTAGCCTTGGTAGGTGAGAGGCTGCTGAAAGGTGTGGAAGGGCTGTGATATCGCCTGGGGTGGAGGAGCAAACCTGGACTGGGTAGGAGCAGTTTCAGCTGGGCCTTGAGGGTTGTGCAGAAGTGCTGTTATTTTCTCCTTCATCACCTGGTACTGGGCCTTGGGCAGGTTCCCGAGGGTGTGGCTCATGTAGGTGATAAAGGTGTGGCGGCCCGAGGATCCTCTGTCCAAGTGTACCAGCTGAGAGAGAAGTTCTGTGCTGGTCTTCATTGTGTCCCTGATCTCCAACAGGACACTGCGGTTCTGGCCCTCCAGTCTGCCTCTCTGCCTGCATCCTATGGGTGGGGTGAGGGTGGGTTGGTCTCTGGTGGCTGCTGCTTCTTCCTCCATTTGTGACAGGGGATCCTCCAAGTCTGCTGGCATGGGGAGTGCAGCTGTCGGGGGGGTCTTTGCCGTGGGGCCCTCTGGAGACACCTGCCTGGACAGGGTAGCTGGCTCCTGACTGGAAGAGTACTGTCTGTCTGTGGGCTGTCTGACGGAGAGGGTTGTCAGAGGGGCTGCTCCTTGGTGGCGGATCTCACCCTCCAGGAAATTGCACTTGGCCATGACGTACATCTCCCGGTCAGTGAGCTTGACAGCGGCCTGCCCAGATTTTTTGAGGAGTAGCTTGCCATACCAGGTGTGCATGTGCTTCCACCATCCCAGGAGTACATTTGCAGTGTAGCCCAGGCTCTCTGCCTTGTCTCTCTAAGCTGCCTGCTTCTTCCTGGTGTTGCGATAGAATGGCAGGGCCTTCAGCAGCAGGGCGTTCAGGGGCTTGAGCAGTAGGGCGTTCAAGGGCTTGAGCAGCAGGGCCTTCAGCAGCAGGGCTTTGAGGGCCTTGGGGTTGGTCCACCACAGCAGCAGCAGCAGCACCAGCAGCACCAGCAGCACCAGCAGCACCAGCAGCACCAGCAGCACCAGCTTCAGAGTCAGTGGCAGTGGGTGGGATGCTGGTTCTGTCCTTCTTGCCAGGGCTGGAATGAGTAGGCATGGGCTTCCTCTTCTTGCCTGACTGACGAACCATGCTGTTCCTTCAAGATGTATGTGGCAGCACGTCTTTCCTGTGAATGCTGACTGCATGCGTGCTGCATGTGCAGTGAACGCTTTGCATCCGATATACATCTGCGCGGCATCCGCTTTGCTTCCTATAGGCGTCCATGATGTATCCGCGTCATCCACTACGAATCCGCCCCTTCCGCTATGCATCTGCTTCGCAATTCTCCCCTGGAACCCCTGCGGAGGTGTCATCTGCTTCCCTCCACTGTCATCCGCTAGGCTTCCTATGAAGATCCGTTTAACATCCCCGCTACATACTACCCTCGTCCATTGTTTTCCGTTCTTTTCCATTCTGTTTATGCAAATTTTCACCACTTTTTGGAGTGGATGACAACGGATGCAGCCACCCCGAAATTTTGCTCATCCGCTGTGTCCTTTATGCATATGTTTTGTGTCTGTCAGCCAGTGGGACCTAGCCTTTAACAATTGCAGTGATTTGCCTAACAACTGTGGCAAGACAAGTTGTGAAATGAACCAAAAGTCACTTAACAAATGTTTCATTTAGCAACAGAAATGTTAGGTTCAGTTGTGGTTGTAAATGGAGGATTACCTGTACAGTTGTGTTCACCATCACATCTTGTGATGGGAAACACCAAAATTTCACTAAATGTTGAGTGAAAGAGTATGATAGGTTTTACAAAGTATGCAAAGTGTCTATACTACTGATTTATTAGAGTGTTTGACATGGACATGATCCACTTCATTAAGCACTGTGATAAGTTTGATTCTCCTCAACCAGCAACCTTGCCTAGCTGTTTTCTAATGACTAAAATGAAGAAGTCTCTCCTTTTTTGTTTTTTTAGAAGAGAGGTGTTGGGATCACTTCACTTTGCATTTTGCTTTATAGAAGCTTCATTAAAGCAAAGCGCTGCTTTGAACTTCCACAAATCCCTTAAATTTATATGCGTTTGCAGATTTGCAAATCAGTTTGTTGTTTCACCTTCACCAAACATCATTCATGAAGATATCTATTTTTCAATGGCAATGTGAAAAAGAGAATTTCGCCCCTTCCCCCAATCAAACCTGGTATCTATTGACAGCTGGATCCTGGGGAATCATTTTTTTCAACAACTATCTTTGAACTGGGGACTTCATAGTGAACTAGGGTTTTCCTGGGGTTTCATTTATTTATTTAACTTGTATTGATTATGGAATTTTAAAACATGTTCTGTGCCTGTGATCTTTTTTTCCCCCAGCAACCACAAAATCATTTTCTGCTGTAATTCTCTATCTTCTACAACAAAAACACAACTTCTTCTAAAAAATTAAAAGAAAAAAGGAAAGCCAGAAAAAAGAGAAGAAAGTATGATGTGATAAGGTAAAAAATATCATAAATGAAACTAACTGCCCTTAACAAGGAGGAGCAAGGGGAAAAATAGGGAAAGCAAAAACCAAGACATGACTGGGAAAAAAAAAAACATTAATCAAAAGTGTGGCTGGAATCTGAGCGTACTTTCCACAGATAAACAAATATAGTAGTAAGCAACTGGGCTTATAGCATGTTTTGTTGGCTCTTGTGCTAGTCTTGGAGTAGAATAATCTAGCCATGGCAACTCATTGCCATAAATTTCAGTTGAATTACTTGATTTGTTACACACAAGACTATCCTTAAAGACGAACTGAGACAAATTGCTACTACTATTACTCTTGCTGTTATTATCAACCATTTTAATTTGTGGGTGGCATAAAATTAAAAGAAAACAGCACATATTGAAACAACAGAACAATTTGAAAACTGAAAATATTAATTTTTATATATATTATATATATATAAATATTTTTATAATAAAATATTCATTTTTATTAATTAATTACCATATACTATCATATTTTCTAGAGATGGTTAGATATCATCTGATCATTTATGCTACTCAGAGTCACCTTATAGGGAAGATGGAAGGCAAAATAAAATAATAAATAAAATAATAAATAATAAATAAAATAAAATGTAAAATATAAATCATGGCACTTGAAAGCTCAAGTTGCATTATTTCTGAAAGAATTGGGCTTGGCTTCCTTTTTGCTTTTAGACTCCCTACTTTTAAAAACTTTGGGAAACATTACATATGTCACAAAAAAATGACTGCATTTTTTTTCATAATTCTAGCCTAACAATTTCTCCTTCTCTCTCTCCCTTTCCTACTCCCCCCCCCCCCCGTGTACTGCAGTTGTATATCAATTAAATATTTTTATCCATAAGCATCTGAGAGAAGCCTATGGATGATTTCCTACATGATACCTGATTGTGTAATTTGAATCATTTAGCCCTTTTGCCCCATGGCAGACATTCATCGGTGTATCCCATTCTTTAGAGTAACAATCTGCCTCAAACAACTTTCTAGCTTTGTTTCCATAAAGTCACAAAACAAAGACATGTAGTATCTAGGATCTAAGATAGTGTGGATTCTTCTCCCAAATTGATATTGATGAAAATGGCTTGTAGATCAGGCTTGTAGAACAATCCAGTTGAACAGTTTTCTATGCTGATCTTCATTTGCCTGCCTGCCTTTCCTTTTATGGATCCTTTTCACTGCTGCCCCCACATAGATCTTAGGAGCACTCTTGGATTCTTGGTTGGTTAAAGCTTGGCTTTCGGAATAACAACTGATTAAAAAGGCAAAGAGATTAGTAAAGAGCATCCTGAAAAGCACAATCTGGATAGGAGAAACCTCATGCATTTGCCTGTTGGTAAATGGTGACTGATCAAACCTACCACTTTAGCCCATTCCCTCAGTAATGTCTTACCAGAGATTCATATGACTCACTGACCTTCTCTGTGAGACAGATTGGGTGTATAATTTCTACTACTGGGAGAAGGAAACATAATTTCATATACACATTTTCAAACAAAAGCATTCAGTATTTGAATGGACACATTGGTATGCAGAGGACAGTTGCAGATGGAGCTGGAGTGGTTTTACACGGACAAGGTATGTATTTGTCAGCCAACTTTTCCTGTGCATTTTGAGACTAATAGATGCAGTTACTAGTAAATTGAAAAAACCAGGTTTTTAAAAATGCAGAAGTTACAGGACCAGCCTGAAGTCTGAAAGAACCCAAGGTACAGGGAGAAATTTCAAAAAAAGAGACATTTGATCCCAGTAGATCTTAACTTTCATACTTAGTTGAGCAAATCCAAGTCTTCAGCAATATGAAATGGTGTGTCTGAAATGTGATGAATTTTAATCTGAGGTCTCATCACTGAAACAAATGTCATTTCCATAGCTGTGTTAAAAATATTTCAGAGTAGTTTTCACAAAGTGGATATCTGGAGTTATCTGCCCATTAACTGCCAGAATTTCATGCAGGCAACTTTATTCTCAGGAAACCTGTTCAGCCCTTAACAGCTGGGCCTAAAAGAGAAATCAATGGGATTTTTAGAAGCCCTTAGGCTGAATTACTTCTTGGTTAGACTGCAAACTTGCTCTTGCTAATAGGCGTGCAGGCTAAATTCAGGTGGACTACTGAGATTATTTTCCCAATAAGTGCCTTTCTGCTTTTATTTCAAGTGGCAATTGAAAGCTGCACCATTTTCCAGTCTGATTAATCTTAGTTGAACTGTTTTTAATTTTCCCCTATAGTTAGAATACAGGCTTCTATCCATCCACATGACTAGGATACCCAAAGTTCTACATACAAAAGTTCAGTATTTGGGAAATATGGCAACCTTTTTTCCCATGGGAATTTTGCTACTTTGATCTTCTATAGCTTTAATCCCAAAGTAATAAATACAACACCCTGACTTTAACCTATTAAAAAAATCCTAAAAAAATCTGGCTGATGGAACATAAAAAAACATGGAAGGAAAATGCAGTGAGCACCCAGAACCCCCTGGAATACAGGTTCAGGTGACATTGGGTAGGAGGGATGGCAGGGAATATACTAATTGCTGCCCTGAAAATATATTGTAATAAAAGTTGTAAGGAAAGCAACATTCCCCAGATTCATAGCCGAGGTGCAATAAAACTCAGCTGTGTGGGCAGTGAATGCAATGTCAACATACTTTCTGCCAATTTAAAAATTGTTGGAAAGAATGTTAGAGGAGTTGTCTGGATCAAGCCTATATCCAAACACGCTCATTTCTAGTTATTTATTCTCACTCTATGTGTATGGAAATATGGAACATGCATAAATATTGCAATATATCCTCACTCTTAAAATAAAGGCTTATTTCAAAGCTTCATCTAATCATCTCTTCTAAGCAAGTCATTCCACTTTCCATTCCCAACAATGCCATTTGGTGTTCTGTTCTGTTTGCTTTGATATTTGAACTGCTCTGTATTCCATTCGAGGTACATACCATAGTTATATTTTTGTAAGCCTGAGATTTCTCTAAGCATGCTAATATGTACCTTTTTATTTTGGGGGTCCAAATTTGATGTTGGCATTCATCATCTGAGTTACTCTTAACTTTATGGACTCACAGCAAAGAGTTAAATGGAACTGCTTACAAGAATTCAAAGAAATATTCAGTTTAATAAAACACAAGTTTTCCTGGGTAAAAAAAAAAGAGTCTGAAGGAAGAGATGCCTACATCAGAACACATACTAAATAAGTATATTCAGGTCTATTTAATTTAGGCATTTCACATCTACTTATAACATGACTTTTTTGGGGGTCTAGATACAATTGACCCAAACTAACTTCTTATTTCTGTCTTTTTTTAGCATGCTCCTGATTATCAACTGCCTTTACGCCATGTCAGAAGGAAGCAAAGTTTATATGATCTGTCTAATTGAAAGACCATTGCTGTCAGTAATCAACTAAACTGTTATTGATCTTCAGTGCTTTAGACAGTTTATGCAGACTACACATGGAGAGTTTATGTGACACATATATGTAGATATAAAGACACATGCTCTACAAGGGAAAAATAAAAATATTATAGTGCATAGAGTTCTTCAGCTCTATTGCTATAGGAATATATCATTTCCATCCCTTTCTCCTGTATTAAAGCAGGACAAAATAATCACTTCCCTAACAGAAGCAACTTCAGATGTACACTGAACAGATTGTCAGATTATCCATTGATTGATCTTACTTTTCCTAGCTCTGGCCATTGCTTTTTTTAGGGGTTGGGGGAGAGTTTCTATTTGGAGAAAGATTTTCCAAGGAAGTAAAAGTAGGAGCTCTATTTGAGTCCTGAAATACAACTTTTTCTTAAGGTAACCAGAGTCGGGAAAAGTCTACATGTGACATCCTAAATAAGTATCTCTTACCATAGAAGATATTGTAGACCAAAGTGAATTAACAGTTTAAATCATAAATTATTTTAATTGCCTGAGTTCACTCTTTACACTAAGCAACTCTTTGTTTTAACCAACAGTTGTTAAATAACCAGAATGGATCATATTCAGCAATAAACACAAGTATGCAGTTTCTCTTGGATTATCTTCTGACATATATGTGATATGTCATATATGTTGATATGCTGCTCAAAATTTCCTCTAGCAGTTCTCCATAACTGGTCAGAACCTGCTGAATATCACCTCTGTGCCAAAGGAATGTTTTCATTATGACCAAAGTGTTTCTTGTTACACAGTATTTTGTTGGAGGGTACAGCAGGAAGATGTATAAAAAACAAAAGAAACAGAAATTTAGGACAGGAATTATCAATGTCCGAGTTTGTTCTTGATTCAGTTTCTTCTTCATTACCTGAACAACTTTGTCTATGAATTTCTCATTTAAAAAATTGCATGCCAGAATCTGATACTTAGAGTTGACTTTTCTATGAAATTAGCCCATTTGAAACATAAGTGTCTCTGAAGCTGAAAATGTAGTGTGTCATGCCCTTGGTGGAGACTGACTCTGAGTGAGAGGAGGAACAGCCAACAGAGAGTGGAAGTGTGGCTCTGGAGGTTGTGGAGGAGGCTGGGAAAGGGCAGAGACTGTCAGAGGAGGACCCAGGCCTATCCCCTATCCATCCTAGGGCACACAGGGAGGAGAGGATAAGGGAGAAATGTGGTCTACTCAGGAGGAGAGCGCCTTGATCCTCTTCATGGGCTACAGCTGTGATAACTGAATAAGAGTATGGACCTGCATACTGACGAATGCTGGAAACAAAGTGTGTAAATATCTCTACTTTATCGTTCCCCTCTGAGCGTATGTGTTATCTGTGGACATCCTCCAGGCCTTATCTTGCCTGGTTTGTGTTGCTTTTTTCCTTCTTCATGTAACTGTATGGGAGTTTTTTGTCTTCCGTCAAGAATATTCAGAGCTTGGAAGCAAAGTCGAGGAATAAAAGGGCTTCACCTGTTTTCTGTGACTGTGTTTGTTTTGTATCCCACCCTGGGTCATCACGTTTTGGTTCAAATCAAGATGTCAGTAAATATTGCTAGTATTTACAAATGTTATTTATTTGATAAAATAAAGGTAGAAAATGATAAAAACAGGTTCTTATCAACCTTAGTTGATCTAATGTAAAGATTCCAGAATTCAGACTTTCCATGAAACTTTTAGAAATCATTTTTAAAATCAGTATTTAGCAACAATGTAACATGATAAAAATATAAAAACCTATTTTGATATTTAATGTACCAAAGCTTTTCAAGTTAATATGTTAGTAATAAGAATAGGAAAGTGTAATTCAATAAGATTTTGAAACCTAAATACCCTAATTAAATAAAGTTTTTATGTGTAAATATTCCAAAAGAACTTAGAAATGAGAATTTGCAGTAAGTAAAAACATCCAACACTTGGTATTAATCAAGTGGTAAATAAGATAATATAATTCAAGATTTTAAAAAGTAAAAATCCCACCTTTAACTACTGTATTTTTCAAACATATTTTCAGAACTGAAGAACCTATAGAAATGTATGAAACAGTGCCTTTTGATATTTTCTGGGTATATTTAAAGAAATTACTTGCAAAGTGTAAAGTTTCCTGGAAATTACATTAATTTTAAGATTAATGTAATTTAATCTTTATTTTTTTTATGCTATTCCACGGGGTAAAGATTAAAGGCTCACATATACCAATGTCCTAAGAAACCTGTTTATATATCTCATTCATATTCATTGTGATTATTTGAAAAATACTGTCCAGAATAAGATTACTTAAATAACTGATAAATTCAGTTCATAAATGAAAATGACAATGATTTAATATATAAAGAAATATGTATTTACTAATAAGCATCAGCTCTGACTTAGACAGTTAATACAATATCCTGTAATTTGGCCAATAATGTTAATCAAATTCATCAAAGCCAGAATCAAAATATGAGGTTCAAAGATAAACAACAAAATACCATCAACATGAACTACTAATTTATATTATAATGAATTATGCAAAATCTATGGATAATATAATCCTATATAATAACTCAAACTAAGGGTTCTAGTCAAATATCACAAATAAAAGGAAGAAGTGGGCATCCTTATTCAATACCTTCATAAGGTGTAAAAATTGATGAAAAAATACCATGCAATATAAAGAATCTAGAGCAACTTTATACTTCCTTTAGAAAATCCCCATTGGTTACCCACATATCTTCTTCTTGTTGTTCTTTGCATGATTCCCATCATGTCATAATGCTTGCATTCTTACAATATTTTTCATGATTTTACGAACCCATCATGCTTGTATCCTTATGATTTTTTTAAATTGACTGTTTCCTAGTATGGTTTGATTGCTTATTGTACCCTATCCAGGGGTGGGATTCTACCGGTTCTATCCAGCTCTGTAGAACCAGTAGCTCTGTAGAGCAGCAGACATAGAACCAGTTCGCAAATCACAAAATCACCAAACTGGTAGTTACATTGGTCAGATCCCACCCCTGCCTATGACTATTATTCAGTGTTGTATTTATGATTCTTGACGAAGGTATCTTTTTTTTATGGACACTGAAAGTATCAAGACAAATTCCTTGTGTGTCCAGTCACACTTGGCCAATAAAGAATTCTATTCTATTCTATTCTATTCTATTCTATTCTATTCTATTCTATACTTTGTCATCGGGTCTGTAGTTTTGCATTTCACTTGCCACTTCAACCAGTCTGCAACATCAGGGATCATAAAGCTGCAGCCCACATGTCTTCATGCAGGCAGTCCATCCATTGCTTTTTCAGTCATCCTTGGGGTTACCTTGGTTATAGTATCTGTGAATTTTATAAAGGCTTTTTCTATATTTAGCAATAAAACTGCAACTTTACAGCCTTCATTTTTATTCAAATTAATCAAATCCACAAGGAGCCAAATATTATCTGATCCATGTCAAATGTTGATAAAGGTGGGAAGAGAACAGAACTGGGAAGCATACTGCAAAACAGGGGCCTGGGTCTAGACCAGTGATTCTCAACCTTTTCTTCATCACAATACCCTTTTCTGGCCATGAATCATGGCCATGAACCATCAAGACTTAATTCAAGATTTAAAGCCTTTGTGGGCCTCTTGCAGTGGTGATATTCCACCAGTTCAACCCAGTTTGGTCAAACCAATAGTTCTGAGGATCATCTGTGAGTGAACCAGTTCACTCCAATGATCAGCTACTGGGACAGCTACCCACCTTGTCTCTATTCTGACCTTTATTTCCCGGTTTTGAAGATCAGCTACTTCACACGGCATAGTGGATTGCACTGTGTCAGTTGTTGAAGATACAGTGAGAGTGCAGGATTGCAGGAGAAGGTCAGTAGCAAACCCTCTGTTTGTGAGAGAAATGCATGTGCATGTGCAAAGTGTGCCTACCAAGCCATACCCACAGAACCATGGTAAAATAATTTGAATCCCATGACTGGCTCCTTGTGATGACATCAAGGATCCCCAGGGCTCTGTGAACCATAGATTGAGAACCATTGGTCTAGATTTTTCACCCCCAACTGCACCAACCAGAATTAACCCTTGAAAAAATGAAAAAACCACCATAACTCTCTTTGTCTCACTCATCTGCAAGGAGGGCACTAACATCACAATATGACTTTGTCATGCAAATGAAGCAATTTACATATGTCTATCAGACTTCAGGATGCATGCACACAATTGCATCATTTTGATGTCATGGATGCCTATGTTCCACCTACCTTAAAGACATAATGACATTACCTGCCATACCTTTTGCATCCCTTGGAGGCCTTTTGTTAAATAATAAGAAAATTGCTAAAGGAAAACCAAACTGAGCTTATTGCTTTGCATGTTATGTGGACTTAGCAAAGTTATAATGGTAGACAGCCTGTTAACATGTTAACATTAATCCTAAGGGTCCTTTCTACATTCTTTTGCTGTCCCAGAAACCTTGCACAGCTACAAATCCATGAACAGCTATGGCTCTTTGCTAAATGAAATCTTGTAATGGAAACTTTTAGCACAACCTTGATAAAATTGGCTCTACACTAATATGTCTGAACTTCATTTGAAGGGGTGAAGCGTTGCCTCAGGTATCTTAATTATTTGATCTGGTCAATTACTCCAAGATAATGATAACTTTATCAGGTATTACCATTTGTTTTTTTAATGATAGGCAAGCTATTTAATTGCATTCTTGACCTACTAAAATGCTTACAGATGACTCAGTTAAACATAGGAAAGGTGAAGAGAGTTGTCTGGCAGATTGGGGAAATCTTTTGCCACCATTTTATCTTTTCATGAAAATAATGCCAATAAAGCAAGCAGATGAAGATGTCTTGAGGATAAGAGAGATGGCAAATTTCATTTCCACAGTAAGCAGTAAAATCATTTAATGTTTAATTGCAGGAATTCCTACCCAAGTAAAAAAAAAAATTACAAATAGTCATATTCTTACTGAGTTTCAGTTCTCACTGAAAGCCTGTTATCCAGTCAGTGATCTAGCTAGGGTTAGAGAATCTACAAAAACCTAAAAGAATATATAGGCACACTAACATCAGAGCATAACAATACAAGATTATGGGTATGCTCAATCAATCACCATCACCATCACCACTACCATAATCAAATACATTATAGGAATAGTGCCTCAAAAGGGGTAAATAACATTTATTTCATAAGTTAAAAATGAAATCTACCTATTACTCCATTTCTCTCTAACTGATTACTGGTGACTACTGACTGAGTTTGATAATGTACCATCTAATTGGGATACACTTGTGTACATGAATATTTTATTAAAACTGATTCATCAGTTCTCCAAATAATGCACTCATTGCTGCTATAATTGAGATCATCCCCACACAAGAAATAAAAGGAACAGTTCATTAATCTTCATGATTTTTATATCAATTTATATTTGCCAAAATTGCAAGAGCAGTGATGGTAGGGAACTCATTTTGAGAGCCCTCTACAGATGTAGATTCAGATGTAGATTCAAGATTCATATTTCTTTCAGTGACATCAAGAAAGCATTTCTTCCTTCCTTTTGCAGTAGAGGATACATATTTCAGAGTTCCTTCTTAATACAATTATAGTTCATTTAGCCAGCAATTACAATAATAGGAAGACTGGCAACCATTGTCATTCAGACAAGGAAAATCAATGATAGCAGTTTCATTTTCCATCATGCAAAAGACTCTTAGTAAAATAAGTAACTGATGCTAAAGATTTAAGCCATTTATTTTAAATGAATTACATGAAATTATTCTTTCCATCTGACTTTTGTATTCTTAATAATCTAGGGATTCAATTTATTATTTTAATTTTTTTATTAATTTAAATATTGTTAATAGAAGTTAGAAACTGGAATCTGTACTTGGCTTAGTAGTGCCAAAATTTGAAACTATTTATCAAGGAGTTGTATTCTTACAAGTTGAGTTAAACCTTATGATTGCATCACTTCAATATTGCTGAAGGAGCACTGTGATAAAAACTCAGTCCTCTTGTATGTGTGTTTATAATATTGATTAGGATGCTACATCTCCCATTTTACAGATTTCCCCCTTTTCCTGTTTCATTTTGCATTGAATAAGGCCATTTCCCTTTTCAGAGGTTATTTTACTCTTTCCCACATACTCCTTTTCTATATTTTTATTGTTAGCTTAGTCTGATATGAAATAAAAAGATAGCTATTCAGTGGGTCCTAGAAAGTGCTCCAGAAAACCATGAGTTTAAAGAGAGGACAACTTTCAGTCCCAGGCAGCATATGGCCCTGACTCAGGTTCTTTTGTGGTCCTGTCCTCTGGCCAATATTGATGAAAATGAATGATCTAATCAAATTACACAAAAATCATGGTGCATGCATTAAAATAGACACAGGACAGATAAGGGAAAAAAGAGAACCCATCATCCCCCCTGATTTCCCCTCTTCCCCTAAAAAGGGCAAATCTTGAGTTGACTCAATATACATGAGTCAATTCTGCTGGCTTTTTACTGAATCTACTCTGCTGTGTTCTTAGTTTTGTCCAATATTTTAAATGTTCCCTTTCGTCCTTAAAAAATAGTCCATCCTGGAAGTGCAAACTCTGAAAATAGGAAAAAGTGATGCAATTCTCATATGTTTATCCATGATGGGCCTGGAAACCTCTTCCATGCTTTTTGCTCTACAGATAATCTTTCTGACTGGGATGACTTTAAAATATTGAAAAAGAAAGCAATAAGTGAATGGTCTTTTATTGAATAGTGGATTAACAGGGCTGGGGAAGAAGGAATGATTCCATGCTAGCAACTTCTTCCTGCTGTGATTATTTGAAATTGACTTCAATTAAATAAGCTACTCAAGAAGCCATTGTCTTTGTCTTTTTTCTTCAAATATATTTTAAAGGGAAATATTTATAATTCATTCCTCTCTACTGCTAGGAAGTGGGATATTTTCTTACACGTTCAAAGGAAAATTTTAAAACAGTTCCAAAGCTGCAAAGATTCACTTCAATAGGGAGATAAATTATCTTTCAAGTAGCTGCCAAAATCTCAACTGCAGAGAAACTTCTTGGCATGGATTATCTGCTCAGAGAATATTACTGAATTGCCTCTTTGAAAAACTTGTCTCTTGATGGTGCCATCCTTGGGCTGCACCACAATAGACTGCCTTGTTCACTTGATGAAATATTTGAATCCATCATCCCAGAGTACGCCTTAGGATGGATGAGAATTATGAATCATCAAGAAAAGAACTGATAATATATCTTTGGATTCTCTGCAGCTGAAGGAAAAGCCAGTCAAAAGAATTCACTTTCTTTCCATTGACTAACCAGAAACTTATCAAAATGACTATTGGGCCATATTTCAACACAGAAAAAAATATTGGATTTAAATTATCATGAGGCATAAAAGTGTCATAAGGAAGCTATTTTGTAAGATCATTTGTTAAATATGCCCACTACTTCAAAGACTAGCAACTCCTAAATGGGAATTGTAGTCCAATATAGCTGATAGAATAAGATTTGTGCAAGATGACAAAGATAATTTATGCATTTGATTTACATCCTGCTTTTCTGCTCTGATGAACATTCAAGGTGGCTAACAGAATTTAAAAGACGATCTGGAAATGTAATTAGGTACATTAAAAATATTTTTAAGTTTATATGTAAAATTGAAATGTATTATCTTTTGCAAACATGTTAGATATTTGAATGCAGATGTCAAGGTCTGGGATTAACAATATTTCAATATTACAAGTGCACTCTGGAAAATGGATCAAGTAAAAAATATGATCAAGAAATGCATTTGATAGACCCAACTACAAATCAATTTTATAACACAGGCAATTATTCAGCTAATTTATTAATGATCATTTGGATCTCTTATGTTTACCAAATACTTTTTTTTCCTAAAATTAGAGAAAGTTGGCAAGTATAATATGTATTTCTCAGCGATGAGAAAATTACCACCTGCTGCTTCAAACAATTCCATACCGCTGCATTTTCACTTCAGTTAAAATGTCAACCATTTTCTCTGTGGATCTTATATCTCTGGAGCATTAAAATCCTGAGAATACCTTGAGCCAATTAGGAGTTCCTCTCTCTCCCTAAGACTGACTAATAAGAAAATCATCCAAGAAGAATTTCTATGTTCCGCCTGGAGTCACTAGGAGTCATGTAATTATTATTATGGTTGATCACCTACCCAATCAAATATTTAGATTTGGTTTGACATTCTTGTCTACCCATTCCCAAGGACCTGAGATAGGCAGATACCATTATTTGATGGTGTTACATTAAGGTTGCTGGATGTCAGTTGTTCCAAGTAAAGCTGCATTTGCAATTGATTGATAGTGATTCTGTCAATTACTTGTATTCAAATAGTGGTCCACATGCAGAATAACAGAATAACACAGTTGGAAGGGACCTTGGAGGTCTTCTAGTCCAACCCCTTCCTCAGGCAGGAAACCCTATACCACTTCAGATAAATGGTTGATGTCCAGTCTCTTCTTAAAAACTTCCAGTGTTGGAGTATTTACATTTCATAACTGTCAGGAAATTTCTCCTTATTTCTAGGTTGGTTCTCTCCTTGTTTAATTTCCATCCATTGACCCCCTCTTCTTTGTGGCAGCCCCTTAGATATCATGTCACACTAATCCTTCTCTTCATTAAACTAGGCATATCCAATTGCAGCAGCCATTCTTTCTAGCTTTAAGCCCATGTCCCACTGCACCAACGGATGCAAAGAGGATGTAAAATGTTAAAAAAAGCTTGCCATCTGTTGGAAAATGCTATGCATCCGTTGTATACTCACTGCATATGTGTTTCATATGCTCTATCCCTCCAGCATCCGTACACTGAAATTTCATCTGCCCAAGAATTTTTGAACTGCACAAAACTTTTAAAATGGATGAACTTTCCGCCATGTACAATGTACATCCGTGACATATATGGGCAACAAACATTCTATGTCCGTTATCATCCGTTAAACATCCGCTGTATCCTCTCAGCATCCTCTGGGCATCCCCTCAACTACAGCTGAAAATGGAAAGAGGGAGGAAATGAAAGGTACATGGAACGACTACACAGCGTTAGTAGCACGGAAATAGAAAGGATGTAAGCGGATGCATCTCGTATATAAAGGAAAAAAACAGACAAAATGTTTGTATCTGGGATGTATCTCAGATATTTAGGATGTCTGGAGTATGTCTAGAGTATGTAGAAGGACACCTAGCGGAAAACCGATATTTCCTATAAAAAGGGGGAGGAAATCACCTGGATCTCAATATGAGTTCAGCAGCCATGGTATACATACCTCTTCACCCTTGGTCTTGCTCTTCCACATCATCCATTGTTCTCCACCATGGATCATGACACAATCCGTATGGTAGCTGTGATCATTCATCACCAGAACCAAACCCTGTTCAACTGTTTCACCTTTTATACACAAGGAGAAGAAGGAGACATCCAAGAGCTGTGTGGGTCTGAGGATGGATCATGAGAAGAATGGAGTTTGGACTCTATGACCAGCTGATGGTGGAGCACTTCATGAGGATGCCACCAGTCATGTTTGACGAACTTGTAGAGTGTCTGAGACCCAGGTTGACCAAGCCGAGCACCAACTTCCATCCCAGCCTGAAACCTGGACTGAAGGTGGCACTGACTCTGCACCACCTGGCCTCTGGAACCACATACAAAAACATGCAGTATGCCTGGAGGTGCCACACAACACTATCAGCAAAGTGGTCAGAGAAGTGGTGCAGGCCATCATCGAAGAATATGTGGAGGAGCTCTTCGAGTGCCCCACCACTGAACAAGGCTTGAGGAAAGTTGCAGAAGAGTGGTATCAGAGGTGGAACTTTCCCCACACCATTGGAGCCATAGATGGGAAGCACGTGGCCTGCAAAGCTCCAGCCAAATCAGGGTCCACTTATTTCAACTACAAGGGCTTCTTCAGTATCATCCTCTTTGCCATGGTTGATGCTGACAACAAGTTCATGAACATCGATGCTTCAGGCAACGGGTCAGCTTCAGATAGCCAGGTATACAACGCCAGTGACCTCAAGGAGGGGCTGGAACGCAACCTCATCATCGGTTTTCCAGATCCAGACCCCCTAGCCAATGGCACACAAGATGTGCCGTACTTCATCGTTGGTGATGACGCCTTCTACCTCAGAACCTACCTCATGAAGCCGTACACGTCAAGATACCTCACCCATGAAGAGAGGATCTTCAACTACAGGCTGTCCAGGTCAAGATGGGTGGTGGAGAACACCTTTGGCATCCTGGTCAACAGGTTCCAGGTACTTCTCACCACCATGCAGCATCACCCAGAGACTGTGAGAAGCATCGTGGAAGCTTGCTACATCCTGCACAATCTCATGCGCACCCGCTACCCAGTGTTGCAGAACAGACTTGTCGACCATCAACAAGGGAATGAGGGCATGGAGCCTGGTGAATGGAGGCAAGGATGAAACCTGATAGACACTGTGGATGTACAAGGCACCAACAGAGCTTCACATGAAAGGAAGAAGCAGCACAACCTCCTGAAACACTGGTGCAACTCCCCAGCTGGAGCAGTGGAGTGGCAAGACAGGATGGTAGATGGTTAATGGATGCTTCCTTGAAGCTGTGGCATCACACTGATGAGATTGTGCCATGTATGTTGAGTGGTCCTGCAATGAATAGGGCATTAATAAAAAGCTTTGTTTATTTTGAAATGTGTTGATGAATGATTACATTGTTATTGATAATAAAGGGCCATAGGTGTGGCACCTGGAAGGGTGGACCATATAGTCCCACTATGCTTGCACTGGAGGTTTATCTACCCCACAGCTATTCTCATCTATCCCATAACTATCCTTACCTATCCCACAAGCATGCAAAGGCTTAACCATTTTTTCAAAGTTTTCACCAACACTTTATTAAGTAAAAAAAATGAACCAAGTGTGTTAAGCAAAGATAACCTTTATTAATAACTGTCTTAAGTAAACTGTATGACTTTATTAGAAAAGCAAAATGAACCAAGTAAAGTGACTTAAGCAAAGATAAAGTGAACAAGTAATAACTCAGTCTCTGGCACTATTCTCAGTCACTCTGAGTCATGTACATGGTCTCAGCTGTTAAGCGGGCAGGGACTGTGGAGGTGGCTGTAGCTTGAGTGCTGGTATGAGGCACCATTGGGGTACTTGGCCCCGAGAGTACAACAGGGGATGGTGTGTTCAGGAAGCTCTCAGAGAGCTGACTCAGTCCCGTGAGTTTGAGAGGCCCTTCATCAAGTACCTGGGATGTCAGGCACAAGACTGATGACAGATTGTCCGTTGACGGGCTTGGTTGTGGGGTGGAGGAAGGAGGAGTGTAGTGGGGCTGTCTGGTCTGCAGCTGGGTGAGGTGTGGCATCTGTGGTGTGCAATGAACCTGGGCCTGGACTGGGAAGGTCTGCTTCTGTTGTGGGAAGTCCTGGTAGTCATAGCCTTGGTAGGTGAGGGGCTGTTGAAAGCCATGGGAGGGCTGTGACATCGCCTGGGGTGGAGAAGCAGACCTGGACTGGGTTGGAGCAGCTTCAGCTGGACTTTGAGGGTTGTGCAGAAGTGCTGTGATCTTTTCCTTCATCACCTGGTACTGGGCCTCGGGCATATCCCTCAGGGTGTGGCTCACATAGGTGTTGAAAGTGTGGTGGCTGGAGGATCCTCTGTCTAAGTGGACCAGCTGAGAGAGCAGTTCTGTGCTGGTCTTCATTGTGTCCCTGATCTCCAACAGGACACTGTAGTTCTGGTCGTCCAGTCCACCTCTCTGCCTGCATCCTGTGGAGCTGGGTGTGGGTGTGGGTTGGTCTCTGGTGGCTGCCGCTTCTTCCTCCATTTGTGACAGGGGATCCTCCAAGTCCTCCGGCATGTGGTGTGCAGCTGTCGAGGGGATCAGTGCCATGGGTCCCTCTGAAGACACCTGCTTGGACAAGGTAGCTGGCTCCTGGCTGGAAGAGGACTGGCTGTCTGTGGGCTGTCTGAGGGAAAGGGGTGTCAGAGGGGCTGCTCCTCGGTGGCGGACCTCACCCTCCAGGAAGCTGCACTTGGCCATGATGTACATCTCCTGGTCAATGAGCTTGACAGTGGCCTGGCCAGATTTTTTGAGGTGTAGCTTGCCATACCAGGTGTGCATGTGCTTCCACCATCCCAGGAGTACATCTGCAGTGTAGCCAGGCTCTCTGCCTTGTCTCTCCAAGCTGCCTGTTTCACAATAGAGTCTGTGGCCCTTTCTCCACAGATACTCGTTCTCCCTCAGCCATTCCAGCACCTCCTCCTCATGCTCCTCGGAAACGGTGTCTGTTTCCTCTCTCCCTTCTTCTTCCCTTGCCTCTTCCTCCCTCTGGTAGGGCTTTCAGCAGCAGGGCCTTCAGGGGCTTCAGCAGCAGGGCTTTGAGGGCCTTGGGGCTGGTCCACCACAGCAGCGGCAGTAGCAGTAGCAGTAGCAGCTCCAGCACCAGCACCAGCAGCACCAGCAGCACCAGCAGCACCAGAAGCAGCAGCAGCAGCAGCAGCAGCAGGAGAAGCACCACTAGCAGCAACACCAGCAGCATTAGCAGCAACAGCAGCTTCAGAGTCAGTGCCAGGGGGTGGGATGGTGGTCTCTCCTTGTTGCCAGGGCTGGCACGGGTAGGCATGGGCTTTCTCTTCTTCCCTGACTGACCATGATAACATGGTATTATTCGAACATGTATGTGGCAGCACGTCTTTCCTCTGAATGCTGACTGCGTGTAAGCTGCATCCTTTTATATCCGCGGAGCTGATGCAATTCATACTCCCCGCATGCGCAGTGACTGCTTTGCATCCAATATACATCCGCTATGCATCTGCTTTGCTTCCTATAGGCGTCCATGATTAATCCGCATCATCCACTATGCATCCGCCCCTTCTGCTATGCGTCTGCTTCGCTATTCTACTCTGGAACCCCTGCGGATGTGTCATCCACTTCCATCTGCTCTCATCCGCTAGGCTTCCTACGAACATCCGTTTAACATCCCCCCTACGTACTACCCCCATCAATTCTTTTCCGTTCTTTTCCATTCTGTTTATGCAAGTTTTCACCACTTTTTGGAGCGGATGACAACGGATGGAGCCACCCTTGCAATTTTGCTCATCTGCTGTATCCTTTATGCATATGTTTTGCGTCCGTCGGCCAGTGGGACAGGGCCTTTCGGATTACATTTGAGGCATCTCTTACTATTGGTACTATCTTTACGTTCTTTTGTCACAGTCATTATATTTTCTATTTGTAATTTGTGGAGACTGGGAAATCTTTTTCAAAGCCCTAAGATGTGGCAGTTATCTCAAGCGTGGAGCCGGGGAGGTTGCTGATTTTGCTACATGTATAAATTTTCTAATATTTGGTTTATTTTTATTATATTCTGTTATTTATCATTATATGATTTGTTTTCATATTGATAATCTAGAGTGGTTTTGTGAGATAAACAAGCAAACAAAGCAATAAATAATACATAATGGGAAAAAATAAGTGGAGATATCAGAAATGTTTAGTCACCATGTCATTTTTTATCTACTACATTAAAAATCTCTATTAACATGAAATGAGAATATATTGGCAATTGTGCAGACATGGACTGTGATTGTGATTGTGCATTGCTACTGTGGTTGGTTTGGGAAATGGGTGAGGGATGAAGGGAGAGGATGTTAAATCCTAAACAATGCATATTTGAAGACCCAAAGAATGCTGAACACAGGATGCTCAACTGCAAGATGCTCAACGTCCGTATAGGTAAATTAGAAGGCTACCTAAAGTGCCAGGTTTTATAGGGTTTAAATTGGAGAGAGAGAGAAACTATCCCCAGCCTTTTCCCATCTCCCACATGAGGCAAGCAAGAAGGACCCTTTCATGCCGTCATACTGTTGAAGACCATTATAACATATTTTTACTTGAAGTCAAAAGAGTCATCAAACTATATGTACCCAAAACAATTCCCAAAACAAACAAACAAAAAACAACAACAGATTACCCATAACAATAAGGAAACTTCAATCCAAAAAGAGATCACTCTGGTGGAAGAACAAATCTGGTCATGTTGACAACTTCAAAAGCTGAGACAAAAATGTATGCCACCAGATAAAGACTGAATGCACCAATTATCAAATTAAACAAGAGGAAAACCTTCTATGCACCTTTTTACAATTTTTACAACAAACAAAAAGACTCAAGGTCCATCCCACCCCTGATAGGACCTAATGGTAAAGACTGCAACATGACACCATTAAAGCCAACATCTTTAACATATTCTTTGGTTCATAATTTGTAAACAGCAATGGATCATGCCCAGTATTGCCTAGTCGAACCACAGACAACTACAATGATCTAATACATATCAATTTTACAGAAGACAATGTTGAAAAAGCACTACACAACCTATCTATTGGACCGGACAGAATATGTGCCTACTTCTTAAAAAAGGTACCCACTGCCATAGCAGAATCTATCAGCATAATCTTTGAAAAATCTTTCAGGACCAGCTCCTTGCCTAACCTATGGTCACAAGCCACAGTCATCCCCATCTTTAAAAAGGGAGACCCCAGCCTAGTTGAAAATTACAGACAAATCTCCTTATGCTGTGTCACCAGTAAAGTCATGGAATCAATTATTAACCAATCCATTATCCTCCACTTAGAGACAAACAACCTACTCTCTAATGAACAATTTGTTTTCAGAAAAAAACTATCCTGTAATCTGCAACTCTTACACTGTAAAAACATATGGACTACATAACTCAATTAGGGCAAAACAATAGACACAATCTACATAGATTTCTGTAAAGCCTTTGATTCAGTGGTACACACCAAACTACTCCTAAAACTAAAATCTTATGGTATCTCTGGACAACTGCATAACTGGATAGAAGCATTCCTGTTAAACAGACAACAAATGGTCAAAATTGGGAGTGTCCTATCAAATTTTGTATCTGTCAATATTGGTGCCCCCAAGACAGTGTTCTAGAACAAACTGTCTTCATACTCTACATTAATGACCTCTGTGATCATATTAAGAGCAAATGATCTTCGCTGATGATGTAAAGCTGTTCAATACCACAGACAAAACTGCTACCCTTCAAAAAGAACTTGACTGTGTATCAGAATGGTCAAACAAATGGCAACTTCAAATCTCAACAAATAAATGCTCTGTCTTACATATTGGCAAAAAAAAATCAGAAAATAAAATACAAGCTAAATAGTCAAGACCTTGTTGATGATCCAAGCTCTGTAAAGGACCTTGGAATACTCATCTCAAATGATCTAAGTGCTAGAGCCCACTGTAACGACACAGCCAAAAAGGCATTAAGAATTGTTAATCTAATCCTATGTAGCTTTTTCTCTGGTAATAACATACTACTAACTAGAGCATACAAAACTTTTGCTAGACCAATATTTGAGTACAGCTCATCACTCTGGAACCCACATTACGTTTCTGATATGAATACATATCAGAAAGTCCAGAAATATTTCACAAGAAGAGTTTTCCACTCCTCTACTCATTGCAGAATATCTTATGCCACCAGACTCGAAATTCTAGACCTAGAAAAGCTTGAATTATGCCGTCTTTGGTCTGATCTAAGCATGGTATATAAAATCATACATTGCAATGACTTACCTGTCAATAAATACTTCAGCTTCAACCATAACAACACAAGAGCACACAGTAGATACAAACTCAAGGTTAACCGCACCAAACTTGATTTCAGGAAATACGACTTCAGCAACAGAGTGGTCAATGTCTGGAATACTCTACCTGACTCTGTGGTTTCTTCCCCAAACCCCAAAAACTTTAACCTTAGACTTTCTACTATTGACCTCACCCCTTTCCTAAGAGGTCTGTAGGGGGCGTGCATAATCGCACCAACATGCCTACCGTCCCTTTCTATTGTTTCTTTTATTTTTCTTATACAGGAAATACATTTCCTGTATTCATAATTATGTATAAACTAATACCTATTATCTTGTAAGCAATTGACAAATCAAAATAAATAAAATAAAAATCCAATCTCAATTACTAAATCATATAAAATGTCTTGTCGATGCAATGTCCTAAATTCAAGTGACAGCAACTTCATTCCAAAGTCCTTCCGGACAGATAAGACAAGTTACCAAAATAATTGCCTTACTATGTGGCTACTTGAAGGGAGCCAGAAGATACAAGGCAGTTCTCCCAAAAGATCTTCTGCCTTGTTCCTGTTCTTGCTACTATAAAATACATGGCCACTGGGGACCTAAACTCCATCTGGAACTCCAACACCCCTTTCTTATCCTATGCCACCCAGTTTGTCTTCGTAATTTCTACGGGTGTAGACCCAAGAAGAAGGCAGAGGCTAGGTCCTCTGGGAACCTGAAGCAAAAATAACTGATCCACACTGTTGCTGAGCTCTGCTGGCTGCTGCCTACTTATAAGGGAGCCTCCACAATGGAAAGGCTGTTGGCTGAGACAGACCTATTCAGCTATTATCTAGAGAAAAACCAAAGACACTTCTAGTCACTGCCGCTCTTCCTGTTCCTCTTGCTGGCCCAGGTAACTGTTATAATCATTGCTGGCCATTCACTAAAGTGGCCAGGACCACCAAACACCTTTGCACATCATTTAGACCAGCGGTGTCATGGGCTGGATGCATCACATGCTGGCCATGCCCAAGCCCAGTTTAGCGAAGGGGGAAAAAGTCACAATACATCATGTGATGATGCCACGATGACACAAATTTGACACCACTGATCTAGACCATTCTCAACATTCTTAACAAAATAGCCCTACCAAGCAATTATCCACCTCCATGCCATGATGGGGGGAAAGAAAGGAAAAGTGTCCTACAAAAGAATGAATACTTATTTGGGTGGGAGGAAAGAAAGGTGGAGTATTGTAATTACTTCTACATTGCATTTTCATGTTAACCTTGAAAAAAAAAAGCACCTATATGAAATAGGTGAGGAACACAGTGGTGGCTAATCTTTTTGGGCTCCTGTGCTGAAGGCAATGAGCGCAGCCCCCCCTGCTGCCTGTGCATGCATGTGCATCCCCATGCATGATATGCATCTGCACAGCATGCACAGTCTCTGCACATGCGCATGAGATCCCCCTCATGCCTGGAATGTCTATGTGCATGCATGTGTGTCTCCCATGCACCCCCCATGCATGTGTGCCAGGTACCCGACAATCAGCTGTCGGGTGGACAGTGCACACACATGTTCAATGGGGTTCTTCTGGGTGACCTCTTGCATGCAGGCAGAAGTGGCTCTGCGTGCCACTTCCGGTATGCATGCTATAGGTTTTTTTTTTTTTTTTAAATCCATTTCAAAAAAGTCCATAGTAGCATGTTGCATAGATTTACATGGACCAGACATTCATATGCTTTTCATCATATAACTTCAGAAAAGCATAAACTTTGCTGAAGAAACAGAGCTTTTGAAAAAAAAACAGAGCTTTTTAATCAAATAAGTAAGTAAAATGTATCCATGTAATGTGATGAGATGGATAAATCATACATATTGCACTGATACCTACATAATGGCCATTACATGAGAAAATGAGGGCACAAAGAATTTAAAATAAAAGCAGAGACAAAAGCTGCATGTCTTAATTGGGGACTTCATTTAGAACCTGGGAATGGAAAATATTAACTTTCATAATGGATAAAGAAAAAAGCAAACATAAAAAAAAATTGTTTTAGTATAATTGAATTATACTACAAAAAGGGCAAAAGCTATTTGATGAATGACATAGTAATATTAGAATTCAAAATACTTATTCGAGCATGTTTAATAATAATAATAAAATTATCTTGTTCTTTCTTCCTCTCACCCCTTTGCCTTTCACTTTTTTCTCAGTTCCATCTCATGAATTATTTTGAGAAGAATATAAGAAATCATTAGTATTTTTTTTAACTAGCTGTCTTTCAATTTAGGGGGACAAGTGAGAACATTTGAAATTGTGATGATTGAATGATCACACAGCATTATTTATTTATTTAGTTATTGACTGATTGGCTTACTCAATTTACTTATTTATTCACTTTCTATAGCAAGTGATTCTGGGCAGCAATTTACCAGATAGAAAATTTGCAAGCTAAAATAAAAAGTAATTTACTCAAGAGACTATGTACAAAGAAATAAAATATAAATTCCTAATCAAAAAAGCATGGTTTTAATCAACTTTTAGCTTCAGTATCTGTTACTTAAAAGAGAGAAGACTTTGCCCATGGCAGGGGCAACCCCCCCACACATTTTTAAAATATTTGTTAATTTTAATAAAGAGATTTAAATATATATTTTCCTAGCTGAACTGCCTGTTCTGATCTGGTTATAAGAAATGAGTGGGTTTTTATAATGTGCAAATTAAACTGGAAATTATCCATAGTAATTTTGAACACAGCCAATTTGGTGTACAGGTTAAGGCATAAAGCTAGAAACTAGGAGACTGTGAGAGTTCTAGTCTTGCTAAAAGTATGAAGCCATCTGGGTGACTTAGGCCAATCCCTTTATCAGATTTCCTCTTTGAATTGAGTCTTCAAAAATCTTCAAATCATTCAAGACATTGTCCCAAAGATGCTTTTTTCAAGAGGCAACTGAATTTTCTGGATTTTCTTTGGAGACATTTCGCTTCTCATCCAAGAAGCTTCTTCATCTCTTAAGCTTCTTGGATGAGAAGCAAAACATCTTCAAAGAAAAACCAGAAAGTCCAGTTGCCTCTTGAAAAAAGCATCTTTCGGAGAACCATAACCTGAATGACTGAGAATCTCCATAGACATTCAAGGCATTCATTCTGTTTTGGGGCCTTAGAATTGCTTTAGGGAGATTTAGAAGCTAGTGTTCCACAGTGACCTGAATCAATTTTAAATGAAATCAAAGAAATAAGTCGAAACAAGATTTGGAAACCTGAAACATTGGCCTTCCACAAAGATATATCTCACATATTAGAAACAAATGAAATATAGAAGGAATAACAGAAGTTTGAAAGCTTTTGTTTAATTGATGTGGGCATGATTTTCTTAATCTCCACAATGCATTGATGTTTGTTCTTTCCTTAAAATATACCATTTTAAAATCTTTATATATTTAGATAACATTTGCAGGTCCTTGCTCTTTCTATGAAGATAAAATCAGCCAGACTTCATATTAATAGTAACATGTTATAATTTTGAGATGGTTAAAAAATACACTTCAAACCCCACTGCTTGTTGAATAAACATTATTGAAATTCCCCATAACTAAACAATTTTTTTTCTCATAGTAATTTATTAAAAGATTAACAACTCACAAAAATCATGCCCACATCAATCAACATGGAGTATGGTATAAAGAAAACTATAAAGGATTTGCTTCCACTAATCCCATTCTTTATTAGAGAATAAATTTTATGGTACATGTATGTTAAAACTGCTGAACAATATTGCCAATGGAAAGAAATTAACAAACAATATTAAAATAATTGTATAGGATAGATCATTGTGTAAACAAATGGAAAAGAAAGCAAGAGAGAAAATGTAGAAAAAGAATAAAGAAAAACTGGCTGAAGCAAAAATGTGCAGTTCAATTTTTAAGTGTTCTCACATTTTATTCCTATTCCATATAATATTATATAATAGATGATATAATATAATCTAGCATAGCACATTTTAAATGCCAAAATCATCACCATAATTGTGGCATATGCTTCTTCAATAATAAGCTTGCAAAATTACTTGCAAATAAGTAATTTTGATCCAACTACCCTCAATATCTTCTCTTTTCAATATAAAGTGTTCTAATATAAAACATTATTTAAACAGACCTACCTTTTTTAAATTAACTATTCTAGGTGTGGGAGAAAAGTAGTAGCAGCCCAGCAGACTCAATTTGCTCCTGCTCTCTGTATGGCTGATAGCTGGAACTGTTTAAAAGTAAATATTTTATATAAGAAGAAATCTGCACCGGATTTATTTTCTCCCTAACATAAAGATGCTGGTTCCCCACCTCTGATTTCAAACAAATATTATAGGTGTTGATATCCACATATACCCAGTGAATCTACCACTATAAGGATAAATCCTTGCACAAAAATATTTTACATAATTACTACATAGCAATTTCTGGATCTCCCTAGACTGCATCTATAAGAATGGAGAATATATTCTTTCAATGGAAAAAGAGGGCAAGAAACAGAGAAGACAAAGGTTTGGATGTGAATGAGATTGTAACATGATGCTTACTTACAGGTTTGATCTTGACTTCTGACTGAAACCTCTTTGCCATCTGTCCAGGGAATATATAGTAAAGTCTGTGATTTATTGCTTTGTTATCATGCCTGTCTGCCTCATTACAGACACTAAATTTTATCAGGCAGCTTGTCCTGTAGTATCTGGTGAGCAATTACCAGGGCCTGAATAAAAACTTGAAATACTTTGCTGACCATCCCATTAGCCTACCTGTTTTTACACTGTTGCTATGTACTGTTAGAACAGTTCTTTCTTGTGGTCAACAGGAATTGCATGATGGCTTCACAGATGATATTTTAGGGCAAACCTTCATGCCAGGTGTATTTTGATAAGCTCATGGTACCTAATGTTGCTAAGTAGTGTGGGCAACCACTTTTCTACAACCTCTAGGAAACTTCATTATTCTGTCAGTTTGATTTCTATCCTGTCAGTGGATTATGCTACAGGTGAAAATAATAGATATATATTATTTTAAATGGGATCAAAACTAACTTGATTCCTTATGAAGTTGTATCAATGAGATGGGCAGCAGAGAAATTTAACAAACAAACAAATAAATAAATAGAACAGAATGATAATGTTGTTGTTGTTAGTTACGAAGTTGTGTCTGCATGGACAATGTTCCTCCAGGTCTTCCTGTCTTCTACCATCCCCCGGAGTTCATTGAAGCTGATGCTGACTGATTCAGTGACTCTATCCAGCCACCTCATTCTCTGCCATCCCCTTCTTCTTTTGCCTTCAATCGTTCCCAATATTAGGCTCTTCTCCAGGGAGTCTTTTCTTCTCATTAGGTGGACAAAGGATTTGAGTTTCATCTTCAGGATCTGGCTTTCTAAGGTGCAGTGAGGGTTGAACTCCTCTAGGACTGACCAATTTAGAAAGATAATAGCTTTCCAGTGTTAGGGCACTTTTATTTTCCCTTAGAATTACCACCTGCAATTGTACTATACTACACTATATTTATTTAAAAAAAACCTTCAATAGCAACAAACATCTGCCCGTCGTAATTTTATCATGCATATTTCTGAACCATTTCATTGGGAAAATCTTTCTTAAGCATAGGAGGAAGAGAGAGACGACTCCAATTTTATTGGGAGAAAGAATCTATTCAGGAACTTTTATGGCATGGGAAGGTTGTCTACAAACGATACCTTATGAATGCTTGACCCAGGATTGTCCCCTAAAGAATAGGGCAGCTGAATCTGTCTCCCTGCCCCCACAAGACTAGTATAGGCTCTTGTGATAGTTAAAGATTCCAGATTGCAAAGATAGCAATTAACAACTATTTGAGAAATTCAGGGGTGGGATTCAAATTTTTTAACAACCGGTTCTGTGGGCATGGCTTAGTTGGTGGGCACGCCTTGGTGGTCATGTGACCAGGTGAATGTGGCTTGATGGTCATGTTATTGGCTGGGTGTGGGCAACTCAAAATCACTCACATCGAGGCACACATCTCATCGTCTGGCTTCTCATGATTGTGGGGATGCTGCAATAGTCGTAAGTATGAAAAACGGTCATAAGTAACTTTTTTCAGTGCCATTGTGACTTTGGATGGTCACTCCACACAAGCAAAGTACCAGCAAAGGAGGGGGAAAAAACTCCAGAGAAGTTCCAGAGACAGGAAGTCCAGTCTTGACAAGAATGTAATAAGATTTAAAGGAGAGGCAGTTTCTGTAAAGGCCCTGTCACATCGGCCGACGGATGCAAAACGTATGTAAAAAGAACACAGTGGACGAGAAAATGTTCCATCCATTGTTATCCACTCTCAAAAGTGCCCCAAATTGGCATGAAGAGAACGGACAACAACAGAAAGGAACGGACAGGGAGAGGAGGTAAAGCCCATGTCACACTGGCCAACGGATGCAAAAAGGACACAGCGAATGAGCAAAATGTTCCATCCATTGTTATCCCCTCTCAAAAAAGGCAAAAATTTGCATAACCAGAGCGGATAAAATGGACGCATGGAGGACACAGGGCGGATGCAAAGCGGATGTGGAACGGAAGCCCAGCGGATGGAAGTGGAAGGGAGCGGATGGGAGTGGGTGGCACATCTGCAGGGCTTCTGGGGAGCCTCAGCGAAGCGGACGCGGAATGGAAAGAGCGGATGCAGAGTGGAAGCCTAGCGGATGAAGCGGATGCACAGCGGATGAACAGCGGATGCAAAGCGGAAGACTAATGGATGCCTGGCGTTCACTGTGCATGCAGGGAGGATGCATTGCGTCAGCCCCGTGGATATAACGGAAGCAGCTCGGAAGCAGGTCACCATTCAGAGGAAAGACCTGCTGCCGGACACATCGGCTGCCTTGCCTGCCCTGCCTGCATGTCTGCCTGCCAGCCTTGCTGCCAGCCTTGCTACCAGTCTTGCTGCCAGCCTTGCAGCCAGCCTCCCTGCCAGCCTTGGTGCCAGCCAGCCTGCAAGCCTTCCTGCCAGCCGGTCTGCCTGCCAGCCTTGCTGCCTGCCTTCCTGCCAGCCTTGGTTCATGTCTACCTGCCAGCCTTGGTGCCTGCCTGACTGCCAGCCTTGGTTCATGTCTGCCTGCAAGCCTTCCTGCCAGCCTTGGTGCCTGCCTCCCTGCCAGCCATCCTGACTGCCTTGGTGCCAGCCTCCCTGCCAGCCTTCCTGCCAGCCTTGGTTCCTGCCAGCCTCCCTGCCAGACAGCAACCCCACAACCATGCAGAAGCACAGCAAGCCTCAGCCATCTGCTGCCAGCCCTGGCAAGAGGGACAGGGCTACCATCCCGCCCCCTGGCCCTCACTCTGGTTCTGCTGGGGCTTCTGCAGCACAGGTTTGCTCTTCTGGGGCTGGCGCTTCTGCTGCTTCTGATTCTGGAGGAGCTGATGACAAGCACTCCAGCACCAGCCACCTCCACAGCACCTGCACCCTTCACCCCTGAGACTGAGCGACCAAGAGGAGTGCCAGAGACTCATTTTTGTATTATAGCTTGTTGTTAATAAAGTCTATTTATGATTCACACACTTGCTTCATTTCTTTTTTTTAATAAAGTCTTGCTGGAAACTTTTAGAAATGGTTTAAGCCTTTGCATGCTTATGGGATGGGTTAATATAGCAGTGGGACAGGTAAGGATAGCAGTGGGATAGATAAGCCTCCAGTGCAAGCATAGTGGGACTGTATGGTCCAGCCTCCCAGGTGCCACACCGACGGCCCTTTATTATCAATAATAATGTAATAATTATCCACACATGTCAA
>BLBF01000041.1:13664745-13692775 GCA_015471245.1 Laticauda colubrina | reverse complement strand
ATAGTTATTATTTCACCTAAAACAGTTAGGGTGAACAATGTTATCCCTAACAGGAAGCCTGTGCCTATTCCTGCCAGCCCTAGCAAGAAGGACAGGGCCACCATCCCACCCTCTGGCATTGACTCTACTTCTGCTGCTTCTTCTGCTGCTGGTGCTGACTCTGCTGGTGCTGGGGCTTCTGCTGGTGCTGGGGCTTCTGCTGGTGCTTACTCTGCTGGTGCTGCTATTTGTGCTGGTGCTTCTGCTGGTGTTTACTCTGCTGGTGCTGCTCCTGGTGCTAGTGCTTTTGCTGGTGCTTACTCTGCTGGTGCTGCTCCTGGTCCTGCTGGTGCTACTGGTGTCC
Organism: Laticauda colubrina; assembly: GCA_015471245.1. Lineage (NCBI taxonomy): Eukaryota > Metazoa > Chordata > Lepidosauria > Squamata > Elapidae > Laticauda > Laticauda colubrina. The sequence continues at coordinate 13,692,432 of BLBF01000041.1, read as the reverse complement.
CTTGTGCTGCTGGTGCTGCTGGTGCTACTGGTGCAGATGGTCCTGCTGGTGCTGCTGGTGCTGCTGGTCCTGCTGGTGCTGCTGGTGTTGCTTTTTTTTGCTGCTGCTGCTGTTGCTGCTGCTGGTGGTGGTGGTGTGGTGGACCAGCCCCTAGAACCTCAAAGCCCTTCTGATGAGGGCCCAGAAGGCCCTGCCAGAGGGAGGAAGAGGCAATTGCACGATAGGGAGAGGAGACAGTACTCCATTGAAGAGGAACATGAGGAGGTGCTCGAATGGCTGAGGGAGAATGAGTACCTCTGGCAGAAGGGACACAGGCTCTATCGAGACACCAAGCGGAAGCAGGCAGCTTGGAGAGAGAAGGCGGAGAACCTGGGCTATACTTCGGAGGTGCTCCTTGGGTGGTGGAAGCACATGCACACCTGGTACGGGAAGCTGCACCTCAAGAAGTCTGGCCAGGCCGCGGTCAAGCTCACTGACCGGGAGACCTATGTGATGGCCAAGTGCAGCTTCTTGGAGGATGAGGTCTGCCACCAAGGAGCAGCCCCTCGGTCAACCCTCTCTCTCAGGCAGCCCACAGAGTGCCAGTCCTCTTCTGGCCAAGAGTCAGCTCCTGTGTCCAGGCAGGTATCTGTGGAGCGCCCCATGATGGAGACCCCCCCAACAGCTGCACTCCCCATGGTGGAGTGCATGGAGGACCACCTGACACAGTTGGAGCAAGAGGAGGCCACTGCCACCAGAGACCAACCCACACTCACTCCCAGCTCCACCTCCACAGAAAGCAGGCAGAAAGCCAGACCGAAGGGACAGAGCCACACTGTCCTGCTAGAGATCAGGGACACCATCAAAAGCAGTGTAGATCTCCTCTCTCAGCTGGTACACACCATCATACCTTCCTCTAACAGAAACCCCTTCCTCACCTACAGCAACCAGACCCTCATGGACATATCCAAATCTCAGTACCAGGTGATCAAGGAGAGGATCACAGATCTTCTGCACCACCCTCCAGGCCCAGCTGAACCTGCTCCGACCCAGTCCAGGTCTGCTCCTCCATCTCAGGTGATGTCACAGCCCTTCCAAGGCTTTCCACAGGCCCTCACCTACCAGGGCTACAGCTACCAGGAGTTCCAGCAGCACAGGCAACCCTTCCCAGTCCAGGCACAGGGTCCTCACATGCCACAGGTGCCACCGATGCCACCGATGCCACCGATGCCACCGATGCCACCGATGCCACCAATGCCACCAATGCCACCGATGCCACCCACGCCTCATCTTGCCCACCTGCAGACCAGACAGCCCCACTACACTCGTCCTTCCTCCACCCCACAGCCAATCCCTTCATCAGAACAATCTTCATCAGTCTTGGGCCTCACATCCCAGGTACTTGATGAAGGGCCTCTCAACCTCATGGGACAGAGTCAACTCTCTGAGAGCTTCCTGCACACACCATCCCCTGTTGTCCTCTTGGGGCCAGGCACACCAATGGCACCTCAGACCAGCACTCCAGCCACTGCCACCTCCACAGCACCTAGACCCTTCACCCCTGAGACTATGGACATGCCACAGAGTGACTGAGAAGAGTGCCAGAGACTGGGTTGCTACCTTTTGACTTTATCTTAGCTTGGGACACTTTACTTGGGTCATTTTGCTTTTACAGTTTGTTATTAATAAAGTTTATCTTTGTTTCACACACTTGGTTCAGTTCTTTTAGTAAATAAAGTCTTGGTGGAAACTTTTAGAAATGGTTTAAGGATAGCAGTGGGATGGGCAGGGATACCTGTGGGATAGGTAATAGCTGTGGGATATATAAGCCTCCAGTGCAAGCATAGTTGGACTGTATGGTCCACCCTCTCAGGTGCCACACCTATGGCCCTTTATTATCAATAACAATATAATCATTCATCAACACATTTCAACATAAACACAACTCTTTATTAAATGCCCTGTTCATTGTAGGGCCACTCAACACACATGGCACAATCTCATCAGTGTGATGAGATAGGCTGAAGGAAGCATCCATTAAGCATCTACCATCCTCTCTTGCCACTCCACTGCTCCAGCTGGGGAGTTGCACCAGTGTTTCAGGAGGTTGTGCTGCTTCTTCCCTTCATGTGAAACTCTGTTGGGGCCTTGCACATCCACAGTGTCGATCAGGTTTCGCCCTTGCCTCCGTTCACCAGGCTCCATGTCCCCTTTGCCTTGTTGGTGGTCCACAAGCCTGTTCTTCAACACTGGGTAGCGGGTGCGCATGAGATTGTGCAGGATGCAGCAAGCTTCCACGTTGTTTCTCACAGTCTCTGGGCAATGCTGCATAGTGGTGAGAAGTACCTGGAACCTGTTGGCCAGGATGCCAAAGGTGTTCTCCACCACCCACCCTGCCCTGGACAGCCTCTAGTTGAAGATCCTCTCTTCATGGGTGAGGCACCTGGAAGTTTCGGGCTTCATGAGGTAGGTTCTGAGGGAGAAGGCGTCATCCCCCACGATGCAGTAGGGCACATCTTGTGTGTCATTGGGAAGCTTATGATGAGGTTGTGTTCCAGCCCCTCCTTGAGGTTACTGGAGTCGTATACCTGGGCATCTGAAGCTGACCCATTGCCTGAAGCATCGATGTACATGAACTTGTAGTCAGCATCGACCATGGCAAAGGGGATGATGCTGAAGAAGCCCTTGGAGTTGAAATAAGTGGACCCCGACTTGGCTGGAGTTTTGCAGGCCATGTGCTTCCCATCTATGGCTCCAACAGTGTGGGGGAAGTTCCACCTCTGACACCACTGCTCTGCAACTGTCTTCCATCCTTCTTCAGTGGAGGGGCACTGGAGGAGCTCCTCCAGGTATTCTTCGATGATGGCTTGAACCACTTCTCTGACCACAATGCTGATGGTGTTGTGCGGCCCCCTCCAGGCATACTGTATGTTCCTGTATGTGGTCCCTGAGGCCAGGTGGCGCAGAGTCAGTGCCACCTTCAGCCCAGGTTCCAGGCTGGGCCAGAAGTTGGTGTTTGCCTTGGTCAACCTGGGTCTCAGCTGCTCTACAACTTCGTCAAACATGGCTGGAGGCATCCTCATGAAGTTCTGGAATGCCCGAGTGTCTTCGTTCCTCAGCTCCACCATCAGCTTGTCATACTGTCCGTATCTAGCTCTTCTCGCGATCCATCTTCGGACCCAGACACTTCTTGGACGCCTCCTTTTCTTCCCGTAGAACAGGTGAAAGAGCCTGTAGATGGCTTCACACTGTTGTAGAATGATGGTGGCTACCAAAACGAGTGTGCGACGATCCATGGTGGAGATGACTGGATGCTGTGGTAGAGCAAGAGCAAGATCAAGGCTTAAGAGGTCTACACAGCAGGGCTGCTGGACTGAAAGTGAGATCCAGGTGATTTCTCCCCCTTTTCATAGGACATATCATTTTTCCGCTAGGTGTCCTTCTACATACTCCAGGCATCCTCCAGACATCCTAAATATCCAAGATATGTCCCCTATACGAACGTTTTTATCGTTTTAATGCTTTATATGCGAGCTGAATCCGCTTTCATCCTTTCTACATCCGTGCTACTAATGCTGCATGTCCGTTCCACGTCCGTTTCACTTCCTCCCTGTTTCTGTTTTCCGCTGGAGCGGATGTGAGTTGCGCGGATGTGCAGCAGATGAGTAGCGGATATAGCAGATGCGTAACGGATGACGACAGACGTATAACAGATGTTCCCTGTATGCGTAGCGGATGTAGAATGGACGCGTTGGATACTTCATCTGCTCAAAAAGTTTTGTGCAGCTCAAAACTTTTTGAGCAGATGAAATCTCAGTAGACGGATGCTGGACGGATAGAGAGTATGAAATCATATGCAGTGGGTACAGAAGGGATGCATCCCGTTAACCAACGGATGGCAAGTGTTTCTCTCCATTTTACATCCTCTTTCCATCCGTTGGTGCTGTGTAACATGGGCTAAAGCAACACCAGAATGTTTCCTTCCTGGCTTCCTTACAGGATTAGGCCAGTAATTTGTTCTAACAACCGGTTATCCAAACTGCTTAGAATGTTAACAATCGGTTTTCGAGAATAGATGCGAACTGGTAGAATCCCACCTATGAAGAAATTTTTTTGTTGCAATCCCAAATTGCCCTTAAGAATTGGGCCATCATAAATTACAGTCCCTCCTCCAAGCCCAACTTTCCCTTTAAAAAACTGTATTCACATATTTGACCACTTTTTTTTCACAGTCAATAGAAATGAATATCAAATGTTACAGAAGTGGTATACAATAATTCACCCACCCAAAAATCATATGAAAAACAAAGGAAGCCCTACAGGAACGTTCAATACTTTCAGTTGTTTGCCTTTTAGTAAAATTATTCCATCCTTCACTTCCCATCTAATCTTCTAGCATAGGTAGATGTTGGTTGCCATTCAATTAATAAATGTGAATAATATTTATATGTACATTAGTTTGCCCTTTAGCTAAGCAAAACAAAATTTCAGTATATTATTTCCAGATAGATCACCCCCCCTCCCTCCCACCCTCCATCCCAATACAAATAAAGTGAATACAATGCTTCTTCCAAATGAGGATATGATGAATTCCTTTCTACATAGTGGGCCAACCTTGGAAAGAATAATCTTATAACTTTAGTAAATACATGAATTAGTTCTCCAGCTTCATTTTACCCCAGTTGCAGATTCTAAATGTCCATATAATTCAAAGTACAGGTAGAATTTTTCACTTTTCATGTAACACTTGATGGGCTGCAAAGAATGAACCAAGGTAATCTGACTTTTGTTTTGAAGAAGAATCATGCAGGCAAGGCTAGGAAAAAAACCATTCCTGGTTAAACATCCACATCACAGCTGGATATGCAACTCCAGCATCTCAGATGGAAACATCACCTTCTTGCAAAGCAATCTGTTTTAATCTGTTCACTATAATACCTTATAATTTCTTCTCATTTATTCAAAAAATTGCTCTCTATGGTAGCTGAAATTATGAAGAAGCTGTCCATTTTCTTTGTGAAAGAATGATGGGAGCTATCTTAGCTCTATTCAGATATAAATAAAACTGGAATAGTGTATATTAAAACAAGCAAGCAAAATTAAAGCAATATACAGAAGCCCTATCCCTGACTTTCAAATATTGGGCTGTTCTTGCTTCTGCTATGTCCAGCCATTGTTTTATTTGTTGCCTCTTGTTCTTTAAACTTAATCCTTTTTTAGGACCTCATCAACTCCATTCCATCATAAGTTTCTCACTCTTGTTAAGCACTTACCACATTTCCACTGAAGCATTTTTTTACATCTTTCCTAATATACACATTTTTCACATCCATATAACAAAATGGGCAAAAAGAAATCCATCCCAGTTTGCTTCTTTTAACAAACATTCATCCCTATGTAATGGAGAAATAATTATATTTTAATCAGTGGACATCCCTCCATTATTCACAAAAGTAACCTCCTCATGAGTTAGCACAAGGGTCATTGTTGAAACATTGAGAAAAATCTCCACTTTAGGAATCTGGGAAATCAACTGAATTCTAAAAAATAAAGAGGATTAAGTTGCTAAGATTGTTGTAACTTCATCCTATCCCCTTTTAATAAACAGTGATAAAGAAACTCTGGGAGAACTTGCTTTTTAATATTTACTGCAAATCATTCATGTTTTCTACCAAAACCCTCGTATTTTTATCTATACAAAGTACATTCATGTTCCCAATCTAACAGCAATACTGGCATTCCTTATACATTTAGTTATACATATAGTAAACAACCAAGAAGGCATTGCACATTGCTGTCTTACTCCCTGTTTAATGCTGAGTTATTTACAAAGCTTTCTATTTATTCTCACAGATGCTTTATTTCCATATTTCTATGATACTCTTATTACATTCAACAACCAACTTTCCATTCCATATTCACACAATACTGCATAATTCAAGCCTGTTTTTTGTCAAATGATAAATAGTATCATTTGTATATTTCTCCGTAACCTGCTGAAAAGAAAAATATCTGTTCTCCATACTCCATTCTTGGCTCAAAGTTATATTGTACTTCATGTATTTTACACATTCTTACCTCTTTTACCCTTTCAGTTACAATTCTGCCAAACACTTTCCCAAGAATTCTAAATAAAGTAAGCCTCCTGTAGCTTTTGCACTCACTCTTCCAATGTTTTGCTTTTTATAGCACAATAATGGGATTATTCTAATATTCAGACACAGGCACAAATTAAGCTCATGATAAACAAGTCTTAAAGCCACCCCAAAAATGAACCGCTTATATTTGTTAATATTACTCCAATTAACATTGCCACTATTTTTAAATTTGTCACCTCTTCATTATTTTGTCTTTAACATTATTATTTGTATTATTGATTTCAGTTTTGTTTTTTAATATAATTCTATACTTCTGATATAAAACTCTACAACTGGGAGAATGGGAACTGGAGAAAAATTATGGAAGAAGTATATAATATGACCCTCAGATCTCCTACTGTGGACACATAAACCCCTGCAAAAAAAAATCATAGAAGGAACAGAGTAGTTAGTATCAGTAACAGAAGAGTTAAGAGCTAAACTTTGTACTTGGATGCAACCCCAAAAATAACACAATGATTTCAATCTGAGTCCAAGGCAAAGCTTTCAGTATTATGGACATCCAACTCCATGCTCTAACCACAAATCAGAGGAAGCTCATATTGAATAGTTGCAAAACTTTGTCCATGCAGCACTGCATACATATGCACATGCCTAAATGTTGTACTCATCATACATAATTAAAATGTTAAAGTTGGAACAACATCTGAAATAACAGGAAAATCTGGCCTATACCTACATAGAGAGTTTGGATATCACTTATACAGACAATACTGGGAAAAATTACTGTAAAGTTTCACAAGAAAAGATAAATAACCCAAAACCAAGTTCTAGTGCTGATTGCAGTTCAGATCATGAACTTCCTGCACAATTCCAATTTAAATTAAAGAGATAATCATTAAGTCTTAAAGATACAGCCTCAGCAATATTCCATGAAAATGAGATAAAGAACAGATGTATAGCTTTAATAGAATGCCTGAATAATTCTGAGTTGAAATTCATCAAAGTAATTAAAGATATTCTGAATTGCTAAAAGCGAAAGAAGGTGGTAGGCTATCTATTGATGTAGTGAAAGCAGATAAAATATGATAAAAATGCACAAAAGCAATAACAGAGGAAAATTTACCAAATATTGACTTCAAAGAAGAACAAAGAGAATAAGCAATTCAATGAATTAAGTACAGAATAAAAAAGACAATTATTTAAGACAATTACTGAAATCAAGGGAATCTTTACAGAGAGATAAAAGATCTAAAAAAGAGATTGTATGAAATGCAGAACTATAAAAAGAAGTCTTCAGAATCAAAGATATGAGATCATTGAGTCAGACATTTTGGGAAGTGCAGATAAATGGTTTCTAGAAAATATATCGAATACTGGCAACAAAACTGCAAGAACTGAAATGAAATATCTCAAAAATGATATTTATTTATTTAATATTTCATTTATATATAAATAAATTTATATGTATTGAAATAAATTTGATTTACATAATCCAATATATGATATTGCTTTGGTAACTGGAGATGAGAAAGGCTTGTGAAGGTGAAAACAAGAATCCAACATTTTTTGCCTCCCTCTCCCTCTCTCTCTCTCTCTCTCTCTCTCTCTCTCTCACACACACACACACACACACACATACACACATACATCACATGCACCCACAACCCCAATAAGATTATGTCAAGTGTTAATACCAATCCAATGTAAATAGTTAAAAAAAAAAAATAGAAGTAGGAAGAGACCTGATCTTTAGGGACTCACAAATTGACAAGTGTTCATTGCCATTAAATAGAGATAACTGCTTATTGGAGATAAAAACTGGCAAATATACCCAAAATAATAAACTGTAAACTTAAGGGCAGTAACATTATTATGCTTTTGTAAAACTTGGCTGTGCAAGTGATCATCAGAAATGCTTTCAAGGTTTGGAAACTTGCTGCAAGAGAAGATTTTGGAGACTACCTTGGATAGCAAGAAGAACAAATCAATCAATACGAGAAAAAATAAAACCAGACAGATCACTAGTAGAACTAATAATGAAACTAAAGTTTAAATTTTTGGCCACGTATGGCTTTGGAGATGAAACTGATGCTTGAGAAGATGAAACCGATGGTTAAAGCCCATGTCACACTGCACCAACGGATGGAAAGAGGATGTAAAATGGAGAGAAACACTTGCCATCCATTGGTTAACGCGATGCATCCGTTCAGTACTCATTGCGTCCATTTTCAATCCTCTCCATCCGTCCAGCATCCAACGACTGAGGTTCCATCTGCTCAAAAAGTTTTGAGCTGCTCAAAACTCTTTGAGAGGAAAATTTATCCAACGCGTCCGTTCTGCATCCGTTGTCATCAGTTACGCGTCTGCTACATCCACTAGGCATCCGCTGCGCATCCGCGCAAATGAAATCCACTCCAGCAGAAAGCTGACACAGGGAGGAAACGGAACGGATGCGGAACGGATGCGCAGAATTCGTAGCACGGACAGAGAAAGGATGAAAGCGGATGCAGCTCGCAAAGAAAGCATTTAAAATGGAAAAAAAGTTCACAGAGGGGACCTATCTAGGATATTAAGGATGTCTAGAGGATGCCTAGAGGATGCAAAAGGACACATAGAGGAAAACCTATATTGCCTATAAAAAGGGGGAGCAACTCACCTGGATCTCACTTTCAGACCAGCAGCCCTGCTGTGCAGATCTCTGCAGCCTTCATCTGCCTCTTGCTCTTCCACAGCATCCAGTCAACACAGACTTTTTGGTAGCCACCATCATTCTGCAACAGTGCGAAGCCGTCTACAGGCTCTTTCAACTGTTCTACGGGAAGAAAAGGAGGCGGCCACGAAGCGTCTGGGTCCAAAGATGGATTAGGAGAAGAGCAGAGTACGGACTGTACAACAAGCTGATAGTGGAGCTGAGGAACGATGACCCTCGTGCATTCCAGAACTTCATGAGGATGCCTCCAGCCATGTTTGACGAAGTTGTGGAGCGGCTGACACCCAGATTGACCAAGCAGAGCACCAACTTCTGGCCCAGCCTGGACCCTGGGCTCAAGATGGCACTGACTCTGTGCCACCTGGCCTCAGGGACCACCTACAGGAGCATGCAGTACAGCTGGAGGGGGCCACACAACACCATCAGCATTGTGGTCAGAGAAGTGGTGCAGGCCATCATCGAAGAATACCTGGAGGAGCTCCTCCAGTGCCCCTCCACTGAAGAAGCCTGGAAGAAAGTTGCAAAGCAGTGGTATCAGAAGTGGAACTTCCCCCACACCGTTGGAGCCATAGATGGGAAGCACGTGGCCTGCAAAGCGCCAGCCAAGTCGGGGTCCACTTATTTCAACTACAAGAGCTTCTTCAGCATCATCCTCTTCACCATGGTTGATGCTGACTACAAGTTCATGTACATCAATGCTTCAGGCAATGGGTCAGCTTCAGATACCCAGGTATACAACACCAGTGACCTCAAGGATGGGCTGGAACACAACCTCATCATGGGCTTCCCAGATCCAGACCCCCTGCCCAACGACACAGAAGATGTGCCCTACTTCATCGTGGGGGATGATGCCTTCTCTTTCAGAACCTACCTTATGAAGTCCTACACTTCCAGACTCCTCACCCGTGAAGAGAGGATCTTCAACAACAGGCTGTCCAGGGCAGGGTGGGTGGTGGAGAACACCTTTGGCATCCTGGCCAACAGGTTCCGGGTACTTCTCACCACCATGCAGCATCGCCCAGAGACTGTGAGGAGGATCATGGAAGCTTGCTGCATCCTGCACAATCTCATGCGCACCCGCGACCCAGTCTTGCAGAACAGGCTTGTGGACCTCCAACAAGGCAATGGGGACATGGAGCCTGGGGAATGGAGGCAAGGGCGAAACCTGATAGACACTGAGGATGTGCAAGGCCCCAAAAGAGCCTCACGTGAAGGGAAGAAGCAGCGCAACCTCCTGAAACACTGGTGCAACTCCCCAGCTGGAGCAGTGGAATGGCAATACAGGATGATAGATGATTAATGGATGCTTCCTTCACCCTGTCTGATCACACTGATGAGATTGGGCCATGTATGTTGGGTGGGCCTACAATGAACAGGGCATTTAATAAAGAGTTGTGTTTATGTTCAAATGTGTGGATCAATGCTTACATTGTTATTGATAATGAAGGGCCATATGTGTGGCAGCTGGGAGGGTGGACCATACAGTCCCACTATGCTTGCACAGGAGGTTTATCAATCCCACAGCTATCTTAAACCATCCCAAATGTATCCCTGCCCATCCCACAGCTATCTTAACCCATTCCAAAGGTATCCCTGCCCATCTCAAAGCTATTACCCATCCCAAAGGTATCCCTGCCCATCCCACTGCTATCCTTACCCATCCCACAAGCATGCAAAGGCTTAAACCATTTCTAAAAGTTTCCACCAAGACTTTATTTACAAAAATAAATGAAGCAAGTGTGTGAAGCAAAGATAATCTTTATTAACAACAAGCTGTAAAAGAAAAATGACCCAAGTCAAGTGTCCAAATAAAGTCTACAGGTAGCCACCCAGTCTCTGGCAATCTTCTCTGTCACTCAGAGGTGTGCCCAGTTTCAGGGGTGAAGGTCCAGGTGCTGTGGAGGTGGCTGCTGCTGGAGTGCTGGTCTGAAGCGCCACTGGGGTGCCTGGCCCCGAGAGGACAACAGGGGACGGTGTGTTGAGGAAGCTTTCAGACAGCTGGCTCAGCCCCGTGATGTTGAGAGCTCCATCCTCCATGCCATGGGGTGTCAGCCCCAATACCAACGACAGATGTACTGAGGCCGGGCTTGGCTGTGGGGTGGAGGAAGGAGCAGTGTAGTGGGCCTGTCTGGTCTGCAGCTGGGTGAGGACTGCCGTGAGTGGCATCGGTGGCATAGGTGGCATCGGTGGCGTTGGTGGCAGCAGTGGCGTGGGTGGCATCAGTGGCATCAATGGAACCGGTGGCAAAGGTGGCATCCGATGAACCTGTGCCTGGACTGGGAAGGGCTGCTGCCTGTTCTGCTAGACCTCCTGGTAGCTGTAGCTCTGGTAGGTGAGGTCCTGTTGAAAGCCTTTGAATGGGAGGGACATCACCTGGGGTGGAGGAGCAGACCTGGACTGGGTGGGTCTGCCATGGTTAGAACAGGTGTTGGGGGTTCTCCACCGTGGGACGCTCCACAGACACCTGCCTGGAGACAGGAGCTGACTCTCGGCCGGAAGAGGACTGGCTCTCAGCAAGCTGCCTGAGAGAGAGGGTTGTGAGAGGGGCTGCTCCTTGGTGGCGGATCTCACCCTTCAGGAAGCTGCACTTGGCCATCATGTAGGTTTCTCTGTCCATCAGCTTGACCGCGAGCTGGCCAGATTACTTGAGGTGCAGCTTCCCGTACCAGGTGTGCATGTGCTTCCACCAGCCGAGGAGCACCTCCGAAGTGTAGCCCAGGCTCTCCACCTTCTATCTCCAAACAGCCTGCTTCCTTTTGGTGTCCCTGTAGAGCCTGTGTCCCTTCTGCTGTAGATACTCATTCTCTCTCAGCCACTCCAGCACCTCATCCTCATGTTCCTTCTCAATGTTGTATTGCCTCCTCTCCCGTTTTTATGTCTGCCTCTTCCTCCCTTTTTCAGGACCACATGGGACCTCATCAGAGGGGCTTCCAGGTTGTAGGGGCTGCTCCTCCACACCACCACCAGCAGCAGCACTAGCAGGACCACCAGCAGCACCAGCAGCACCAGCAGCACCAGTAGGACCAGGATCAGCAACAGCAGAGTAAGCACCAGCAGCGCCAGCAGCACCAGCAGGACCAGGATCAGCAGCAGCAGAGTAAGCACCAGCAGCACCAGCAGCGCCAGCAGTGCCAGCAGGACAAGGAGCACGAGCAGGACCAGCAGGACCAGGACCACAAGCAGGACCAGCAGGACGAGGAGCAGCTTCAGCAGAGTAAGCACCAGCAGAAGCACCACCACCAGAAGCAGCTTCAGCAGAGTAAGCATGAGCAGAAGCACCACTGCCAGAAGCAGCTTCAGCAGAGTAAGCACCAGCAGAAGCACCACCGCCAGAAGCAGCATCAACAGAAGCACCACCGCCAGAAGCAGCATCAGCAGAGTAAGCACCCACAGAAGCACCACCGCCATAAATATCATCATCAGCTCCTCCAGAAGCAGAAGCAGCAGAAGCCCCAGCCCCAGAAGAGCGAGCCTGTGCTGCAGAAGCCCCAGGAGAAGCAGAGTGAGGGCCAGGGGGTGGGAGGCTGGCCCTGTCCCTCTTGCCAGGGCTGGTAACAGATGGCTGAGGCTTGCTGTGCTTCCGCATGGTTGTGGGGTGCTGGCTGGCAGGCAGGCTGGCAGGCAGGCAGGCAGCAAGGCTGGCAGGCAGGCAGGCAGGCAGGCAGGCTGGCAGGCTGGCTGGCAGGTAGGCTGGCAGGTAGTCGATGTGTCTGGAAGCAGGTCTTTCCTCTGAATGTTGATCTGCTTGGGAGCTGCCTCCCTTTATATCCGCGGGGCTGACGCAATGCATCCTCCCCGCATACGCAGTGAACGCTAGGCATCTGCTAGGCATCCGCTAGGCATCTGCTAGGCATCTTCTAGGCTTCCGCTCTGCATCCGCTTCATCCGCTCGGCATCCGCTGTGCATCCGCTTCATCTGTTCGGTGTCCGCTCTGCATATGCTCTTTCCATTCCACATCCACTTTGCTGCTGTCCCCCGGAAGCCTTGCGGATGTGCTATCCGCTCTCATCTCCTTCTATCCGCTAGGCTTCCATGGAGCATCCGCTTTCCATCAGCCCTGCGTCCTCCCCCCGTCCGTTCCTTTCCATGTTGTCCACTCTGGTTATGCAAATTTTTGCCCCTTTTGAGAGCAGATAACAATGGATGGAACATTTTTCTCGTCTGCTGTGTCCTTTTTACAAACATTTTGCATCCGTCGGCCAGTGTGACAGGGCCTTAAATACTTTCAATGCCAGGTGGGAAACACCCATCGTGACTCCTGTCAAACCAGATGGGTCAGTGTGCATCTGTGGAGACTATAAGGCAACCCTAAATCATGTGATCCAACAAAGTGCATACCCAGTATCGGTAGTTCAACACCTATTGCACTCATTAGGGGGAGGAAAATTTTTTGAGAAACTTGATCTCACACAAGCGTATCAACAGCTACCAGTTGGCCCCAAGACTGCAGAGGCACAGACTATAGTCATGCACAGAGGGGCATTCGAGTGCAACCAACTTCAATTTGGTGTTAGCGTTGCCCCGGGCATCTTCCAAAGCCTCATGGAGCGCCTTCTAAATGGAATCAAAGGAGTAGTCCCCTATTCTGATGATATATTAGTATCGCAAAAAATGCACAATTAGAAAATAGACTAAAAGAAGTTTTGTGAAGATTCAGAGAAGCAGGGCTTAAAGTCAAAAGAGAAAAATGTAACTTAGCCACCGATCAGGTTGAATTTTTAGGCTACCTAATAGATGAGCAAGGGATACACTGAAAAGAAGATAAAGGCAATCAAAGACGCACCCAGACCTAAGAACAAAACTAACTTACAAGCATTCTCAGGTTCATTAATTTCTACAATGTCTTCCTGCCCAAAAAAGCAACTGAAGCAGAACCTTTACATCGACTGTTAGATAAAAAAAACTGTCTGGAAATGGGGTCACCGGGAACAAGCAGCATTCCAGAACATTAAGGACTTATTAATTTCTAACACCATTTTGATTCAGTACAGCAACACTTTGCCATTGACGGTCACCTGTGATGCATCACCTTTTGGAATCAGTGCCATCCTGGGTCACAAACTACCAGACAGCAGAGAGGCACCAATCACCTTCTATTCCAAAACATTGTCAAAATCTGAAAGGAACTACAGCCAACTCGACCGAGAAGTCCTCGCAATCATTGCAGGTGTCAAAAGATTCCATGAATACCTATATGGTAGGACATTTTCAATTATCACTGACCACAAACCCCTGCTAGGTGTCCTAACAGGAAGCAAACCAAACTCAAACATTCTGTCGCCAAGAATGATGAGGTGGTCAGAATTCCTTACTGCATACAATTACACACTCATCCATTGGCTAGGAAAGACCATCACCCATGTGGATGCCTTGAGCCGTTCCCCACTGCCTGACATAGAAGACAACCCAGCTCCCACCGTCTCCACTCTCCAAATCGAGTCATGCCACTAACCGCGGCAGACATCACCAAAGCTACAGCGAAAGACCCGCTGACAGATCAAATCCTGCATTGGGTAGGTAAGGGCTGGCCGGACAAGAATAGGGGTGAGACTTTTAAACCTTTTTGCAACCGACAGACTGAAATGTCTATTGAAAAAGGCTGTATACTGTGGGGGGACAGGGTGGTAATCCCAAAAAAGTTAAAGGAAGAAGTGTTATGCATGTTGCACGAGGGACACCCGGGCAAAGTCAAAATGAAAGCCCTGGCCAGGAGTTATGTCTTGTGGCCAGGGCTGGACAAAGACATTGAATGATGGGTGGGAACATGCCATGACTACCAAAAATCAAGGCCTACCCCCCCACTGGTCCCCCACAGTCATGGAATGGGAAACTCCCAGAGACCCATGGTTGAGACTGCATATGGACTTTGCTGGGCCAATGAAAGGGAACACCTATTTTGTAATCGTTGACGCCAACTCAAACTGGTTAGAGGTTATCCTTATGATGTCCACTACTACAGAAGCAGTCATAAAACAGTTAAACAAACTTTTTGCCACACATGGACTGCCAGATGTAGTAGTCTCAGACAATGGGCACCAGTTTACTGCTTTAGCTTTCAAGCAATACTTGGCTGCACAGGGCATCCGACATGCCCTGACAGCATTGGTTCATCCAGCTTCTAATGGACGGGCCGAATGCATGGTTCGTTATACTAAGGAGGCCCTAGAAAAAATGGACACGGGGGACATCCAAGATAAACTTAACAAACTATTAACCATTCAACATATCACCCCTAGTACAACCACTAACAAAAGCCCAGTAGAACTCCTCATGGGTAGAAAATTGCGTTCCTACCTTGATAGACTGCACCCCACCTATATATGTGACAAACCCCCTGGCTCCTCCAGTAAATATTGCTCCTTTGATATCAGCGATTTAATCTACGCTAAGAACCTTACCGGGGACCCATTATGGCTTCCCGCCACAGTTACCCAAATCATAGGGCCCCAGTCATACCAACTTGCACTAGACAATGGCAGAACATGGAAGCGGCACATCGATCAGCTTCGCTCTCGAACATTGGAACGCAACACTACACCACTGCCACAGACACCAATAAACAAGACAAAAACAACCGAGGAGGGGGGGGGGAACACAAAATAATAAAAAAGGGAGAGACGAACCTCCAATAACATGACAACAAACCTGAACAATAATCCCAAATAAAACAAAAAGAGCACTTACCCATAGACGAAATCCAGAGAAGAAGTCCAGGAGCAGGAGAACAAGGCAAGGCCTTCCTGGAAGGAGACAGTCAGGCCAGCTCGACCAGCCCGGACAAACCAGGAGGGAGCGGCAGAGCCACCTCAACCAGCCCGAGAAACTCAGGTGGGAGCAGCAAGGCTGACTCACCCTTCCAGGAGGTTCCATGGAGAAGACACAGAGAGAAAGCAAACCTGTTCGAACCGTTTGAGGAGTACACTGAGACTGAGCTGCACAGATCAACTAGGACCCGCAAAAGCCCTACCTACTTGCGTGACTACATTACGCACGTTGGACAAAACCAAAGGGGGGGGGTGTTGTGTATAGAACTTGGTAGACTCCAAATATCTTAAACTGTTTGGCCGAATAGGCTGTTCTTGGATTGGTCAGTTATGCGCCATTCCGATTGGCCCACCTAATGGTGGGAACATTTGAACAACTGTCATTGGCCACAAGCCACGAGCAAGCCGCTATAAGAAGGGCTGCCGCGGCTTGGGTAAATGTTCAGTTACAAGTTACTATACTGTTTTAATAAAGAGCTGTTTGTTGGAACCCAGTCTCACGCACCTTATTTCCAAACAGAACAATGATGATGACCAATATCATATTTAATGGGGGTGAATTTCCATATACTAGTTATATAAAAGTATCTACAGTCAAAGGTGGAACAGTAGACATGGATAATGTCCACATACTTGATTGTGGGAATCCAACACTATCATCACATGCTCTCTTCTCTTTTCAAGGTTCTTTAGGAGATTCTGCTAAATAACAGACATTTTTATCAATTTAATATGAATATAAGATGACATAGTGAATGATCCTCACCTATCCATCTCAGCTTGGCAGGGTTGTGTACACACATACAGTGTGTGTATGTGTGAAAAGTGTGAGGTTTGATTTGCTTTATTTAAGTGCTAGAGCTGCTGGGAAGTCAAAAATGTTTCCTGGAAAAAGGCTGATCCCTTCCTCACCTGTTCCAAAAAACTTGCAAGAAAGTATTTACTAGGAGTGAGACTTAATTTGATCTTTTACATTTGCATGAGCTACAAATTGCTGAATTTTACTTTATTGCACTTAGCATATGAGTTTTACATTAAAACCAGCTACTGCATGTTTAAAAAAATGTATATATTTCCAAGTGTAAATGAAACATATTGAGAAATTTTTCCCCTGTTCAGTAGGGTCTGCATAACCCATTTCCAAAAGGTATGTTATTATGCAAAGGAAGAAACAACCCATAATCATAATTCACTTTATCCAATGGCACCAAGAATGTCATTTTATTTTACTTTTTGCACAAAATGATGAATCTAGGAAGGAATGTTCAGCACCCACTTCTTTCTCCAAATTGGTGTATTTCTAAGTACTTTTTAATGGGTACTTATAAATAAAAAGGCTTAAATAATCAATCAATATTTAAAACAACCATCTTATTAAATACAACCCTGAAATAAGCAGTTTGACATTAAAAAGTAGGAAATAGTAATACTGTATGCTATATTATACTTTGCCAGATGGAAAGCAGTCTATAGAAATTTTTTCAAAACTCAGTTTTTCTAGTTGTTCATATATCATTTGTTTTCTGTTTTGTTTTAAGCGTTATTTAAAAATAATTATAGGCTGTTTTCTGTGGGTTCTGCTCAAACATTAAGATAAGTTTTCTGGATCATATCCATAAATTTAATCCGATCTGAAGTAAATGAATGACAAATTTTAAATTATGGTAACAGAGCTGATTTGGACTACATTTTCAGTGTTTCAGTAACTGTTGCCTGGAGAAATACAGCATGCAAACCATTGTACTGTATACATAGGCAAGAAGGGATGAATTTCTCATTCCTTGTGCTTTTGCTCTAGAAATAATTCACAAGTAATGCTTAAGGCCCTGTCACACTGCCCAACGGATGCAAAACAGACACAATGAATGAGCAAAATGTTCCATCCGTTGTTATCCGCTCTCAAAAGGGGAGAAAATTTGCATAACCGGAGCGGATAACACGGACGCGGGGAGGACGCAGAGCGGATGGAAAGCGGATGCAGAACAGAAGCCCAGTGGATGGAAGTGGATGGGAGCAGATGGCACATCCGCTAGGCTTCCGGGGGGCCTCAGCAAAGTGGATGCGGAACGGATACAGCGGACGCACAGCGGATGCACAGCGGATGAAGCGGATGCACAGCGGATGCACAGCGGATGCACAGCGGAAGCCTAACGGATGCCTGGCATTAATTGCACATGCGGGGGGGATGCGTTGCGTAAGCCACGCGGATATAAAGGGAAGCAGCTCGCACGTGGCCAGCATTCGGAAGAAAGACCTTCTACAGGATACATCGAGTCCTTGCCTGCCCTGCCTGCATGCCTGCCTGCAAGCCTTGCTGCCAGCCTTCCTGCCAGCCTGCCTCCAAGCCTCCTGGCCAGCCTCCCTGCCAGCCTTGCTCTCTGCCTGCCTGCCAGCCTTGCTGCCAGCCTGCCTTCAAGCCTCCCTGCCAGCCAGTCTGCCTGCCAGCCTTGGTGCCTGCCTGCCTGCCTTCCTGCCAGCCTTCCTGCCAGCCTTCCTGCCAGCCTTCCTGCCAGGTTTCCTGCCAGGTTTCCTGCCAGGTTTCCTGCCAGCCTTGGTGCCAGGCTTCCTGCAAGCCTTGGTGCCAGCCTTCCTGCAAGCCTTGATGCCTGCCAGCATCCCTGCCAGCCTCCCTGCCAGCCAGCAACCCCACAACCATGGGGAAGAAGCAAAAGTCTCAGCAACCTGCTGCCATCCCTGGCAAGAGGGACAGGGCCACCCTCCCGCCCCCTGTCCCTGACTCTGCTTTTGCTGGGACTTCTGTTGCTCGGGCTCGCTCTTCTGGTGCTGGAGCTTCTGCTGAAGCTGCTCCTGGCAGTGGTGCTTCTGCTGCTGCGTACTCTGCTGAAGCTGCTCCTGGCAGTGGTGCTTCTGCTGCTGCGTACTCTGCTGAAGCTGCTCCTGGTCCTGCTGGTCCTGCTGGTTCTGCTGGTCCTGCTGGTCCTGCTCATCCTGCTGGTCCTGCTCGGACTGCTCATGCTCCTGGTCTTGCTCGTCCTGCTCATCCTGCTCGTGCTCCTGGTCCTGCTCGTGCTCCTGGTCCTGCTGCTGCTGGGGCTGCTGGGACTCCTGGTGCTTACTCTGCTGCTACTGATCCTGGTCCTGCTGATCCTGCTGCTGCTGCTGATGCTGCTGCTGATGATGATGATTATGATCCTGCTGGTGGTGGTGATGATGATGATGATGATGATGATGATCCTGCTGGTGCTGCTGCTCCTGGTGGTGTGGAGGAGCAGCCCCTACCACCTGGGAGCCCCTCTGATGAGGGCCCATCTGGTCCTGCCAAAGGGAGGAAGAGGCGTATGCGGGGACGGGAGAGGAGGCAATACTTCATCGAGGAGGAACATGAGGATGAGGTGCTGGAGTGGCTGAGAGAGAATGACTATCTGTGGGGGAAGGGACACCGTCTCTATAGGGACACCAAAAGGAAGCAGGCTGCTTGGAGAGAGAGGGCAGAGAGTATGGGTTACACTTCGGAGGTGCTCCTCAGCTGGTGGAAGCACATGCACACCTGGTACAAGAAGCTGCACCTGAAGAAATCTGGCCAGGCCATGGTTAAGCTGACAGACAGAGAGACCTATGTCATGGCCAGGTGCAGCTTCCTGGAGGTTGAGATCCGCCACCAAGGAGCACCAGCAGCCCCTCTGTCTACCTTCTCTCTCTGGCAGCCTGCTGAGACCCAGTCCTCTTCCGGCTGAGAGTCAGTCCCTGTCTCCAGGCAGGTTTCTGTGGAGCGTGCCACGGCGGAAAACCCGCGGACAGGTGTTGTAACCATGGTGGAGTGCGTGGAGGACTCCCTGGTGTGGTGGGAGAAAGGAGACATCGAGTCCACCACAGTCATAGCTGCATCCACCATCCCTAGCTCCGCTTCCACAGAAAGGCAGAGAGCCAGACAGCAGGAGGGGCAGAGCCACACTGTCCTGCTGGAGATCAGGAACACCATCCACACCAGTATAGATCTCAGCTGGTCAGCACCGACTCCTCCTCCTCCAACCGCAAGCCCTTCCTCACCTATGTCAACCAGACCCTCAAGAACATGGAGGAACCCCAGTACCAGGTGGTGAAGGACCGGATCACCGAGCTGCTTCACAACCCTCCAGATCCAGAGGAACCTGCTCCCACCCAGTCCAGGTCTGCTCCTCCACCCCAGGTGATGTCCCTCCCATTCCAAGGCTTCCCACAGCCCCTCACCTACCAGGGCTATGGCTACCAGAATGTCCAGCAGCACAGGCAGCAGCCCTTCCCAGTCCAGGCACAGAGTCATCGGACGACAACGTTGCCACCGTTCCACTGATGCCACCGATGCCACCCACGCCAGTCCTCACCCAGCTGCAGACCAGACAGCCCCACTACACTACTCCTTCCTCCACCCCACAGCCAAGCCCGGCCTCAGTACATCTCTCATCAGTACTGGGGCTGACACCCCATGGCATGGAGGAAGGACCTCTCAGCATTGCGGGTCTGAGCCAGCTGTCTGAGAGCTTCCTCAACACACCGTCCCCTGTTGTCCTCTTGGGGCCAGGCACCCCAATGACAATACAGACCAGCACTCCAGCACCACCCACCTTCACAGCACCTGGACCTTCACCCCTGAGACTGGACACACCTCCGAGTGACCAATAAGAGTGCCAGACACTGGGTAGCTGGCTACCTGTGGACTTTATTTGGACACTTGACGTGGGTCATTTGTGTTTAACAGCTTGTTGTTCAATAATGTTTATCTTTGATTCACACACTTGCTTCATTTCTTTTTTTGTAATAAAGTCTTGGTAGAAACTTTTAGAATTGGTTTAAGCCTTTGCATGCTTGTGGGATGGGTTAAGATAGCAGTGGGGTGGGCAGGGATACCTTTGGGATGGGTTAAGATAGCTGTGGGATAGATAAACCTCCAGTGCAAACATAGTGGGACTGTATGGCCCACCCTCCCAGGTGCCACAACTTTGGCCCTTCATAAGTAAGTATTGATCCACACATTTGAACATAAACACAACTCTTTATTAAATGCCCTGTTCATTGTAGGCCCACCCAACATACATAGCCCAATCTCATCCATGTGATGAGACAGGCTGAAGGAAGCACCCATTAATCATCCTGTCTTGCCACTCCACTGCTCCAGCTGGGCAGTTGCACCAGTGTCTCAGGAGGTTGCGCTGCTTCTTCCCTTCATGTGAGGCTCTGTTGGGGCCTTGCACATCCTCAGTGTCTATCAGGTTTCGCCCTTGCCTCCATTCCCCAGGCTCCATGTCCATTGCCTTGCTGGAGGTCCATGAGCCTGTTCTGCAAGACTGGGTAGCAGGTGCGCATGAGATTGTGCAGGATGCAGCAAGCTTCCATGATCCTCCTCACGGTCTCTGGGCAATGCTGCATGGTGGTGAGAAGTACCTGGAACCTGTTGGCCAGGATGCCAAAGGCGTTCTCCATCACCCACCTTGCCCTGGACAGACTGTAGTTGAAGAGGTGTAGGGCTTCATGAGGTAGGTTGTGAGGGAGAAGGCGTCATCCCCCACGATGAAGAGGGCACCTCTAGCTTGTCATTGGGCAGCGGGTCTGGATCTGGGAAGCCCACCATGAGGTTGCCTTCCAGCCCCTCCTTGAGGTCACTGGCGTTGTATACCTGGGCATCTGAAGATGAGCTGTTGCCTGAAGCATCGATGTACATGAACTTGTAGTCAGCATCGACCATAGCAAAGAGGATGATGCTGAAGAAGCCCTTGTAGTTGAAATAAGTGGACCCTGACTTGGTGGTGCTTTGCAGGCCACGTGCTTGCCACCTATGGCTCCAACGGTGTGTGGGAAATTCCACCTCTTATACCACTGCTCTGCAACTTTCTTCCATCCTTCATCAGTGGAGGGGCACTGGAGGAGCTCCTGCAGGTATTCATCGATGATGGCCTGCACCATTTCTCTGACCACAATGCTGATGGTGTTGTGTGGCACCCTCCAGCCATACTGCATGCTCCTGTAGGTGGTCCCTGAGGCCAGGTGGCACAGAGTGAGTGCCACCTTGAGCCCAGGTTCCAGGCTGGGCCGGTCAACCTGGGTGTCAGCCGCTGCAGAACTTCGTCAAACATGGCTGGAGGCATCCTCATGAAATTCTGGAATGCACGAGTGTCTTCGTTCCTGAGCTCCACCATCAGCTTGTTGTACAGTCCATACTCTGCTCTTCTGGCGATCCATCTTCAGACCCAGATGCTTCTTGGCTGCCTCCTTTTCTTCCTGTAGTAGAGTTCACAGAGCCTGTAGATGGCTTCACACTGTTGCAGAACGATGGTGGCTGCCGAAAGAACTTTGTTAAGATCCACGGTGGACATGACTGGATGCTGTGGAAGAGCAAGAGTCAGATGAAGGCTGCAGAGGTCTGCACAGCTAGGCTGCTGGTCTGAAAGTGAGATGCAGGTGAGTTGCTCCCCCTTTTTATAGGCAGTATAGGTGTCACTTTACATCCTCTAGGCATCCTCTAAGCATCCTCTAGGCATCCTTAATATCCGAGATAGGTCCCCTCTGCAAACGTTTTTTCTGTTTTAAACGCTTTGTTTCCGTTCTGCATCCATTCTGCATCCGTTCTGCATCTGTTCCACATCAGTTCCGCTTCCTCCCTGCGTCCAAGTAGATGCAAGTTGCGTGGATGCACAGTGGATGCCTAGCGGATATAGCGGATGCATAACGGATGCATAACGGATGCGTAGCAGATGCGTAGCGGATGCTGAATGGACGAATTGGATACATTTTCCGTGCAGAAGTTTTGAGCAGCTCAAAACTTTGAGCGGATGAAACTTCAATAAACGGATGCTGGACGGATAGAGAGGAAGCAAAATGGAGGCAGTGAGTACATCACGTTTTCCAATGGATGGCAAGCTTTTTTGTCCGTTTTACATCCTCTTTGCATCCTTTGGTGCAGTGTGACAGGGGCTTTATCAGTCATGTTCCATTGTTTTGGCAGATGTTTTCCTGAGAAGGCATCTTGACTCAATGTCCCCTCTAATAATGTTGGTGTTTTTTCCTTTCTTCTCATTGGACAAATGTAATTTGAATAACTATTTGGGCAATAAATCATATTCCACAGGGTGTGTCTGACAGCAATCAAATCTTTAGCTAGCATTCTGGTATTTCTCAAATTTCAGCTGACCTTTTGACTGTAAAGGCTTAAGACTAAAATCCTAGTATCAACTGTGTCCCCCCCCCCCCAATTGATGAACATATGAGAATCTGTAGAAGAGAAGGTTCAATTACACAAATGTAACAAGCTAACATGAGAAAAAAGTTCCAAATGAAGAATGTCAGGAGTTGTTGGCTATTCAAATAAGAGTGGCCTGCCTATTTCTTATTTATACAAGACCTGGCAATGCAAGATTATATTATAATATTTGGATCTAGATTTACTCTCCATTAACAGAAGGGAAACTTCCATTTGTGATGAGACATGGATTTCAATGGGACATCCCAACTGAAAATGAAACTGTAGAAGCAATAATGTTTCTAGTTTAACTTTCCTTCTCTATTTCTTCTGTACTGTAGTAAAGAATCTAGTAACGCAGAACGCAGATATTTAAAGACAACAGTGCAAAATTTCAAGGGGAGGTTTTAGAATACAGGAAAATCTTTAAAAAATATCTTCCTGTTTTACTAGCAGAATCATCTAATTTGTTGCTCCCTGCAACTCAAGAATCAATGTGGTCATTACTTTTCAAGTTAAAGCAGGGTCACAGAGTCTCAAGTAAGACTTATGCACAGAAAGATGACTGTCTGTATTATGTAATCAACATTTCAAATGATTTTTCTAATGGTTGTCAATTAACAAATATTTTAAAGGTAACAATGAACTGGGAAATACGTAAATTAATCATGATAAATTATGTCATTTTTTCCAAAACTATTGACTTATAAATATGTTAAGCATGTACTTCCCTTCACTTCTATTTTTTTTTTTTTGGGGGGGGGGGGGTTGAACATGTAAACTGGACAACCTGGATGATTGAGAATATCCATAGACATGTAAAACAGAGGCCAAATTAATGGTCTGATACATGGAATGGCCATCAGGCTGAGCTTAGGTGTAATGTTTGTGATTTTCCTCCAGCTAATGGCTAAAAGGAAAATTGAAAGAGGCCATGATATACAGTTTTCTGTACCTTGATTTATTATTGTAATTGAATTTAAGGTATTTATTTAAAAAAAAATCAGTAGGAAAACAGTAAAGAAATGCTAGCAGAAATAATAAGGTTTAGAAACGTATGTTTTGACAACCTGGAATAGAGTGGCATTACACTACTAATAGTAAAATGTGCATTCTCAGATTTACACTGCATAAGAAAAGTCATTTGGTTGAATTAAGATTCATTGTCATTTTGTAATAGATTGTTCTTCAGTCACAGGAATGAGCTATGGGGATACTGAAGGAAAGGCTCAAAAATTTATATGAATTACAGAATGCAACATGATTGTTGCATCTGTGAATAGTGTATTGTTTATTGATATTTATTTATATTAAAATGTTTCTTCCATTAAATCAACCATCATATATTCCGTGGCAAAGATCAGAACAACAATAATGCAATTATTAATAGAAGAGGTAAGCAAATATCTTTTGTTTTATACCTACTATAGATGTTTTATTCAAGAGTTTCATGTTGCTGTGTTCAGTTAGTAAGCTGCCTATTCACACACACACACACACATCCTGATAATTTGTATTTTTATACATGTAGGCCACACTTAGTGCAAGTCTGAATAGTGTGACTCCATTTAGTGCAAATATAAATTGATTTTGTCCTACCAGATTCAATAGAACATTCTGTTGTCTGGGAACAATCATTTGATGGGCCCTAGGCAATGGTTTTTTGTGATGTGGCACCCACATTACAGCATCTTCTCCTTTGTCCCAGAAATGAAATCAGCCTCTTTATTTCTGAGCTTTCAAATGTCTCTCAAGATCTGGAGACCCCAGGAACTAGTAAGAGGGCACCTTTGTTGTGAATATTTCTCTGCCTATTATTTTCCTTTTTAGGTTTGCTTTTATAGTTTTAATGCTTTTTGACTAATTCCTATGTTATTACAGATAATGACTGTTTTATAGTTTTGCTTTTTACTGGTGTATTGTATACCACTCAGAGTCGCTATCTGCAAAATAGACAGCTATATAAATTTGATTAATAAATCAATATGAAGTCCTCAAGAACCTTTTTAAAAAGAGAATTACTCTTTTTGTTCTTTACACCATATATTTTTTAAATATTATTTTTTTCCAATATATGTGCTTTCAAGACAGATTTAAAAAAAAAAAATCCATAAAGACATTTTATTGTAGGACAGCTGTGTTAGTCTGTGGTGGAAAAAAACTGGAAGTGTGTGGTAGTAACTTTTCCAACTAACAAATTTTGTTAAAAAGGCAAAAGCTTTCTTTTAGGGAGAAAAGGTGCTATCCAACTCTTCCTGTTATAAAGACAACTCAGTAACCCAGTATGCTATCTTATTAATGAGTTGGTAATATGAGAAAATTTTAATTGATATGCATACTGCTACAAGGAACAGGATTAGTATCTATTAGGAAACAGAATCTTAGAAGTTCTACTTAATTATAAAAATAGAGCTCATCAACCTGTGGAATTAAAGTCTTTAATCTTTTAAAAATTATTCTCAAGTATTCCCATTGTTGACTTTGTAAACATTTATCTGCCTGAATCATACATGAGATGGAAAACCACTTATTGTTCCTGCTCTAGGGAAGGATTAATCTATTGTTCTCTGCTTGCAGCATGAAAATTGTACCAATGAGCCATCCAGCCATCCAGCCAACCAACTAACCAACCAACCAGCCATTATTCAGCTTGGAAAAAACCAGTTCCTCTAATCTCCACTTGGAGGTGGGGGAGAAACAGCACTGTGAGCAACAGCTAAAGTTTACTACCCCACTTATCTCTATAAATATTCATACTGCACTCTTGCTCAGTAGTGCTCAGTAGTTATTGTTCCCCACCCCCCGTTGATGCTTTTTATGTACATATTTCCCTCTCCATTCCTTATTTTATTTTAAGCGCCTTGGAGAGTTCAACTGTCGCCCAAGGCTTCAAACTAATTTTCTCTTCAGAAATGATTGCAGAGAGCGCATGCATAATAAATCCCGTTATTGCTCTTGTTATTAAAATGGGTTGTTAGGAAGTGGACTTGGAGGCCTTTTTATCTGATGACAGCAGTTCTTCTTAGCTTGGCACTTATGGCTTATTGACAGATGCTGCCAGGTTTTAAAGGAAATCAAAAAGAAGAGAGTGAGAATGCTGAAAATAGTTGGTTCAGATTATGCTCAGGTTTGGGAAAATGACCTGATATAGAACTAATGCTAGACCTATACAATTTTAGTGGTAGAAGCAATGGGTTGACTTGCCTATTGTAGAATGAGTCATCAAATCATTATTTCTTTTGATGAAAGATAAACTTCAGGGAATTAAGTGGAGACTAGAACTACATTTTTTTACTATTTGCCAGATTTGTTATTCTAAAATAGCCTTCCCCAGTCAACTGTACTCTGGAACTCCCAGATCTGGGCCATGCAGGCTAAGAATTTGAAAAAACTTTTGCCACAATATATCTGGAAAATGCAGATTTCAAAACATCAACCATAATCATTTAAACTACTAAAATATATTCAAACAAAATAAACTTCTATTCGGATGTTTTTGATAATCCTATTTCAATTTTTTTCATAGATCTTTAGATATATGCAGAAACATGATTCAGAGTTTCAATCTAAAGACATTTTTACTGAATAGTCTATCAAATCTCTGAATTACATCAGGTCGGACAGAATCAGTGAATCAAATTAGGTATTTCCAAATCAGTCTGGTGGTATGATGAACACAAGCTGAAAAGTGTGGTTTTTAAAATGATATTAAATTAGATCAGCTTTCAGAACTGGATCAGTCTTTATTTATTCTTGACCTTAACTTTCCTTCTTCTAACATGCATACTTTGTAAGGACTCCTTGCCACTGCATGCAACATGTTTCTCCTAACATAGCTAACTCTTACTTATATACAACACAGTG
Organism: Laticauda colubrina; assembly: GCA_015471245.1. Classification (NCBI taxonomy): domain Eukaryota; kingdom Metazoa; phylum Chordata; class Lepidosauria; order Squamata; family Elapidae; genus Laticauda; species Laticauda colubrina. The sequence goes on along the minus strand of BLBF01000041.1, from coordinate 13,665,842 downwards.
GTATATAAGAGTTCTACCCAACTATATAATAGTTGAGTAGAACTCTTCTACCCAACTATTTCCACTTCTTTTGGCAAACCCCGTGGAGCAGGAGCAAACCCTGTGGAACCCTCTGTGGGTAAATGATGTCTCAACTGCAGAACAAAAATTATTGAAAGCATGCTTTTACTCTCTACTGCATCCAAAACTCACAATCATTATGATTTAATAGGTAATCAGTTCAATGATTTTGCAGCAAGGTACCATGCATATACAACTTAATTATGGTGATCAGGACCTTGGGTTGATCATTGGTCATGAGCTAAGGCTTTCATTTGAATAAATATAAAAAGCTAATGTACTCAAGGGGCAAAGGAGACAAATTACTAAATGTGTGTTGCAATTGAAACCTGTGTCCAATATCAGAATAAAAATATAAAAGATTGGGGCTTGCATCAATACAATTGACATTGAATGCTTAATCTCCGAAATGATCTTTGTTGTACATCTTCTCTATGAAAATATTCCAATGCCTCCCATTCAAATTTCTAGCCTCATTAGAATTTATCCTTGAAAACTGGGGTCTTCTTTGTAAAGACACAATAGAAACAGAATCTACCAGCAGACTCTTCCATGACCACTTTGAAGAAGGGGTGGCTTTGTTTTGTTTTGCTTTGTTTTCTTTTAGATGTCTGAATATCTAAATAATTACTGAAAAATAAGTTTCCACAGTTGGTGTTTCCTGAATTGTGCTGTGGAGAAAAAGGTACATTTGTTTCTCATTGTTACAGAAGTGCTAATTATTTGGGGGGGGGGGGTTGAGGAAGAAGAGGGAGAAGAGGAAGAGGAGGAGGAGGAGGAGGAGGAGGAGGAGGAGGAGGAGAAAGAAAAGAAGAAGAAGAAGAAGAAGAAGAAGAAGAAGAAGAAGAAGAAGAAGAAGAAGAAGAAGAAGAAGAAGAAGAAGAGATGAAGATGAGAAAGAAGAGAGAGAGGAGGAAGAAGAAGAAGAAATGAAGGAGGAGGAGGAGGTAAAGGAGGAGGAAGAGAAATGGAATGGAATGGAATGGAATGGAATAGAATAGAATAGAATAGAATAGAATAGAATAGAATAGAATAGA
>BLBF01000041.1:13638088-13664735 GCA_015471245.1 Laticauda colubrina | reverse complement strand
AATAGAATAGAATAGAATAGAATAGAATAGAATAGAATAGAATAGAACAGAACAGAATAGAATAGAACAGAACAGTAGGAGGGGGAGGAGGAGAAATGGAATGGGATGGAATGGAATGGAATAGAATGGAATAGAATAGAATAGAATAGAATAGAATAGAATAGAATAGAATAGAATAGAATAGAACAGAATTTTTTATTTGCCAAGTGTGATTGGACATACAAGGAATTTGTCTTGGTTAAACTCTCTCAGTGTACATAAAAGAAAAGATACATTTGTCAAGAGTCAAGAATCATAAGATACAACACTTAATAATAGTCATAGGGTACAATAAGCAATCAAATCATACTAGAAAACAGTCAATATAAATAGTAAGGATTCAAGCAACTTCAAATCGAGAAGTTTTTTTAATGCACCATTAGGCCTAGATAACAAACATCTCTGAAACTTTTAGAGTTCGGAACTTCCCTGAATCTTTTGCCCTTGAGATTTCTCTCTGCCACTATTTGCATGGTAATGACATTGGATGAAAGAAGTCTTCAATAAAAATAAATGTTATATCACTCATTATTCTATCTATTGCAATCAACAAAAATCCATCCAATGATCTTCAACTTCAAATAATTTATTTAAAAGGGTCATTATAAGTATGCAAATATAATTTAAAGAACTAAAAACTCTTTCACTTGACATTCTTTGTGGAATGTCACAGGTTTTCCCCCCAAAATATAATGTAATATAATGTTATATAGATCTGAAAAAATATGTCTCTCCAAAATGTATGTACTTTTGTGAAGTTTAATAATAAGCATCTATTAAAGCATGGGTGAGATTAAATTGATTTCCCAATGAACTGGGAAGCATGCTTGATTAGGGTCCCATAGAGAGAACAAACATTTAGTTGAACAAACATTCAACAAAGTAGAAATGCAATCCCTCTCCTGAATTCCTGGCTTAAAACATGGCTGGTGGAAGAAGAATGGAAGGAGGCTGATCTCTGTTTCTTTAATACATTTGGATGAATGTCTGAAAAAGGTTTACAAAATGCAAAAATCATTTTTTGTAGAAGACTACTGGCTTATAGGATCCAGTCAGAATGATGTCGTTTCAGACTAATATGGTAGTGGGATGTTTTCCCTTTTAGAAAATGTTCCAGTCTTTTTAAGCTTTGTATATTACAAGAACCTCAGAGCAGGGGTGGGACTCAAATTTTTTAACAACCAGTTCTGTGTGCATGGCTTAGTTGGTGGGCATGGCTTGGTGGTCATGTTATTGGCTGGATGTGGCCAACTCAATATCATTCACATCGAGGCACGCATCTCCTTGCCTGGCCTCTTATGACTGTGGGAATGCTGCAACAGTTGTAAGAGTGAAAAATGTCATAAGTCACTTTTTTCAGTGCCATTGTAATTTTAATTGGTCACTCCACACAAGCAAAGTACCAGGAAAGGAGGGGGAAAAAATTCCAGAGACGTTCCTGAGACAGGAAGTCTAGTTCTGCCAAGAATGTAATAAGGGTTAATGGAGAGGCAGTTTCTGTAAGCAACACCAGAATGTTTCCTTCCTGCCTTCCTTACAGGATAAGGCCAGTAATTACTTCTAACAACTGGTTCTCTGAACTGCTCAGAATGTTAACAATCGGTTCTAGCAAATAGATGCGAACTGGTAGAATCCCACCCCTGCCACAGAGTGCAGGAGAATAAAGACAAAAGGAAATAAATAAAGTTGGGAGGGGAGGGGAAACAGATCATCATAATTAGAAGCATAAAAAGCCACCACAAATTATCACCCTGCAAAAATGTTCCTTTTATTGTTAGCATGATTTATTTGGGGAAGCTAAGTTTTTTTTAGGTTTTTGTATTATTATTCCTGTCCCTTTCTTCAAACCACAATAGAAACCTGCAAATGAAATGAGCTAGAGGACAGAAGTTGATGGCGATGGGACAATTTAAGCAATAATCTCATTTGCTTTGTAGTATAAAAAAAAAGCCAATAAGGGGCTTTTTACTGAATGAAAACATGTAGAATGAATTACAAAGAGCTCTTTATTGCACATATACTGCAAGAAAAGGAATTTGTTGGGTTTTGTAAAAAGCAATGAGAAAAATCTTCTTTGACATGCCTGATCTGGAGACTGTAAATGCTCAAATGCATTTATTAATCCTTGGCTATGTTCAATATATGCATAATATTAGCATTGGTCCAGCCAGATTGTGAATGCTGATTAGGAAGTAAAGGCCCTGTCACACTGGCCGACTGATGCAAAACGTTTGTAAAAAGGACACAGTGGATGAGAAAAAAGTTCCATCCGTTGTCATCCGCTCTCAAAAGGGGCAAAAATTTGCATAACCAAAGCGGATAACACAGAAAGGAACAGACGGGGGGAGGACGCAGGGTGGATGGAAAGCGGATGCTCCATGGAAGCCTAGCGGCTGGAAGCGGCTGGGAGCGGATGGTACATCCGCAAGGCTTCCGGGGGAGCGCAGCAAAGTGGACATGGAATGGATACAGCAGATGAAGAGTGGAGGCCGAGCGGATGAAGCGGATGCATAGCGGATGCGGAGCGGATGAAGTGAATGCAGAGCGGAAGCCTAGCGGATGCCTAGCGGAAGCCTAGCGGATGCCTAGCGTTCACTGTGCATGCAGGGAGGATGCATTGCATCAGCCCCGCAGATATAAAGGGAAGCAGCTCCCAAGCAGGTCACCATTCAGAGGAAAGACCTGCTTCCAGACACATTGACTGCCTTGGCAGCCTGCCTGCCTTGCCAGCCTGCCTGCCTGCATGCCTGCCAGCCTTGCTGCCAGCCTCCTTGCCAGCCTTGCTGTCTGCCTGCCTGCCAGCCTTGCTGCCAGCCTGCCTTCCAGCCTCCCTGCCAGCCTTCTTGCCAGCCTTGCTGCCTGCCTGCCTGCCAACCTGCCTGCCAGCCTTGCTGCTTGCCTGCCTGCCAGCCTTGCTGCCTACCTGCCAGCCTTGCTGCCTGGCTTCCTGTCAGCCTGCCTGCCAGCCTGCCTGCCAGCCTGCCTGCCAGCCTTGCTGCCTGCCAGCCTGCCTGCCAGCCTTGCTGCCAGCCAGCAACTCCACAACCATGGGGAAGAAGAGAAAGCCTCAGCCATCTGCTGCCAGCCCTGGCAAGAGGGACAGGGCCACCCTCCCACCCCCTGGCCCTCACTCTGCTTCTGCTGGGGCTCGCTCTTCTGGGGCTGGGGCTTCTGCTTCTTCTGCTTCTGGAGGAGCTGATGATGATGCTTATGGTGGTGGTGCTTCTGCTCGTGCTTACTCTGCTGATGCTGTCCTAGCGGTGGTGCTTCTGCTGGTGCTTACTCTGCTGAAGCTGCTTCTGGTGGTGGTGCTTCTGCTGGTGCTTAATCTGCTGAAGCTGCTCCTTGTCCTGCTGTTCCTGCTCGTCCTGCTGGTCCTGCTCATGCTCCTGGTCCTGCTCGTGCTCCTAGTCCTGCTGGTGCTCCTGGTCCTGCTGGTCCTGCTGGTCCTCCTGGTCCTCCTGGTCCTCCTGGTCCTCCTGGTCCTGCTGATCCTCCTGGTCCTGCTGATCCTGGTGCTGCTGGTGCTGCTGCTGCTGATGATGATCCTGCTGGTGCTGCTGCTGCTGGTGGTGTAGAGGAGCAGCCCCTACAACCTGGAAGCCCCTTTGATGAGGGCTCATGTGGTCCTGCCAAAGGAGGAAGAGGGATATGCGAGAACGGGAGAGGAGGCAATACTCCATCGAGGAGGAACATGAGGACGAGGTGCTGGAGTGGTTGAGAGAGAATGAGTATCTATGGCGGAAGGAACACAGGCTCTACAGGGACACCAAAAGGAAGCAGGCTGCTTGGAGAGAGAAGGTGGAGAGCCTGGGCTACACTTCGGAGGTGCTCCTCAGCTGGTGGAAACATATGCACACCTGGTACGGGAAGCTGCACCTCAAGAAATCTGGCCAGGCCGCGGTCAAGCTGACGGACAGAGAAACCTACATGATGGCCAAGTGCAGCTTCCTGGATGGTGAGATCCACCACCGAGGAGCAGCCCCTCTCACAACCCTCTCTCTCAGGCAGCCTGCTGAGAGCCAGTCCTCTTCCGGCTGAGAGTCAGCTCCTGTCTCCAGGCAGGTTTCTGTGGAGTGTCCTACGGTGGAGAACCCCCCACAGCTGTTCTAACCATGGCGGAGCACGTGGAAGACACCCTGATGCAATGGGAGAAAGGAGACAGCACTTCCACCACAGTCCAACCCGCATCCACCCCCAGCTCCACCTCCACAGAAAGGCAGAGAGTCAGACAGGAGGGACAGAGCCACACTGTCCTGCTGGAGATAAGAGAGACCATCAGGAGCAGCATAGATATCCTCTCTCAGCTGGTACACACCAACGCCCCATCCTCCAATCGCAAGCCCTTCCTCACCTATGTGAACCAGACCCTCGTGGACATGGCCCAGTACCCCAGTACCACGTGGTGAAGGACAGGATCACCAATCTGCTTCACAATCTCCAGATCCAGATGAACCTGCTCCCACCCAATCCAGGTCTGCTCCTCCACCCAAGGTGATGTCCCTCCCATTCCAAGTCTTTCCACAGGACCTCACCTACCAGGGCTACGGCTACCAGGAGGTCCAGCAGCACAGGCAGCAGCCCTTCCCAGTCGAGGCACAGGCTCATTAGACGCCATCTTTGCCACCGGTTCCACTGATGGCACCAATGCCACCCACGCCACTGATGCCACTGATGCCACCGATGCTACCCACGCCACAGATGCCACCCACGCCAGTCCTCACCCAACTACAGACCAGACAGCCCCACTACACTGCTCCTTCCTCCACCCCACAGCCAAGCCCGCCCTCAGTACATCTGTCGTCGGTACTGGGGCGGACACCCCATGGCATGGAGGAAGGACCTCTCAACATCACGGGGCTGAGCCAGCTGACTGAGAGCTTCCTCAACACACCATCACCTGTTGTCCTCTTGGGGCCAGGCACCCCAATGATGCCACAGACCAGCACTCCAGCAGCAGCCACCTCCACAGCACCTGGACCCTTCACCCCTGAGACTGGGCACACCTCTGAGTGACAGAGAAGATTGCCAGAGACTGGGTGGCTACCTGTAGACATTATTTGGACACTTGACTTGGGTCATTTTTCTTTTACAGCTTGTTATTAATAAAGATTATCTTTGCTTCACACACTTGCTTCATTTATTTTTGTAAATAAAGTCTTGGTGGAAACTTTTAGAAATAGTTTAAGCCTTTGCATACTTGTGGAATGGGTAAGGATAGCAGTGGGATGGGCAGGGATACCTTTGGGATGGGTAATAGCTGTGGGATGGGCAGGGATACTTTTGGCATGGGTAATAGCTGTGGGATAGATAAACCAATAGTGCAAGCATAGTGGGACTGTATGGTCCACCCTCCCCAGGTGCCACACCTATGGCCTTTCATTATCAATAACAATGTAAGCATTGATCCACACATTTGAACATAAACACAACTCTTTATTAAATGCCCTGTTCATTGTAGGCCCACCCAACATACATGGCCCAATCTCATCAGTGTGATGAGACAGGGTGAAGGAAGCATCCATTAATCATCTATCATCCTGTCTTGCCACTCCCCTGCTCCAGCTGGGGAGTTGCACCAGTGTTTCAGGAGGTTGCGCTGCTTCTTCCCTTCACGTGAGGCTCTGTTGGGGTCTTGCACATCCTCAGTGTCTATCAGGTTTCGCCCTTGCCTCCATCCCCCAGGCTCCATGTCCCCATTGCCTTGTTGGAGGTCCACGAGCCTGTTCTGCAAGACTGGGTAGCGGGTGTGCATGAGATTGTGCAGGATGCAGCAAGCTTCCACGATCCTCCTCACGGTCTCTGGGCAATGCTGCATGATGGTGAGAAGTACCTGGAACCTGTTGGCCAGGATGCAAAGACGTTCTCCACCACCAGCCTTGCCCTGGACAGCCTGTAGTTGAAGATCCTCTCTTCACGGGTGAGGTATCTGGAGGTGTAGGGCTTCATGAGGTAGGTTATGAGGGAGAAGGCCTCATCCCCCACGATGAAGTAGGGCACATCTTGTGTGTCGTTGGGCAGGGAGTCCGGATCTGGGAAGCCCATGATGAGGTTGCATTCCAGCCCCTCCTTGAGGTCACTGGCGTTGTATACCTGGGCATCTGAAGCTGACCCTTTGCCTGAAGCATCGATGTACATGAACTTGTAGTCAGCATCGACCATGGCGAAGAGGACGATGTTGAAGAAGCCCTTGTAGTTGAAATAAGTGGAGCCCGACTTGGGTGGTGCTTTGCAGGCCACGTGCTTGCCATCGATGGCTCCAACAGTGTGGGGGAAGTTCCACTTCTGATACCACTGCTCTGCAACTTTCTTCCAGCCTTCTTCAGTGGGGGGGTACTGGAGGAGCTCCTCCAGGTATTCTTTGATGATGGCCTGCACCACTTCTCTGACCACAATGCTGATGGTGTTGTGTGGCACTCTCCAGCCGTACTGCATGCTCCTGTAGGTAGTCCCTGAGGCCAGGTAGCACAGAGTCAGTGCCACCTTGAGCCCAGGGTCCAGGTTGGGCCAGAAGTTGTTGTTTGCCTTGGTCATCCTGGGTGTCAGCCGCTTCAGAACTTCGTCAAACATGGCTGGAGGCATCCTCATGAAGTTCTGGAATGCATGAGTGTCTTCGTTCCTCAGCTCCACCATCAGCTTGTTGTACACTCCATACTCTGCTCTTCTCCCGATCCATCTTCGGACCCAGACGCTTCTTGGATGCCTCCTTTTTTTCCTGTAGAACAGTTGGAAGATCCTGTAGATGGCTTCACACTGTTGCAGAATGATGGTGGCTACCAAAAGGAGTGTGTTACGATCCATGGTGGACATGACTGGATGCTGTGGAAGAGGAAGAGCCAGATGAAGGCTGCAGAGGTCTGCACAGCAGGGCTGCTGGTCTGAAAGTGAGATCCAGGTGAGTTGCTCCCCCTTTTTATAGGCAATATAGGTTTTCCCTTTTGTGTCCTTTTACATCCTCTAGGCATCCTCTAGACATCCTTAATATCCGAGATAGGTCCCCTCTGCAAACTTTTTTTCCATTTTAAATGCTTTCTTTGCGAGCTGCATCTGCTTTCATCCTTTCTCTGTCCATGCTACTAACGCTGCATGTCCGTTCCGCATCCATTTCACCTCCTCCCTGTGTCCACTTTCTGCTGGAGCGGATTTGAGTTGCGCGGATGCGCAGTGGATGCCTAGCAGATGTAGCGGACGCGTAACGGATGACGACGGATGCAGAATGGATGTTCCCCGTTTGCCTAGTGGATGCAGAACGGACACGTTGGATACATTTTCCGCTCAGAAAGTTTTGAGCAGCTCAAAACTTTTTGAGTGGATGAAATGTCAGTCGACGGATGCTGGACGGATAGAGAGGAAGAAAAACGGACGCAGTGAGTACAAAACCAAAGCATCGCATTAACCAATGGATGGCAAGTGTTTTTCTCCATTTTACATCCTCTTTCCATCCGTTGGTGCAGTGTGACATGGGCTTAACATGCAAATATCCCTAATTTAATGCAGTCAGTTTTCAGAAACAATCACTGCTCTTGACACTTGTTTCAGGATGTTTTCATACAGAAAAATGAAATCACAGCTAAAGTTTAATACTTCTCTCTTTCCTCTCTCTCTCCTCTTGTTCTTCTTTCTCTCTCTATGTGTGATTTTACTGAATTGTTTTTAAATAAAAATAAAAATTAATACAAACTAAAATAAAGGAAGAAGGAAGAAAAGAAAAGGAAGAAATGAAAGAGCTAAATTTCAACAAGAAAAAAAGATGAAAGAAAAATAGAAAGGAAAGAAAAAAAGATATAAAGTGACTTCTGATCTTTTCAGTAATTATAAGTACAATTATACATATACCTGATGCTCCAAAAGTTATATTGTAACTCTCTTTTTTTTTTAGTCTGTCCTTTGTCAAAACCATAGATTATAAAAACATTCTTTTCTTTTTTTACACAAACAAGTCCATTACAGGTTTCTAGTCAGCAATAACTACAGATATTGTCTTTTCTCTAATCAGTTTGTCCATCTCAGCAACTTTTATCATCTTCACCAATCATTCCTCTAAAGTACATATTGCCAAATCTTTTCATCCTTAAGCATATAATAATCTTGCTTTGATTATTATATATAAAATCAAAAATCCATTCTTTTTCCCACTCTTTGTCCATCATTCCCAAGAGAAAAAGTTATAGTTGCAGTTATATATTAATCTTTAAAATCTCTGACTCAGTATATGCATTTTATTTCCAAATCTTCTAATTTTTTTACATATCCACCAAGCATGATAGAATGACCTTCTTGTTTACCTTTCCAACATAAATTTGAAGAACCTTTATAAAGGTAAAGGTAAAGTTTTCCCAACTAGTAATTGGAGTGTGTTTCTTAGCTGAGGGAACCAGTGTTGTCCAAAGACAGTTCCATGGTCATGGTCCATGGTCATGTGGCCAGCATGACTATTTACCAAGGTACATGGAATGCTATTATTTAATTAGTATCTATTTATCTACTTGCATTTGTATGCTTTCAAACTGCTAGATTGATATAGCATGCTGGCCATATGACCTGGGAAAACTTTGTGCATTAAAGCAATACTTTTTAAAAATATGTTATTTGAATTGGAATTCCTTTCATGTACAATTAGATCTGTATTATAAATCTTCAATCTTGTATTGAAATGTTTCTGGTTCCTTCCTGACAAAGTACACAAGGACATCCCTTGAAACATAACTGTCATTTTTTCCATCTTCATCTGTTCCTTCCCATCCCCACAAATGGAATAGTTTTAATTACTTTTTCTGTAATGCCTTCACCAGAATCCTCCAAAATCACTCTGAATCACAAGAAAAACATACTGTACCTTCTTTCTCAACTACAACAATGCCAAATTAGCTAAATATGTTTCCATCTCTCTAAGAAACTCTGGTATAATTCTTATTTCTTTAGGTTGCTCTAGTGATCATCACCTCTATTCTTCTGTTTTTTGCCTCTTTTCTGATAGTTGCCATTCTAATATTGTAATCCAAAAATGAAGTGTGTTAATTACAAGAGGGAAAGTAAAGGACAGAGTCTCCCCTTTTCTTTTTTCTCTTCCTTTATTCTTTCATTGAAAATGGCATTCTATATTTTCTGACCCAGTTTCCAACATGACAAGCAAATGGTTTTTTAACTAAATGTTCCCTTCATTAGGAGCGCCAGATACACCAGAAAAGATGCTCCCTCTCTCTCTCTCCCTCTCTCTCCCCCTCCCTCCCTCTGTCTCTCCCTCTTTCTCTTCAGTCACAACAAAAGTTCTGGAAGGTGTGCCCCACTCTTTTTTCAGCAATGGATACACACACACACACACACACACACACACACACACACACACAAACATTCCAAAGGCACACCTGACTCACAGCACCAAAGATTCCAAGAAAGAATTCTGATAAAGTTTCAGACTGGATTCAGAAGTTTGGAGTATTAGTGGCTGACCAACAAGAGTTGAATAATTGTCTGTCACACCTATTCATCTCTGGCCCCTGCCTTTTATCCCCAGAGCTAGGATGGGGTTTAGCTAGCAATGTGACTCTTGCATCCTGAGGACCATCCCATAGAGTCTCCCTGCTGTCCTCTCCTCTGCCTTCTGTGCATCCATGCATCAAGCATGGGACCCAGCTGTTCCTCCTCTTCCTCATCAGCCACCTCTGGAGCTAGGGGATGTTGACTTTCCATCTGAGGACTGTTGGACAGCTCTGCCTCTTCCTCTATTTCTATCTCTGCTAGCTCCATTCCCTCTTCCCCTTTGGAGCTCTCAGGTTGCCAGAAGAACTCCCACTCCTTCTCTGATTTGGTTACTGGCAGCCAGCAGTCCACAACACTATAGTTACAGTTGACATCACAGTCTGACTCATATTACCTTTAGTTTGCAAAATCCATTGATTATCTATCATTGATTTTTTTAAACAAAATTTAATTTTTCAAAAGCCATGAGCCCTACACCAGGCAGAATTGACTCTCTGATGGTAGCTAAGAGATATAGAAACTCCAACTATTATCTGATAGCTAATAGTCATCTCAATTTTTGCAGCCCAATATATGAAAGGTAACTTGCAAATTCCAACTGAAGTTATAAATATTTGTAATGTTCACTTTTATTTTTCTGAACCATTCCATATGGTTCTCAACAAGTTGAGATCAGTTGTTTTGTGATGTTTGAAAAATGTATATTTAACTTGCTAAACATAATCAGAAGTTCACAACCAATGACATAAGCCTCATAAAGAGTCTCTTTCCACACAATCAGTATGGATCCCTGGCAAAAGTTGGGCTCCACTTAGAATGGGTGATAATAGAGAAACAGAGAAAACAGGTGTTGAGAAGCTTAGGATGTTTATTATTTTTTAATGTTGACACCATTTCTGGCCCCAGGTGGAGGTGCTCATCTCCATTACCAATCCGAAGACCCAGCACTGTCTGAAGAACTTCATGTTCATGTGGCATGACTAAACACTGAAGGCACACAGAACACTGTTATCTTCCCACCACTGCCTCTATTTTTCTTCTTGCATTTTTACATGCTTACAAACTGTTAGGTTGGCAGAAGTTGGGACAAGTAATGGGAACTCACTCGATTATATGGTGCTTGGGATTTGAACCGCTGAACTGCTGACCTTTCTGATCAACAAGCTCAGTTTCTTAGCCGCTGAGACACTATGTATCTAATGTTGACATAGGATGTAACATTTTTGTAAGCCTTATAAGTGCATAGCACCACAAAAAAATTGAAAAGCAACAACTGGAAACTTCTCTCAATATTTATTTTCTCCTGTACCTGTAAGACTTAAAATCCAAAGCCTGATGCCCAATGTCTACAGAAAAGCTATGAAATTATAAATATTTACAACAATGAAGGGGTGAGGGTGGTGGGGATAACAATATAAACATCACAAAGTCATTATGTAATTTTTCTGTGATGACATCATTATATTATATCATCATACTTTGTTCCTATGTCTATGCTTGAATTTAAATATGTGCACCTAACCCAAAAAATCCTTGTTTGAAAAAAAATGGCCTTGGTGACCTCTCAAATTTAGATATCTCAGGCAAGTTATAAGATATCTCTTATTATATGCCCATGTCTGACTTTTGCAGAACCACCACATGCAATCTGGCTCTCTGGCTTTTTTCTCTCTTTTCAGAATCTCCTTCCTGCTAATCTTAAATCAAATAATTCAGACATGAGGTTAATTGTACAATTACAAAACTAACTATTAAAAAATGTGTCCTTATTACTGATATTTAAACAGAAACATCAAACTCATGGAAAATTCTGTTTATATTAGGGTTAATCAGCAGAACTGGTCATTTTCAGGAGTTGTAGGTGCATCATCACTTGAGGTTTTTAAGTAGAGATTGGACAACCACTTCTCTGAAACAACATAAGTATAGGGGCAGCTGCTTAAGCTGGGGATTGGACTAAAAAACCTTCAAAGTCCCTTCCAACTCTGTTGTTCTTTTATCCATTATTCTGAAGGTCCTTCCACTAAGATGATTAGGGGACTGGGGGCTAAAACATATGATGAACGGTTGCAGGAACTGGGCATGGCTAATCTAGTGAAGAGAAGAACCAGGGAAACCTGATAGCAGTGGTCCAATATTTGAGGGGCTGCCACAGAAAAGAGGGGGTCAACCTATTTTCCAAAGCACCTGAAGACCAGACAAGTAATAATGGATGAAAACTGAACAAGGAGAGATTTAACCTAGAAATAAAGAGAAATTTTCTGACAACAAGAGTAATCAACCAATAGAACAGCTTTCCTTCAGAAGTTGTGAGAGCTTCATCACTAGAAGTTTTTGAGAAGAGACTAGACTGCCATCTGTCAGAAATGGTGTAGGGTCTCCTGCTTGGGCAGGAAGTTGAACTAGATGACCTACTAGGTTCCTTCCAACTCGGTTAATCTGTTAATCTTTACAGTGGTCTGGAACTGAAGGGACAGCCTCTTATACATTACAGGAGTGGAGTCAGGCTTCTGAATCTCCTTGCATAAGCTGTCTCACATCCAGATAAATGTCAGAACAGAAATTTCATCATTAGTAATGATATGGCAGAAGATGAGGTGATATTTCTAAAACTACTTTGGATTAAGCCTTGTGGGGATTTTTGTTTGTTTGTTTGTTTTCATTGAATTGAATGTACTACTAGTGATATTGTACTAATATTAAATATGCTGCAAACAGGGATGAGACTTATTCTAAATAAATAAAAACAGGCAGCAAAACTACTACTTGAAGAAAATCTCTTAAACTTAAACTTTGAAGAAAGCTTAACAATTATGAGAAAAGGAACTGGCGAGGCAAAATATTATGGGAAACAGACGTTTCTTCTCATTCTTTAACGCAACAACAAATCAATCACCTGAGTTCAAAGCAATATTGTACATATTTAAAAATAGCTAAGCAAACACAAAGTATTTGGGAGAGTGGCTACTCTGGTTAGATGATAGATTCTGTTGCTTAATATTTTGAAACTGCCTTTCAGGATTTAATTTGTAAGAGTGGCTTTCAGGGTTTGAATTCAGCATTTCTGGGCTGCTGGCCTTTGTAAGCATTCTCAGAAACAACCTGGGAATGGTTGAATGGTTCGGTCTATCAGGGACAGAGACTTCAAGACAGTTTCTCTCAGTAAGATGTGGTTTGGCTCAACCATCCAAACCACTTACACCTGGTTTACTTCAATACTGTAGGCAGGATATGGTTTAAAATCTAGAAAGCAAGAATCTGAAAATAGCAGATGTTTTATAACACAACACAAAAGTTTTGCTCTCTTTCATATTCAAATAGCCAATGTAATCCAAATAATAATTTTGAGAAATGAACCATATATGAAAAAAAGAATTCCATCTTAACTTTCTGCACTGGCTGAAGTTCAGGTAAAAACCAAAACTAAGCAATTTGGATTCCATCCCTTTCCCTCAACATGCATATCAACAGAGAGACTGATGTTTAACTTGCTTCTTTTCCAAATTTATAGAAGCACTGGATAAAATAGAGTAAGCTCTAATCTTCTGTCTTTCCTTTCCCCACAGAAGTTGGTAAAACTTGAAGCAAGAGTCAGACTTCTTCAGTCCACAAATGGAATGCTGATCCACCTAAGGACAGTTTACAGAAAACTTGGATAACTGAGTGAGATTCACTCTGTAAAATAATCAACTCAATCCTGCTTCAGAATATAAGCTCCTATAAGAACTGCTGGATGGGCAGCTTCCCAATGGAAGAAAACCCCAACTTAGTTTTTTTTATTATTAGATTTCTATCCTGTCTTTATTCTATATAACTCAAGACCACATGCATAATGTTACTGCCTATTATCCCTACAATACCAATCCTATAACCTGGACTGGGTTCTAAGGAAGGTCCAGAATTCACAACCTTCTAGTTTCTAGCCCAGCCTGGAAACTGGCTCTTCACCCAGTCTTGCTCTTCTTCATTGAGCAGGGCAAGAAGAAATGGGTGGAAATTAATCAAGGAGAGAAGCAACCTAGAACTAAGGAGAAATTTCCTGACAGTTAGAACAATTAATCAGTGAAACAATTTGTCTCCAGAAGTTATGAATTCTCCAACACTGGAAGTTTTTAAGAAGAGATTGGATAACCATTTATCTGAAATGATATAGGGTTTCTTGCTTGAGCAGAGGATTGGACTAGAAAATCTCAAAGGTTCCTTTCAATTCTGATATCCTATACTATCTGCTTTAAAGATGACTACCATTCCTTTCAAGGGGTTAATTTCCAAGGCAAACAAAACATGTACTAAAAATCATAGTAAGGAAATGATTGTCTGCCACTTTTTCTATTCCCCCACTCTAATGGGGGAATAGAAGGGTAAGAATAGTGGGGGAGGGATAAACATTTGTTACCAATCCTAAAACTCAGATTAAAGGAACCATCTCTTCGAATACAATTTGTTTCATCTGAATAAGGAGATCTTCATCTCACAAGAAAAGTATTGCTGGATAGCTCCTGCAGTATAACAAATATTTTAGAGACGTGTTTCCCTTTGCTTTTAATGGTTTATCCTGTTATATTCTGGTCTTCGTAATTTCAATATTTTCCATCCCAGTTGGATTCAATCTGCAGCTTGCAGCATCATATGTAGTTAGTTCTGGCAAAATGAATGAGAAGTCTCCAATGCAGAAGCAAATAAAAATTAATCTTATAATTTTTTCTTAGTTTTCAATGAAAAACCCTATCTGCTCATTTTTTGTTTTGAGTTTTGGCACTTTCCATGAAAAGGTTGTCAAATGTTTAGGTTCTGGTATAGATATCATTGCACAAGTAGCATGCCTCATATGTGCAATGACATTATAATGCATATGATATTATAGAAATATAATTTCTATAATTATATTTATAGAAAAACAAACTAGAAAAACAAACATGAAAATAAAAGCAAAATCATTCAGATTTTTCATATTTCTTTTTATTCAATTATTTATTATTTACTTTAACATAAATCAAATGTGGGTGGATTTTATAAATGAATGCAGAAATTTATTTTGTTTAACTCATTTCAGCAACCTCAAATTCTAGTGGCAATTACAGAATATTTCACCAGAATAGAATTCATGAGATGAGTCTTCTTTATTTCACCAAGTAGTTTGCCTTTTATTTATGTTGTTTGATTGCAACTGATTATACTGTTTGAGGATATTTCCAGATATTTGGTTGAATGATATGAATACAAGAATGTTGGAGGATGTAGGCATAAATATAAGCCTTTTTGTATGTTTCCATGTATTGAATGTTTCCATGTACCTATAAGTGTTGTGTAAGTGTGATGATCTGGGGCATGGCTCAAAAGCAACAAAGTCACAATAGTAGGTAAAGTCCCTTTAATACCTCCATCTTGGCCCTCAATGTCCAGTTATCATCAGCTGGAGAAAAAAACTCTCCCAAGAACAGTCTTTAAAGGGAAGAAATTCAGTCCGAACCAAAGTAAATATAGATTATGAATAAAAACAAACACAAACCAGGCTGCAGCAATTAACAAAACAGGGCAGGATAAGGAATTGCAGACTTCCAAAAGATAACGAAACACACAGAGTTAGGAGGACGTTAGAACCCAGATAAGCCTCAACAAAAAGAGATAATGCACACTTTGCTTCCAGCAACTTTGCTGTGCGTAGTTTGCCTTTTTAAACAGTTTTCCCAGCTGCAGCTAAGAAGGGGATCAGGGCCCTTTCCTCCCTTGTAAACCATGTAACACACGTTGTTCCCTTCTCCATTCCTCCCTGCATGCCCGAGGATGAAGAGAGGGTGGTCCTGGATCTTCTTCTGAATGTCCAGCCGAATGGTGCCCTTCCCCAGTGTCTTCCACAGTCATCAGACTTCCACTCCCTATCAGATACTTGACCTCCCCCTCAGAATCAGATTTCAACAGGGGCATGACAGTTAGTGCCTTCTGAAAATGAATTTACACAACTTCTATTATCTGAAAATTATTGTGCTTAAAAATTATCTACAGATCTTGGTATTGATTTGAGATTATTTGGTGTTGGTGATGAAGAAACTTAGAACTTTTGAGAAATTTCCTGACAGTGAGAACAATTAATCAGTGGAATGACCTGCCACCAGAAGTTGTGCTCCAATACTGGAAGTTTTTAAGAAGAGATTTAACAACCATTTGTCTGAAATGGTATCAGATTTCCTATATGAGCAAGTGGTTGGACCAGAAGACCTCCAAGATCCTTTCCAACTCAGGTATTCTGTTATTCTTGAAAGTCCACATAAGGAGTTAAAAAAAACCCAAGACTACAATGTTTATATTTCTGCAAAATAATGTGCAGTATGTTTTGAATTTATATTAATATCTTACAATGTTATACTGAATTTTCTTTTGTTTTTATTTTGGCCTATTAAAAAAAATCTGCCATTTTTGTAAAATGCAATTATTCATTTATTGCCCAGTCATAAAAACAGCTATCAATATTTATAGTATGAATATGGTTTTGTATTTCCATCTATGTTTCCACTTCTCAGGTACATTACAACTCTATTGTTGATGATAGTTCATTGTTACAGATTGCTTTTGGTCATATTACACAAAAAACAATCTGTTACAGCAAAAAAAATCCTCTTATAAAACCTTGAAGACTAAACAAATATGGCAAGGCTTTGTAGATTTGTGCTTTTTTACCAATTGGAATGAAATATATCTTCAGAAGAATGGCTAGAGAAAGAAATGTATGTGTCCTTGTATTTATAAATAAAGTGAAATTCAATGCAAGAAAAAAAATCAATCCAATGTACATTTGGTTTCATCCCTGTCCATCAAGGAACAGTAGGCAATTTAAGCAGTCTTCTCTGCAGCTTGGGGCCAGAGAACAGATACATTATCTTACCTTTCTTGTGGATTTTCTCACTGATATCGGCCTCAGACAAACATAGCTGCAAATCAGTAATCAGAAAGTAATCTACATCACCTTTATTATAATGATTTCATATGCTTGACTGTTGCAACTATTTCAAAAATTCTTGGCAAGATACTAGACCACATAAAAGTGACTTGCTTATTACCACCCTTTAGAACAGACATTTTAGGATTTTTCTTCCTATTTATTTTCTTCATCAAATGTTGGAAGATCTGTGCATCATGCACATAAGTTTGACTTCTCCAAGTCCTCTAACCTAATACACTTGAAAACATTCCATAACAAACTGGGGAAAACATACCACCCAATCTGTATGACACAATTGGTTAGATGTTTACCGCCTGCAGCTCCTTAGTTCTGGCCTTCTCTCTTCATATGGCCCAGGGTGAAAGGTTGCACATGGGTTGTTGTTGTTGTTTGGGAGACTCTATGATCTCCAAACAATTCTTAGAGCATGGTGTGAGGTTGTGGAGTTAACATTTATGTGATGCTGTTTGTTATTATTCTATTACACAGATATTTAGAAAAGCCAAAATCCTTGTGAGGTTTCTTCTGATTGTTCCAAAAAGAAAACATTTGTATTCTGTGGGCCATGATTGGGAACACATGTATTTTTCCCCACCCCATTTTAGTGCAGATCTCTATTGCTAATATCTTAGAAAACAACCTGAGCTACATTACCTGTTGTTCTTTAATTCCAGAAATTCAGCGATAGCAATTAGACTTGCTCACAGAGTATTGGTCTAACTGGGCCCAGGAGAAGATATGAGTGATTGACTTGGACAACAGTATGCATATGATCCAAAAGGGATGAAGTTAGTTAAAGGCATGAAGAGCAAGTCAAGCAAATACTTTTGAAAAAGAATAGCAATTTTTTTTCTTTAGTCTAGATAAGATTAGGGCCTTTGCATACAACTTGGTGATAGGAGATACATTTATCCTGGAACACAGAAAAGAGATGGTTTGTTAGGCTATAAAAATTTTGAAGTTGACTCTTGTGAACATGGGAGAGAAGGCCTGGCTTTTGTCACTTCACACATCTAGGTTCACAAACTGCATTTGCTAGACTATCAAGAAGGGACAAGTTATTGTCTATATTTATTTAACAGAAAATTTATGAATCAGTGGGTTCAAATTAACATTTTTTGAAACATTAGGAATAATTTATCTGAATATTAACTGGCTACTGGCTAAATAGTCTGGATTTTTCTTTTAAGTAACTAAATGTCTGCCTTTCAGCAGTGCTTTATGTATTTATATCCTGCCCTTATTATTTTTATAAATAACTCAAGGTGGTGAACACATACACACTTCCTCTTCCTATTTCCCCCACAACAACAATCCTGTGAGGTGAATTGGGCTAAGAGAGAATGACTGTCCCAAAGTCAACCAGCCAGCCTAAAGTGGGATTAGGATTCACAGTCTTTTCTAACCTGGTACCTTAACCACGAAAACCTTTAACACTGGGACAGCTGTGCAAAAGCTTCACTTGCTCAACTAAATAATGGCTATTGAAGGCACACAACATGCTTTTCCCAAGGGAATGAAAAAAACTAATGTAGAAGGTAAAACTCAAGGTTTTTGACAGTATTGCTATAAAATTACACAGTCTGAATGGAAACCACTGACTTTGATGATACATCTGCTTCATAACACTACATACTCCCATGGTTTTGAAAAGTGAAGCAAAGGTGTTGCAATGTTTGGCTTCATGTCACTCTGAAGACTCATCTGCTGGTTCAATTCCAGTAGCTACAAGAAGCATTTCTGGTTTGCATGTAGAAACAGTCTTCAAGTGCTTCCAGTTATTTCATCAGTGCAAATTAGCTTCTGTTGATTAGCATAGGCCTCAGCAGTAGATGATTCTTTAAAGCTTTTATTACTGGAGTATGGTCCATTTTATAATAGAATCATGACTTCATATTGTAGAGATAAAATCATGTGAACAGAAGTCTAGACTGACCACGGGACCTACAAAACAGGTTCTACTAATTTAAGAAATAAATCTATCTTTTTTGCCTTCTTAAAAAGAAGGAATAACCAGTAAGTCTAAAGAGAGTTTAAACAGTGTCATCTAAAATTTGTTAAAGTCACAATAGAAAAACTGACTTGTGAAGAATTCTTGTAACTGAAAAGCTTACAATTATTTTGTAGTTCTTAAATTAACAAAGGATTAACTCTACTAAATAATGGCTAATGAAGGCACACAACATTTGTGATATATGCTTTTCCCAATGGAATGAAAAAAAATAATGTAGAAGATTTTTGACAGTATTGCTATAAAATTACACAGTTTGTATGGAAACCAAACCAATACTTTGCAGCAGCAGAGTATTAGCTTCAAATGAACAGAAAATAAAACCCATATAAAAGTAATAATAATGAATGGGTTGTTTGTGAATTTGGTTTAAAAATGAATGGAAAACAAATGAAACAAATGCAATTTTAATTCCCCAAACAAATAATAGAACTAATAAAATGACTTCCAGAAACTTAATAATTGCTAAAGGCCCTGTCCCACTGGCCGACGGATGCAAAATGTATGCATAAAGGACACAACGGACGAGCAAAATTTCGGGGGTGGCTCCATCCATTGTCATCCGCTCCAAAAAGTGGTGAAAATTTGCAAAAATAGAACAGAAAAGAATGGAAAAGAACGTACGTGGGTAGGATGTAGCGGGGATGTTAAATGGATGTTTGTAGGAAGCCTAGCGGATGACAGATGATGGAAGCAGATGACACATCTGCAGGGGTTCTGGGGGATAATAGCGAAGCGGACGCATAGTAGAAGGGGTGGATGCATAGCGGATGACACGGATGCATCATGGACGCCTAGAGAAAGCAAAGCGGATGCATAGCGGATGTATATTGGATGTAAAGCATTCACTACGCATGCGGGGAGTATGAATTGCATCAGCGCCGTGGATATAAAAGGATGCAGCTCACACGAAGTCAGCATTCAGAGAAAGACGTGCTGCCACATACATCTTCAAAGAACACCATGGTTCGTCAGTCAGGGAAGAAGAGAAAGCCGGTGCCTACTCGTGCCAGCCCTGGCAAGAAGGACAGAACACCCATTCCACCCCCTGGCACTGACTCTGAAGCTGCTGCTGCTTCTCCTGCTGCTGCTGGTGGTGGTGCTGTTGGTGTTGTTGTTACTACTGCTGCTACTACTGCTTCTGCTGCTGCTATTGCTCCTGCTCCTGCTGTGGTGGACCAGCCCCAAGGCCCTAAAAGCCCTGCTGCTCAAGCCCCTGAAGGCCCTGCTGCTGAAGGCCCCACCAGAGGGAGGAAGAGGCAAGGGAAGGAGAAGGGAGAGCAGAAATAGTACACCGTTTCCAAGGACCATGAGGATGAGGTGCTGGAATGGCTGAGGGAGAACGAGTACCTGTGGAGAAAGGGCCACAGACAGTATCGGGACACCAAGAAGAAGCAAGCATCTTGGAGAGACAAGGCAGAGAGCCTGGGCTACACTGATGTACTCCTGAGATGTACTCCTGGGATGGTGGAAGCACATGCACACCTGGTATGGGAAGCTACACCGCAAAAAATCTGGCCAGGCCACTGTCAAGCTCACTGACTGGGAGATGTATGTCATGGCCAAGTGCAGCTTCCTGGAGGGTGAGGTCCGCCACCGAGGAACAGCCCCTCTGACACCCCTCTCCCTCAGACAGCCCACAGACAGCCAGTCCTCTTCCAGCCAGGAGCCAGCTACCCTGTCCAGGCAGGTGTCTTCAGAGGGCCCCACGGCAGAGACCCCCCCGACAGCTGCACTCCCCATACCGGAAGACTTGGAGGATTCCCTGTCACAAATGGAGGAAGAAGCGGCAGCCACCAGAGACCAACCCAACCCCACCCCCACCCCCAGCTCCACAGGATGCTGGCAGAGAGGCAGACTGGAGGGCCAGAGCCACACTGTCCTGTTGGAGATCAGGGACACAATGAGGACCAGCACAGTACTGCTCTCTCAGTTGGTCCACTTGGACAGAGGATCCTCCAGCCACCACACTTTCATCACCTACATGAACCACACCTTGAGGGATATGCCCGAGGCCCAGTACCAGGTGATGAAGGAAAAGATCACAGCACTTCTGCACAACCCTCAAGGCCCAGCTGAAACTGCTCTGACCCAGTCCAGGTCTGCTCCTCCACCCCAGGCGATGTCACAGCCCTTCCACGGCTTTCAACAGCCCCTCACCTACCAAGGCTATGACTACCAGGACTCCCCACAGCAGAAACAGACCTTCCCAGTCCAGGCCCAGGTTCATCGCATACCACAGATGCCAAACCTCACCCAGCTGCATACTAGACAGCCCCACTACACCCCTCCTTCCTCCAACCCACAGCCAAGCCTGTCAACAGACAATCTGTCATCAGTCTTGTGCCTGACATCCCAGGTACTTGATGAAGGCCCTCTCAACCTCACGGGACTGAGTTAGCTCTCTGAGAGCTTCTTGAACACACCATCCCCTGTTGTACTCTCGGGGCCAAGCACCCCAATGGTGCCTCAGACCAGCACTCAAGCCACAGTCACCTCCACAGTCCCTGCCCGCTTAACAGCTGAGACCATGGACATGACTCAGAGTGACTGAGAATAGTGCCAGAGACTGAGCTGTTACTTGTTCACTTTATCTTTGCTTAAGACACTTTACTTGGTTCATTTTGCTTTTTTAATAAAGTCATACAGTTTACTTAAGACAGTTATTAATAAAGGTTATCTTTGCTTAACACACTTGGTTCATTTTTTCTACTTAATAAAGTGTTGGTGAAAACTTTTTAAAAATGTTTAAACCTTTGCATGCTTGTGGGATAGGTAAGGATAGTTGTGGGATAGATGAAGATAGTTGTGGGATAGATAAAGATAGTTGTGGGACAGAGAATGATAGTTGTGGGATAGATAAACCTCCAGTGCAAGCATAGTGGGACTGTATGGTCCAACCCCCCTAGCTGCCACACATATGGACCTTTTGTATCAATAACAATTTATTCACTGATCAACACATTTCAAAATAAACAAAACTTTTTATTAATGCCCTATTCATTGTAGGGCCACTCAACATACATGGCACAATCTCATCAGTGTTATGCAACAGGCTCAAGGAAGCATCCATTAATCATCTGTCATCCTGTCTTGCCACTCCACTGCTCCAGCTGGGGAGTTGCACCAGTGTCTCAGGAGGTTGCACTGCTTCTTCCCTTCATGTGAAACTCTGTTGGGGCCTTGTACATCCACAGTGTCTAACAGGTTTCATCCTTGCCTCCATTCACCAGGCTCCATGATCCCATTCCCTTGTTGACGGTCGACAAGTCTGTTCTGCAACACTGGGTAGCGGGTGCGCATGAGATTGTACAGGATGCAGCAAGCTTCCACGATACTCCCCAAAGTCTGTGAGTGATGCTGCAAGGTGGTTAGAAGTATCTGGAAGCTGTTGGACAGGATGCCAAAGCTGTTCTCCACCACCTGTCTTGACCTGGACAGCCTGTAGTTGAAGATCCTCTTTTCATGGGTGAGGTATCTTGAAGTGTAGGGCTTCATGAGGTAGGTTCTGAGGGAAAAGGCATCATCACCCATGATGAAGTCGGGCACATCTTGTGTTTCATTGGGTAGGGGGTCTGGATCTGGAAAACCCATGATGAGGTTGTGTTCCAGCCCATCCTTTAGGTCACTGGTGTTGTATATCTGGGCATCTGAAGCTGACCCATTGCCTGAAGCATCGATGTAGATGAACTTATTGTCAGCATCAACCATGGCAAAGAGGATGATACTGAAGAAATCCTTGTAGTTGTAATAATTGGACCCTGAGTTGGCTGGAGCTTTGCAGGCCACGTGCTTCCTATCTATGGCTCCAACGGTGTGGGGAAAGTTCCACCTCTGATACCACTCTTCTGCAACTTTCCTCCAGCCTTGTTCAGTGGTGGGGCAGTTGATGAGCTCCTCCACATATTCTTCGATGATGGCCTGTACCACTTTTCTGACCACTTTGCTGATGGTGTTGTGTGGCACCCTCCACACATACTGCATGATTTTGTATGTGGCTCCAGAGGCCAGGTGCCGCAGATTCAGTGCCACCTTCAGTCCAGGGTCCAGGCTGGGACGGAAGTTGGTGCTCAGCTTGGTCAACCTGTGTCTTAGACACTGTACAAGTTCATCAAATATGGCTGGTGGCATCCTCATGAAGTGATGGAATGCATGAGTGTCTTCATTGCTCAGCTCCACCATCAACTGGTCATACAATCCAAACTCCATTCTTCTCATGATCCATTCTCGGACCCACACAACTCTTGGACATCTCCTTCTTCTCCTTGTGTATAAAAGGTGAAACAGTCTGAACAGGTTTTGGTTCTGGTGATGAATGATCGCAGCTACCATACGGATTGTGTCATGATCCATGGTGGAGAACAATGGATGATGTGGAAGAGCAAGACCAAGGGTGAAGAGGTCTGTACACCACAGCTGCTGGACTCATACTGTGATCCAGGTGATTTCCTCCCCCTTTTTATAGGAAATATCGGTTTTCCGCTAGGTGTCCTTCTACATACTCTAGACATACTGCAGACATCCTAAATATCCGAGATACATCCCATATACAAACGTTTTGTCCATTTTAATACTTTATATACGAGATGCATATGCTTACATCCTTTCTATTTCTGTGCAACTAACGCTGTGTGGATGTTCCGTGTACCTTTCGTTTCCTCTCTCTTTCCATTTTCAGCTGCAGCGGATGTGAGTTGCGAGGATGTCCAGAGGATGCCGAGAGGATACAGCGGATGTTTAACGGATGATAACGGACATAGAACATTTGTTGCCTGTATATGTTGCAGATGTACATCGTACGTGGTGGAAAGTTCATCCGCTCAAAAAGTTTTGTGCAGCTCAAAACTTCTTGGGCAGATGAAATCTCAGTGGACAGATGCTGGAGGGATAGAGCGTATGAAACACGTATGCAGTAAGTACACAACGGATGCATCGCGTTTTCCAACGGATGGCAAGCTTTTTTTTAACGTTTTACATCCTCTTTGCAACCGTTTGTGCAGTGGGACAGGGGCTTAAGTAGATAATAAATTACCAAATTACGTGCCATGGATCTAATTGTTGATTAGTCTCAAAAGATGGAAACTTTCTTATCACCTACAAGAGTGAAGATATCTTCAAATAGAGCTGAAAAAATAAAGGTTTCTCATTTAAACTGGCAAAAATAAACATGTAGGTTACCCCTTTAATTTGTATTTTGGGGTAAATGATTCACTCTGAAGGAATAACTGAAACTCCTAGTTGTGAATTACACAGAAAAGAATTTATTTGCTATTGATTTTGTCCAAACCAAAGGCATGGTTTTTAGTTATTTTTCTTCTCTAGAAAGACGGAATTGATTGTCTTCAACTTTGATTTCTCAAATAAAAATTTGAGAATGACAATGGTGTTGTTTCCATAGTCTGCAAACAGAAAAAAAAAATGAATTTAAAATGTTTACATATTTACCTTATAAAATGTCCACATATTTTGCAAAATTTTCCCCCAGATGTAATGTATTTTTCATATTTTCCCTTTAAGGATTTATTTTTGAACTTTCATATATAATTACATTCTCAGGGGGCACACAAAAGGCATGCTGATCTCATTAACACAACAATATAATAGATACAATCAAACCAAACCACAGCCTTATATAACAGTGAGGGTAACACTTGGATTTTACATAAAAGCGGTAAGTCCCAAAGGCCTTCTAACCAAGTATTTACATGTTTTTGGCCTTGCTCTAGATCAGGACTGCTGAAAACAATATGTTTTGGGAGTGGGTGTCTTTCTGCTTTAACTCTTTATAGGTAGGACCACAAATTTTCCTGTGCAGAATAAGTCTGATAAAGCCATAAACAGCATTACTTTCATTCAGAAAGTTACCAATATCCAACACACTTTTAGCTCTTAATTCTTTGCAAAACCTGAAAATACTTTCCAGGTTCAGGTAGTGTTTTGACCAAGGCTTATTGAGACACTGACAAACACATGTTAGTCCCCAAACCCTTTTTGTTTTATTTCAACAGCTGTGAATTTTAGTCATTCACACCCCGTAAGTCTCAAACAGTTTGGAAATAGTTCCATGGAAGTCTGCCAAAGTCCTTCAGGATAAGTCTGATAAGCATGCACCTTTATCTTCCTTGAAATGCTGCCAATGACTAAATTTCTAATGAGTAATATAAGGCCAAACTGAGCACAAATTCAACACAGAGCTTTAGGTTTCAAACTGACCAGTATGAACAAATTTGCTTCCTGCAAAGGTTCCTGTCTCTTTGCTCCTCCTTTAGGTCTTATGGGAGGGCCAATCACCTCCAAGACTTACTCCTGAGTTGCCCCTTTTGTCTTAACTGTTCTTGCCTTCTGGAAGCTCTGCACATGCATGCACTGGGAGCAGACTTCCCTTGTTCCTCTATCTCACTGCTGTCAGATTCTGGAGGCTCCGGAGTGAGCACATAACTCCCAAATGGCCCTGGCCCCATCTCTGTATCAGATGCAGGACCTTCATAACAGTCCTCCCCAGGCTCCTGGACTGGTCTATGTTCCTCCCCACTGATTGACTCTGATGCCAGCTCTGCAGGCTGCTGGTGGACCACAACAGGTAGATTTTGACTTGAATAAAGGCTTGTTATTGTGCAAATGGGTTTCCTTTTCATCTTTCCACTAGACCAGGGCTGTCAAACTCATGGCCTGCAGGCCAGATGCATCACATGCTGGCCATGGCCATGCCCAGTTTAGCGAAGGGGAAAAATTGTGATAAATCATGTAATACTGCCATGACGATGCAAGTTTGATACCCCTACACTAGAGTGTATCACTTTATTTGTAGCTTTCTTTAATATATCATACTTTATATTGGCAGGGAATTCTAGAAGGTGTATTTTATAAAAATATGGATGACATCAAATTAAAGATGGCTGATTTGGTGTTTCAGATGTTTTCCTTGCATCCCCATTTTGCTGGCAATTGCTCCTTATTTTTTGCATTTTTCAGCTATAGTCCTGCACCAAAAGAAAAATATCACTTATTAATATGATCACTCAAATGAAGTGTTGTTTGACAATTGAAAATATGAAAATTGATGAGCAGATTTTGGAAATAACCCACAAAGCTAGTTTTATGAACATGTAGTGAATATCTACTAAAATGACAATTAAATAGATTAAATCAATAGTTTCATCAATCTGGAACAACTGCTGGAATTTTCATATTTTGTTTCTGTTACAATTTAAATTTAAGCCTATTGCAAAACATATTGATGGTCACTAGAACTTGAATGGCAAATGAATAAATTTATGAAGGACAAGGTTCACATATCTATAACATGAGAAGCAACAGGTCACTCAATACCAGTTTTTAGGGGACATGAATTGGAAATTAGATGTACATTTGTCCTGTTTGTAGGCTTCTCAAAGCCATGCATATAGTCACTGTAGAGCAGAATGGATAATACTGATTCTTCTTAAAATGTGGATCAAGACGAGGTGGGATCCTACCAGCATAACAACTGGTTTGGTGAGCTGCACACAGATGCCACTGCTTACAAATCATCAGCTACTGCTAGCATTCACCTTCTTCTGATGCGCGGAACTCAACTGTGCCACATAAAACAGCTGAGGTGGAAAAAGCAGGGAATAAAGCACAGCCTAGAGTCTGGGTATATGGCTAGGACAAACAGAAGACCAGAAGATGGTTGCAATGAACCGGTTCAGTGTCAGCTGCTCTTCAGAGCTACCAGGTCTGTAGAACCAGGTCAAACCGATAGAATCCCTGGATCAGGAGTTTAATAGGATTGAACAAGTGCTGCTTTGATTCACTGCTAATTTTTTCCATGTCTGCCTTCCATTTAAAAAATAAATGATCTGACAGTCAGACAACCTTTCAAATAAATACTGCCTTGAATGTTTGCAGCCTATAGAAAATCATTACTGCTGAAACTATGTAATGCATATGCATTTAAAATAACTCTTGTAGGACAAGAACAGCCCATCAGAGTTGTTATATGGGGTAACATCAACTTAACATATCTCAAAAGAAATGAAGCATTACAGAAAAACATGTTTGGCAGTGCTATATGTCTTTGACAACCATCTCCTAGCTGAAAGTAGACAAGAATAATATATATAAAAAAAAAAAACCAAAGCCACAACAACCCCATACAGATAGATCGATAGATCGATAGATCGATAGATCGATAGATC
>BLBF01000041.1:13624081-13638078 GCA_015471245.1 Laticauda colubrina | reverse complement strand
GAGATAGAGATAGAGATAGAGATAGAGATAGAGATAGAGATAGAGATGCAAACAATTTAGTGTGGCCAATAAAAGCTCAGTTAATTTTTAAATCAGCATGTAGCCAAGTCAGCCACCCAGTAGCTCAATCCTTCGGCAATATTACCAGCGTGCAAACAATCTATACTAAAGTGATCAGCTTCCCTCTGGCCTGCCAAAGGGACGCATTAACTGAGCCCAAAATATGACAGGAGGAAATTTATGTGCAACTTTTTACACATAATATCTCATTATGACTCTCCCCAATCTTTCAATTTTAAAAATAAACAGCCTTTGTAATGATTTTACCAGGAGCATGTTAGAAAAAAGATTGAAAACAAAAGAGAGAAAGGGGTTTGAGCTGTCATTTCCCTTCCCCTTTCTCCTGCTCTCCCTCTCCCTGGCTCCCCTTCTGCTTTTTCTCAGCTTTTGCTTTAATTTTTATGAAGATGTTTCCACTCAATTTAAGAAGAAATGGATTTTTTTCTCTCATCATTTCTTTTATTTCTCCTTCTACCAGTTTTGGCCAGGGGTTTCAATTGACAGAGTGGTTGACTTAAGCAAACCCCTCAAGCAAAATCATATATTCTCTCTCTCTCTCTCTCTCTCTCTCTCTCTCTCTCTCTCTCTCTCTCTCTCTCTCTCTCTCTCTCTCTCTCTCTCTCTCTCTCTCTCTCTCACACACACACACACACACACACACACACACACACACCACATCCAGGAGGGTGTTACTTTAGCAATGTGCATAATACAGAAGCAGAATTGGTTATTGTTTTGCAAGGAAATAAATGAACTTTGACTGGATGCATCTGAACAAACGATGACAAGGCAGGCAAAAGGCTACTTTAAACTAAACCCTTCTGATGACCTACATTTTAATAAATCAATATTAAGATATTTACCCATCTCTCTATTCATTGGCAAATAACAGACATTTTTTCCAAGTTGTGAGAAAGAGAAAGCTTCTAAATTTTAATGCAATATTTTTGCTCTGGCTTTTGTTATGCAATATTGTGGTTATAGTTGATTCAATGTGTTTCACAATTGTAAAAACTAGTAAATGTTGCTCATTTTAATAAGGAGCTCTTCCCATACACTTATTAAAGCAGTCAGCTAATCTGGCAAATATATATTCCTAGCTTGGAGAATGTTTTTGAATTGGAAAGTGGTCTTTAAATCAATGTTTCCCAATGTCAACAACCTTAAGATGTGTGGCCTTCAACTCCCACCATTTGCCAGCTAATATACAGTTCAGCAGCTTAAAGTTGCCAAGGCTGAGAAGCACTGCTTTGGACTATCAAGACCATCAGTGAAGGAGCCCAAATCAAAGTATCCCAGATGGGTGAACGTTTCACCTCTCCTTAAATATATCCAGTAAGAGAAGGGTCACTCATTCCACTGTCAAATTGTTCATAATTGGAAGAATAGTCCTTGTATAGAAATGGAAGGTAGAACCTCTCATATTATCTGAGGGAGTGTGATTAAATACCCTACAACTCAGTGTGAAAGGCAGATTTGCAACACATTTAGAATATTCATTTGTAATCTTGATTCTCCTATTCCATATCTATTGTACTGTACCGTTTCTACTTGTCCCTGCCAAATTGGTAGCAGAATTGCAATACAATAGCAGCTAATAACTAGATAATTCTACAATATTAATATAAAGTGAAAGAGCACAGTTAAGAGAGACCAAGGGGAATGGAGATTGTAAAAGCTAAAAAGCATTCAAACCACATTGTGGCTTAATGCAATTTCTCGAAGTTTGGGAAGCTGTGAGGCACACTGAGAATGTTGAGAGAATATTATGGGCAGTTTTACAAAATGGCTGCCATGGTAGATGTAGCCAAGAATAAAATACCCATTTAAGAGAAGGACATGATCAGATTGGTGATTGAAGCCACACAATATTTTATTTTCTAATTCTATACAGAGCCAAGTAATTTATGGGGAACCAAAGCACGTCTTTCAAAGTAAACATTATCCTGATTAAAATAATATTTTTTTAAAAAAAAGATGGAATGGGGAGCCCATTTTTTTTCAAGAAAGGTAATGCCTTGCATACTAGTACACATGAAATTTTGTTTGTGAGTTAGTATTAGTCTAGAAAGGTAAAATACTCTTCAAATCCTAGTGCAGGGATGTCAAACTCATGTTGTCACAGTGTCATCACATGATGTGTCAGGATTCTTTTCTCCTTTGCTAAACCAGGAGGGGGCAGGGGCAGCACATGAAGCATCCAGCCCATGGGCCATGAGTTCGACACCCCTGTCCTAGTGACTCCATAGGCATGTCCAGGTACAACAATATGGAAGTGCCTTTTATTGCCTCCATCTAAGATGTTTTTGGTATTTCCTACTGTAGCTACAGCCTTGGATTTTCTGGTGGCCTCCTACCATAGTCCTAACCATGTCACAACACAATGTGTAATCCTTGCTAACATAAGCTTTTAAAATAATATTCTAATCTTGACTGCCTCAGCTGGTCCTCTCAATCAATTCACCACCATACGGTCAGGAGTTTGTAGTCTAGAAATTCTGATATAAACCAACTAGAAGAAAGCCATTTTAGCTGATAATGAGGAAATATCCAGAAGTTAACAATGACTGATAATAAAAGCTGGTGGCTGTCCAGCTATCAAAAATGCCTTCTTACATATGAGATGACTTTTTGATTCTAGAAAGAAAAACAGTCCCTTGTTCAGCTCCATTCATTTATTTCTTATCCCCAAAGGAAATATTTAGGGGACCACCAGGAAGGAACTGGTCGGCAGGCAAGTCTAGTTCTCAGACCACACTCTGAGAAATATTACCTGATTTTAAAACCCAAAGCAAGCATTGGGGGGAATGGGGTGGGAAATATATATATTTTCTCATGAAAATGTGTTTTCCTCTTGAGAATATAGCAGTGGTGGTAATGTGGGAAGTTAGTCTTCAAAAGTGGGAAACATTTTATTTGCCAATATATACTGACTGAGCTTCCACTGAGCTTCTATTTAAAAATGAATATAACCAAACAAGAAATAATTGGGGTGGATTAATGTAATCTCTCTCCTCCCCATTTTATTCAATCTTAACATTTACAAACATTAAACAAGACAAATAGAATGTAACTCTGATACACAGTCCTTAACCTTTCAACTTTTAAGAATATCAAAACAAAATCTCATTCCAACATGCCCACTTTTAAAGAAATGCCAATCATTGATTTGTAAGGTCTTTAAAAAGCTGCTTAGGTCTAACTTTTAGAGAGTCTTCTAAGTAAGGGTTGGCCATTGCTATTTCAATAAGGATCAGCATTTTAATTCATTTCTAAAAGACTGCAAGGATGCTAACCACAAAATGAGAGAGACTTGATGAAATCCTAGATGAACTCTAAAACAATGTAAAGCCATAATTTTCCTCCAGCCAAATGCTTATTGCTAACAGTATAGTGTATTAGACTCAATGCTTATTGCTTACAGTAAAGACTGAACAAAGGAACACTGAGTACCACCAAGGTCCAAAAATGTAAATGAATAGAATGAAATGTTTATCATTTTTTCTTCTTTCACATTTTCTTTCTTTCTTTCTTTCTTTCTTTCTTTCTTTCTTTCTTTCTTTCTTTCTTTCTTTCTTTCTTTCTTTCTGATTTGTAAGCGGGAGAAGGAAAAGACAACATAGGGCAGCTGTTAAACTAATCTACCTTTCCTCGAAGTTTCAGGGTGAATAAAAGCACTAGGTCACCATAAGATTTCTTGAGGCAACATTGATCTCCCTTACCCTTAGTTGTTTCTGGAACAAACATTTTGAGATTTTTTTCATCCTTTGAAAATTACAAGACATATTGTCCCACTCCCAGGGTCTGTGAACTGCACTTTAAACACTCCATATATCCTTATATGCTGTATTTATCTTACTATAATCCCCTGTGACTGATGTGCAACTGAAACTTTCTGAAAATTAATTGAAAATGTATGGATCTGCAGACATAAACACTCTTCTCTGTGTAGATATGTCAGTGTCTTTGAGAAAAGGATACAAGAAAACTGTAGTTTCTTCTCTTCCATAAATCTTATTTCTTGGATTATTCTAGTAGATCCAAAATGCATCTACATGTAGTCAATTCAAAAAGTAGGAAACAACTTTTTTTTCTCCAGTTCACTTTTTGGATTAATTTGTTCTTGTTGTTCAATATGACTCATTCCCCTGCCCTATTAATAAACACTGTTAACCATGTAAGTTAGCAAAATTGCAAAATCAACACTTTTAATATTCTACTGTTGTCAGTTAAAAATTACCTTTATTAAGAAAATGTCAACATCTTTAAAATTCCATGTACATCTACACCAATTATGATAACAGAGGAACAATTTGGTGTAGTAGTTTAGGTGATGGCCTAGAAACCAGGAAATTTGACAGTTGTAGGCCTCCTTAATGCCTCCTTAGGCCTCCTTAATGCATGACACTTGGTGATTTGGAGCCAGTTAGTCTCTCTCATAGGATTGTTTTGGGGAAAATAGGAGGATAAAAAGAGTATTACTTGTGTTCACTGCTTATATTTGGCACTAATAGTAATGTATCAGGCCTGGTCAGATATGGGGCTGATAAACTTGCAGAGCACTTTCCTCTGTGCAAACACAGGTAGTTAGATTATCCTCACTTGCCAACTGCAATTGGGACTGGCAACGCCATTGTTAAGAAGCACAGTAATAAAGCAAAATGTCATGTGTCAATGCCCAGCTTACAACATCAGTTCATCAGTTCTGACTGTGTTCACTAGAAAATCATTTGCAGTCATGATTAAGCATGATGTCACATAAGCATGACTTATAATTTTGTGCTGGCTTCCCTATAGATTTTACTTGTGAGAATCCATCTACGAAAGTTGCAAATGGCCTTGCAATCTTCCTAAATGTGTGCCAATTGCTAAGCATCCAAATCACAATCATATAACTGAAGTATGTGTGTGAGAGAGACAGCTGCAATGCCCACAACATTAGTGACTGGTTGTAAGTCTCCTTTTTCATTACTCTGACAACTTCAAAATATATTTGAATGAGTGGTTACTAAGTAAGGACTACTTATAAGATAAATAAATATAAAAAGTGGCTTATAAATGTTTTATTTTTGCTAACGGGAAAAGAATGATCTATATTTTCTTTCATATAATAAAGTAAGTTGATATGCATCTGGCTATACACCTTTTACCCTAGGAACTGATTAAGATGTGCACATCTCTATTTTCATCATGTTGCACCTGTTTTATATACATATGCATAAACTGGGAAGCACAGGATAGGATGTATATGGTCTAGTCTTGGTCATAAGGGGAAGAAAAGGAGAAAGACTTAGAATGAAGCCCTCAGCAACATTCTGAGCTGCTGCCAAACTGCCCATTGGGATTATTTTTCTGGAATCTGAGCAGGACGGAGCCTAGAGATGGAGATCTTTGCTTCACATTCAGGAGGCTGTGAGTTCGATTCTAGGTAGTGGCAGATATTTCTCTCTCTGGGCATAATGAGTACTTGTCTATTATGAACTCTGCATAGGCATCTGGAAGGGCATCTGGCCAGTAAACGCCCATGGTCCATTCAATCTCCTCCAACTGAATGCAAGGGATTACTGGGTCATTCAAAGGGAAAAAAAAACTTATCTGAAGTCCCACCTCCATTCCACACCATTTTCCAGTGAGACTTTCTTGGCTTTTCCTGCATACCCAATTTAAATCTATTCTGTTTAGTTTTCTGAATTTATCCTGCTGATGAGGGTCAGAGTCTGGAGTTCCTTAATGTAATTTATCTCTAACGTTACATTGGGCTGAAAAGAATAACAAAAAGTGTGAGCAGTAACAGGGCTGGGCTAGGAATCAGGAAACCTGAATTCATTCCAATTTACTTTCATACCAGGGAAGTTTGACTGCAAGCCACTGAGCTGATTACCAGCTTTCAGTTTAATTTACCACATATGATTGTTGTGAAATAAAACAGAACTGTAAACAAGTCAATTAATGAAGAAGTATGCACATATTACAGAAATTTCCAAACTGGGTATTAAGCAAACAAAACAGGATGTGGGCAGTGATGGGAATACAGAAGAAAAAGATGTTGCTTATAAAGACACTGATACTTGAATTCCAAGTGATGCCAACATTAAGATGTTGATTTGATGTAATTCATCATAACCAATTTAGTTGAGTTTAGCTAACAATGAGTAGTGTTTATTTTCAAGCAAATGCCATAAAAGACTTAGTTCTTGTGGTTTCACTAAATTTAGGAATTTATTTATTTATTTCCAATAATTTGGTATCTCTGTCAGCCTTCAAGAGATGTCCACAGTGATGAAGAAGTTCATTGAGAAAGTTCAGTAAGCTAATTTATGACATTATTGCAGACCAAAAATCTGTCCTCTTCAAGGATTTCTCCCAAATGCTTAACAACACTTGATTTATCTTCTCTCCACTCCTTTTGGGGAGACCTATGGGAATAGGAAATGGTATTGGATCATTTTCCAATTTCTCTTCTTATGACACAGCACTTGCTTCATACAATATTTTTAGAATAGGCAGAAGGTCTACTTCTGTTATTAATTTCTAATTATTGAAAGGATGCTTTTGGGGAGGTAACCAATTTTTGGGTATGGTGCATCTTATTGCTATGCTTTTTATATAGTTCTATTGACATAACTGTACATTTAAGAATATAATAGACCTTAGGTGGGGCATAATATTATTAAATGAATTGATTGTCCCAAAGTTCAACTATATTCATGTATTTAATCTGTCAAATAATTTTAAAATAATTTTGAATGGATGAAATATGTATTTTTTCTGACTACCCGCTTCTCTAAGGAATTGGATTCATACCCAGTCAATACTCATCTTCAGTTTGATTCTGTCAGCAGCCCCTTACAGCATGCCAAATTGGAATTCTTTAAAAGATGTATTCAATATTTATTAGAATATTATTAGAATATTTTCATCAGGGGGCAGACAATTCTGAATGTCCTTTTTAGAATGCATTAGGAATAATCTGATAGCTTTTTTTCCCCAATTCTCTCTCTGAAGCATAAATTCAACATGTTGAAAAACATCTTATTCTATATCTTCTTTTTGTGCAGAAGTTAGTCATTCTCTTGCTGTTCCAAGGGCTGAATAGAGATTTATTTGTGGCATTCTTGCAAAACTTGAGGAAACCACAAAAAGTCTCAAACTTCAGCCCATGTTAAACAAATGGAGCATGCATATATTTAGTGCATGATCCTGAGAAAAACATGAATGCATAAACATATATATGCACAAAAATACTTACAATGTAGTGCGTGTTTGTGTGTGTGTCTATGGGTGAGAAAAAGAGATGAAAATTTACTTATTTATGGAGGGCAGAAAAAAAGAAACTTATTTTTAAGATGAATAAAGGAGACTTATAGTTTAAATAGTATGCATTTATTAATATACCATATATATGCGTATACCATATAATATTTGATATGTGTACATGTATACCATGTTTCACACATAATAAGGCCAGGTCTTTTTTTTTTTTTTGAGCCTGGAAAAAATGGCTAGGCCATCTTTTTGGGGTTACTTACTCTTGCAATCTCGGGTGGGTGGGTGGCGACGGCTTGGATGTTGACTTCACCATTGGTGGGGCACTTCATATTGGGAGACCTTCCGCCTCCATTGCTTTCCCTTCTCCCTTGCTGCCACGGTGTTTAGAGCAATGCAGTGGTGTTTGGCACAGCCATGTGTAGCCAGCCAGGGCTTCTCCCTGCAACCGGAGCCCAGCGGAGACATTCGGCTTCAGGTGCTCCTGTCGCTGCCTTCCCTTTGCCTTTGAAGGTAAAGCCAATTATTTTAAAAATGACACCCTACAACAATAAAGCCTCGCCTCCCCAAGAGGGCAGCCCAACCCCATGTGGGGAGGTGAATTTCCTGGGGCCGCAGCAGCCAATCGGCCCACTCTGGAAAAAGTGCCCAGCTGGCATCCCTGCCTGGTGCTGGGCAGAGCCCGAAGAGCTTCACCTGGGGGCCCAGCATAGCTGACAGGCAGGCCTTCCTGCCCAGCAGCAGAACTCTCACCAAGGCAGCAAGCACCTCCCCGCTGGACCCTCTACTCATCCCACCAGGGCTGCACCAAAGCTGTGCAGGCTGGGCAGAGCCAGGAAAGCAAGCCACGGGTGCGTGCCCACCTGCCAAGCAAAAGAGCCAGGCCGACCTGAGCTTGGCTTCCTTCCCAAGTCCCTCCAGTGTGAACCCGAAGGGGCCACCGGGAGAGTCTGCCCGAGGCAGTGATAAGCACCCACCCATCCATGGACAGGGAGGTGAGGTGATGGCAGCTCTGCTTCCCTGACTGGCAGAGAGAGCCCAAAGCCGCCCATCCTTTCCACCCTTTGCCCAGCCCATCACCATGCATCTCCAAATGCGCTGGCAGCTCCAAACGCTACAGCGGAACAGTCATCAGGCAGAGGCACTGACTCGGTGGGGCTCAGTTCGGAGGAGGACAAGTCTGCTTGTAAGTTTCGACATGGTTTCACTATTCACTCAAGTCCCAATAAAAGAAACTCTTGAAGTCATCAAAAATAAATACCAACCAGCTGAACACCTCATGGAACTAACAGAACACTGCTTAACCAACAGGTATTTCACATACAAAGGACAAAGATACAAGCAAATTGAAGGAGCCCCTATGGGATCACCACAGTCACCACTACAAGGAGGAAATAAATAGCCAGACCAAAACCTATGAGAAGCTGGAAGTTAAAAGAGAAGGAATATTATGTGACCTGAAATTCCTATGCAGCTGCAGAGACAACAATGCAACACCAACCTACTTCAAATTAACATTTCATTACAGCACAGCAGCTTCTAAACGTATCATGAAAAGAACTGAAATGGCTCTACTCAGGAACAAACTCCACAGTAAGAGATTCCAATTGGATCAGTTAAACAAAGATTTGCTAGCACTACACCTGGAATTAAAGCCCATGTCACACTGAACCAACGGATGCAAAGAGGATGTAAAACAGACAAAAAACCTTGCCATCCGTTCAAAAACGTGATGTACTCACTGCCCCCATTTGGTTTCCTATCTATCCATCCAGCATCCGTTTATGGATGTTTCATCCGCTCTGAAAGTTTTGGGCTGCCTAAAACTTTTGCATGGAAAATGTATCCAGTTCGTCCGTTCTGCATCCGCTACACATCCGTTCTGCATCCGTTACACATCCGCTATATCCGCAACGCATCCACTGCGCATCCACGCAACTCGCATCCGTCCGGACGCAGGGAGGAAGTGGAACGGATGCAGAACGGATGCAGAACGGATGAATAACAGATGCCTAGCAGAAACAAAGCGTTTAAAGCGGAAAAAACGTTCGCAGAGGGGACCTATCTCGGATATTAAGGATGTCTAGAGGATGCCTAGAGGATGCCTAGAGGATGCAAAGGGACACCTGTACTGCCCATAAAAAGGGGGAGCAACTCATCTGCATCTCACTTTCAGACCAGCAGCCTAGCTGTGCAGACCTCTGCAGCCTTCATCTGACTCTTCCTCTTCCACAGCATCCAGTCATGTCCACTGTGGATTGTGACAAAGTCCTTTCGGCAGCCACCATCCTTCTGCAACAGTGCGAAACCATTTACAGGCTCTGTGAACTCTACTATGGGAAGAAAAGGAGCCACCCAAAAAAAGTCTGGGTCCAAAGATGGTTCACCAGAAGAGCAGAGGACGGAATGTACAACAAGCTGATGATGGAGCTCAGGAGCCAAGACACTCGGGCTTTCCAGAACTTCATGAGGATGCCTCCAGCCATGTTTGATGAAGTTGTGCAGCGGCTGACACCCAGGTTGACCAAGGCAAACACCAACTTCCCACCCAGCCTGGAACCTGGGCTCAAGGTGGCACTGACTCTGTGCCACCTGGCCTCAGGGACCACCTACAGGAGCATGCAGTATGGCTGGAGGGTGCCACCCAGCACCATCAACTTTGTTGTCAGAGAAGTGGTGCAGGCCATCATCGAAGAATACAAGGAGGAGCTCCTCCAGTGCCCCTCCACTAAAGAAGGATGGAAGAAAGTTGCAGAACAGTGGTATCAGAAGAGGAACTTCCCCCACACCGTTGGAGCCATAGATGGCAATCACGTAGCCTGCAAAGCACCAGCCAAGTCGAGGTCCACTTATCACAACTCCAAGGGCTTCTTCAGCATCATCCTCTTCGCCATGGTCGATGCTGACTACAAGTTCATGTACATCAATGCTTCAGGAAATGGCTCATCTTCAGATGCCCAGGTATACAACGCCAGTCAACTCAAGGAGGGGCTGGAAAGCAACCTCATGGTGGGCTTCCCAGATCCAGACCCGTTGCCCAATGACACGCAAGATATGCCCTACTTCATCGTGCGGGATGATGCCTTCTCCCTCACAACCTACCTCATGAAGCCCTACACCTCCAAATACCTCACCCGTGAAGAGAGGATCTTCAACTACAGGCTTTTCAGGGCAAGATGGGTGGTGGAGAACGCCTTTGGCATCCTGGCCAACAGGTTCCAGGTACTTCTCACCAACATGCAGCATAGCCCAGAGACCATGAGGAGGATCGTAGAAGCTTGCTGCATCCTGCACAATCTCATGCAAACCCACTACCCAGTCTTGCAGAACAGGCTCATGGACCTCCAACAAGGCAATGGGGACATGGAGCCTGGGGAATGGAGGCAAGGGCAAAACCTGATAGACACTTAGGATGTGCAAGGCCCCAACAGAGCCTCACGTGAGGCGAAGAAGCAGCGCAACCTCCTGAAACACTGGTGCAACTTCCCAGCTGGAGTAGTGGAGTGGCAAGACAGGATGATAGATGCTTAATGGATGCTTCCTTCACCCTGTCTCATCACACGGATGAGATTGGGCCATGTATGTTTGGTTGGGCTACAATGAACAGGGCGTTTAATAAAGAGTTGTGTTTATGTTGAAATGTGTGGATCAATGATTACATTGTTATTGATAATAAAGGGCCATAGGTGTGGCACCTGTGAGGGTGGACCATACAGTCCCACTATGCTTGCACTGGAGGTTTATCTATCCCACAGCTATTACCCATCCCAAAGGTATCCCTGCCCATCCCATAGGTATCCCTGCCCATCCCACAGCTATCTTAAACCCTTCCCACAAGCAAGCAAAGGCTTAAAACATTTATAA
This sequence comes from Laticauda colubrina, assembly GCA_015471245.1. Classification (NCBI taxonomy): domain Eukaryota; kingdom Metazoa; phylum Chordata; class Lepidosauria; order Squamata; family Elapidae; genus Laticauda; species Laticauda colubrina. The sequence continues at coordinate 13,626,888 of BLBF01000041.1, read as the reverse complement.
AAGTTTCCAGCAAGACTTTATTAAAAAAAAGAAATGAAGCAACTGTGTGAATCAAAAATAGACTTTATTAACAACAAGCTATAAGACAAAAATGAGTTTCTGGCACTCCTCTTGGTCACTCAGTCTCCGGGGTGAAGGGTGCAGGTGCTGTGGAGGTGGCTGGTGCTGGAGTGCTTTTCATCAGCTCCTCCAGAAGCAGAAGCAGCAGAAGCCCCAGCGCCAGAAGAGCGAGGCTGTGCTGCAGAAGCCCCAGCAGAACCAGATTGAGGGCCAGGGGGTGGGATGGTAGCCCTGTCCCTCTTGCAAGAGCTAGCAGCCAATGGCTGAGGCTTGCTGTGCTTCCACATGGTTGTAGGGTTGCTGGCTGGCAGGGAGGGTGGCAGCAAGGCTTGCAGGCAGACATGCAGGCAGGGCAGGCAAGGCAGTCGATGTGTCTGGCAGCAGGTCTTTCCTCTGAATGGCGACCTGCTTCTGAGCTGCTTCCGTTATATCCACGGGGCTGATGCAATGCATCCTCCCTGCATGCACAATTAATGCCAGGAATCCGCTAGGCTTCCGCTGTGCATCCGCTAGGCTTCCGCTGTGCAACCACTTCATCCGTTCGGCGTCCGCTCTGCATCCTCTGTATCCATTCCGCATCTGCTTCTCTGATGCCCCCCGGAAGCCCTGCGGTTGCGCCATCCACTCCCATCCGCTTCCATCCACTGGGCTTTCATTCCGCATCCGCTTTGCATTCACCCTGCGCCCTCCCCGCGTCTGTGTTATCCGCTCTGGTTATGCAAATTTTTGCCCCTTTTGAGAGTGGATAACAAAGGATGGAACATTTTGCTCGTCCACTGTGTCCTTTTTGCATCCATTGGCCAGTGTGACATGGCCTTAAGCAGCAAAATCCACCCTCTACTTTGGGATAAGATAAAACAACTTACAACTTGGAGAGCTGAAACTGAAACCACTTACAAAAATGAAAAATTCTTGAAGAAACTAATGAAATTAGAACATGACAAGAAAGCCCCCAACAACTCACAACCACACCTGAAACAATTAGTATATAACATTTCCAACAGAGAACTCACCATAACAGAAACAGATGTCCTAACCAAAGGATTCAATTATGCCATAGCACCCAAAAAGATCCCCACACAATCCATCATTTGTGCAGTAGAATCCAGCCTAACCAAACTAAATACAGATGAAACTGACAAAATAAGACACCAGGTGACCAACATCCTATGCACAAGCAAACTACCCAAAAGCAACTTGCACAAAGAAGAATTCAAAGTGCTACAAACCCTGAAAAATGATAACAGAATAATCATACTCCCAGCAAATAAAGGGAATGCCACAGATAGGAAAGACTACGAAAAAAAATTGACAGAACGACTCCAAGACTCCACATACAAACCTATAAACACAGACCCAACCACACATATAGAAAAAGTAACCAAGAAGAAAATTATAACCAGCCACATAAGCAAAGAAATCCAACAGACCGATCATCCCAAGAGAAAAATCTTCCAGATGCCCCAAACTATACAGCCTCCCAAAAATACACAAAAGAAGGCACACCTCTCACACCCATAGTCAGCTGCAAAGGAGCACCATTACAAAACCTAGCTAAACACTTAGAAAACAACTATAGCCCCATGCTGAGACCGCAGCTTCATATGTACAAAACTCATACCACTTCTAAGAAATGATCAAAGATCTACACGTGGAACAAGAAGATCTCCTTGTAAGTTTCAATGTGGTTTCACTGTTCACTCAAGTCCCAATAAAAGAAACTCTTGAAATCATCAAAAATAAATACCAACCAGCTAAACACCTCATGGAACTAACAGAACACTGCCTAACCAACACATATTTCAAATACAAAGGACAAAGATACATTGAAGGAGCCCCTATGGGATCACCACTGTCACCCGTCATTGCAAACCTGTTCATGGAAGAATTTGAATCCAGAGCCCTGGCTAATGCCACCCACAAACTCAAACTATGGCTAAGATACATTGATGACACATTTGTGATTTGGCCCCATGGAAAAGAAAACCTAAACAATTTCATAACACACCTAAACAGCAGACACCCCAAAATCAAGTTCACTATGGAAATGGAAATAAACAAAGAACTACCATTCCTAGATATACTAATGTACAAAAGAACAGATGGCACACTAGGACACACCGTATACCAGAAGAAAACACACACCAACTTCTACCTCAACGCCCAATCCCACCACCACCTAGCACAGATAAACTCCATGGCCAAAACACTAATTACCAGAACCAAACGCCTGGCAGACAAGACACATAGAAAGACTGAACTATGCACCCTGACTTAAGTACTGACAGCCAACGGTTTCCACAAAAACAAAATCACCAGCTTGATCCACAAAAACACACTAAGATATAATAGAAAACTAGAAGATCAACAGACCTATGGAACAGCTGTCCTGCCCTACATAAGAGGTACCACAGATAAAATCAGTAAGATACTACACAGGCATCAGTAAAAAATAAATGCAGTAAAAAAGCTGGAACACACCTCCTCACTAGTCCAACACATGAAAACCACAGGTCACAACATCAACTTCAATGGCACTAAAACCCTGGCCACTATAGAAAACCCCAGCCACAGAATCATCAGAGAAGCCATAGAGATTGAAAAAAGACCTGACAGCATGAATAGAAGAGATGATTCCACCAGACTGTCAATCATTTGGAAGCCTGCACTCTCAAATAGAAAGATCTCCATGCCACAAGCCAGGCAAACACCTGGGCAAAAACAGACTCCCTCTGATAGCTCCAACC
>BLBF01000041.1:13592340-13619081 GCA_015471245.1 Laticauda colubrina | reverse complement strand
ATTATTCTGTTGTTGAAGTGTTCGGTTTTGGCGATGGTTTTGGTATTTTTAAAGTCAATTTCATGTCCTGTGGCTTTGAGGTGTTGGACCAGGGAAGAGGTCAGTTCTTCTTTTTTGATTGAGTTTTTGTGTTCTTCAATGCGTGCACTAATTCTTCTGTTAGTTTGTCCTATGTATGTGCTGGGGCAGGCAGTGCAAGGGATTTCGTATACTCCTTGGTTTTCTAACTCGATTTTGTCCTTAGGGTTTCTCAGGATGGTGGATATTTTTCTGTTTGTGCAGAATGCTGTTTTAATGTTGTGTTTTTGGAGGATCTTGCTGATTTTGTCTGTAGTGCCTTTTATATATGGGAGGAGGGCTTTGCCATTCTCTTGTTCTCTGTCTTGGCTTTTGGTTGGGGTTTCTTTTTGGATTAGGTGGGTAATCTTCTTTTTTGGAAATCCATTGGTTGTAAGTACATTAGTGAGGGTGTGTAGTTCGGTTTTTAAGTGTTGTTCATCGGCTAAGCATTTTGTTCTGGAGATGAGTGTCTTGGCTACGGAATTGATCTGTGCTGGGTGGTGGTGTGAGAGTGCATGTAGATAGCGGTTTGTATGTGTTTTCTTCTGGTAGATGGTGTGTCCTAGGGAGCCATTGGATTTTTTGTATACTAAGACATCTAGGAAGGGAAGTTGATTGTTGGCTTCTGTTTCCATGGTGAATTGTATTTTGGGATGTAGGCTGTTGAGGTGTGTGAGGAAGTTGTTCAGTTTTTCTTTCCCGTGTGGCCAGATTATGAAGGTGTCATCTACGTATCTGAGCCAGAGTTTGGGTTTGTGATCATATTTTTCTAGAGCTTGTGTTTCAAAGTGTTCCATGTAGAGGTTTGCAATGACAGGTGAGAGGGGTGATCCCATGGGTGCTCCTTCTATTTGTTTGTATTTTTGTCCATTGTAGGTGAAGTATGTATTGGATAGGCAGTGGTTGGTAAGATCTAGGATGTACTTGGGGGGGTTGTATTTGTTTTGGATGGCTGTCAAGGCTTCTTTTATAGGCACTTGGGTGAAGAGGGATATGACATCGAAGCTCACCAGTAGGTCGCTGGGTTGTAAGTTTTGTTTCTTTATGATCTCAATGAACTGGAATGAGTTCCTTACCTGTGAGTTGATGGATTCTGCATAGGTCTGTAATTGTTTGGCGAGAAATTTGGCTAAGTTTTGTAGAGGTGAGCCTATGGAGCTGACTATTGGTCGTAGTGGGGTTCCTTCTTTGTGTATCTTGGGGAGACCATACAGCTTAGGGCATCTGGATGATTTTTCTCTGGGTATGATTCTTTGCTGGATTTCTTCGCTGATGGGGGAGGCTTTTATTTTGGATCTGGTGGTTTTTTCTAGGTACGTGGTGGGGTCAGTGTTTAGGGGTTTGTATGTGGGGTCTTGGAGTAGGTTGGTTAACTTGGTTTGGTAGTCAGATGTATTCATAATCACTGTAGCATTGCCCTTGTCTGCTGGTAGGATTATTATGCTGGTGTCTTCTTTCAGGTTAAGTAGTGCAGTTTGTTCTTCTTTGGATAAGTTGCTTTTGGGTGGTTTGCTCGTGCAGAGGATGTTGGTGATTTCGAGTCTGATTCTGTTAGCATCATCAGGGTTGGTTTTGGTCAGGCTGGTTTCAACTCCGCATATGATGGTTTCTGTGGGGATGTGTTTGGGAGCAACAGCAAAGTTGAATCCTTTCGAAAGGACATTGGTTTCGGCTTCAGTGAGGATCTTGTCTGAGATGTTGTGCACTGTTTGTTTCATGTGTGGCTGTGAGGGGGGAGGAGTTTGTTTCTGGTGTTGTTGTAGTTTTCTGAGTTTGTTGGTATGTGTGTCTGTCTTGAAGGTGGTCTGTGTTTCAGCTCTCCAGACAGCAAGTTGTTTGGATTTGTCCCAAAGTAAGGGGTGAATCTTGTTGCTTAGTCTGAGGTGAAGTGTGAGGAGTTCTTTGTTGATTTGGTCTAGGAGGAATCTTTTTGTGTGAAGTTCATTTCGAATAAGGGCCAATTCTGTTCTTTTTAGGATGCGTTTGGTGGCTGCTGTGTTGCTGTGGAATTTCAATTGGAAGCTTATGGGGATTAAATTTTGATCTCGGCAGTTTCGTAGGAAGGTGAGGTCACATAAAATGGAAGCTCTTTGGACTTCAAGTTTTTCATAAGTCCTGGTCAGATGGTGGGTTTCCTCCCCGTAGAGGTGCAATATTTGTTTTCTGAGGTTTTCGCGGGTATTTGTATGTGGATCTTTGGTTATTCGGGTTTTCTCCCGCGTAGAATTGGAAGTATCTAGGCAACGTTTCGATGAAGTCTCATTCATCATCTTCAGGCTTGTTTCTTCAGCTCTGTGCTTCTCAGAGTAATGTGAGCTTGCAGCTGCTTCTTCCTTTTAACTGCTAGTGGGGGTGTGACTTGATTGGGTGGGGGTTTGGCTGTGTTCTGATTGGTAGGGGGGTTGGCTGTGTTCTGATTGGCTGGGGGTGTGTTCTGCTTAGGTGGGGGCTTGGTTGTGCTCAGGTTAGTCTTAGTTGCTGGGGGATTTGAGCTGGTGAGCTGTGATTTTGTTGTTTGGCTTCGTGTTCGTGGTCGTGCCACATCTTCATGGTGGGTGTCAGTTTGCTTCTTGTATGGGTCAGAGGGGTTTGAAGCGGGTAGTGGTGCAGCTGCAGTATGGTTTCTGGTTCGTGGTCGTGTCTCCTCTTCTGTGTGGGTGTGAGTCTTTTTTCTGTGTGGAAGTGTGGTGGTGGCATCTTGTGTGGCACTTGCGGGTGTGGTTCTGGTGTCATTCTTCAAGTTAGTTACTCGTTTATTACTGAGGGCAGGTTTCCAAATGGTTGGTAGGCGGGAGGTATCATCTCGTCTATTCATGCTGTGTGGCCGTTTCTCTATCTCTATGGCTTCTCTGATTATTCTGTTGTTGAAGTGTTCGGTTTTGGCGATGGTTTTGGTATTCAGTCATGACTCAGCAAACATGTTCCAAAGCCTCTAAAGTGGATTTAAGCTAGGTCACACTGGCCAACGGATGCAAAACGTATGCAAAAAGGACACAGCAGATGAGCAAAATTTCAGGGGTGGCTCCATCCATTGTTATCCGCTCTCAAAAGTGCCCCAAATTTGCATAAACAGAACGGAAAACAACGGAAAGGAACAGACGTGGGGAAGATGTACCGGGGATGTAAAGCAGATGTTCGTAGGAAGCCTAGCGGATGAAAGCAGATGGAAGTGGATGACACATCCTCAGGGCTTCTGGGGGAGAATAGCGAAGCGGACGCATAGCGGAAGGAGCGGATGCGTAGCGGATGACGCGGATGCATCACGGACGCCAATAGGATACATAGCGGATGCCCAGCGGATGCATAGCGGATGCAAAGCATTCACTGCACATGCAGGGAGGATAAATTGCGTCAGCTCCGCGGATATAAAAGGATGCAGCTCGCACGCAGTCACCATTCAGAGGAAAGACCTGCTGCCAGAGACATCTTGGGAGAACACCATGGTGAAGAACAGGAAGCCTGTGCCTACTCCTTCCAGCCCTGGCAAGAAGGACAGAACCACCATCCCACCCCCTGGCATTGACTCTGAAGCTGCTGGTGCTGCTGCTGGTGGTGCTCCTGGTGGTGCTGCTGCTGGTGCTTCTCCTGCTGGTGCGGCTGGTGCTTCTCCTGCTGGTGCTGCTGGTGCTGCTGGTGATTCTCCTGGTGCTGGTGCTGCTGGTGCTGCTGGTGCTTCTCCTGCTGCTGCTTCTCCTGCTGCTGCTTCTGCTGCTTCTGCTGGTGCTGCTGGTGCTTCTCCTGCTGCTTCTGGAACTTCTCCTGCTGCTGCTGCTGTGGTGGACCAGCCCCAAGGCCATCAAAGCCCTGCAGCTGAAGGCCCTGAAGGCCCTGCCAGAGGGAGGAAGAGGCAAGGCAAGGAGAAGGGAGAGAGGAAACATTACTCCATTTCCGAAGACCATGAGGAGGAGGTGCTGGAATGGCTGAGGGGGAACGAGTACCTGTGGAGGAAGGGCCAAAGGCTCGATCACGACACCAAGAGAAAGCAGGCAGCTTGGAGAGAGAAGGAGGAGAGCCTGGGCTACACTGCAGATGTACTCCTTGGATGGTGGAAGCATATGCACACCTGGTATGGCAAGCTGCACCTGAAGAAATCCGGGCAGGCCATGGTCAAGCTCACTGACCAGGAGACCTATGTCATGACCAGGTGCAGCTTCCTGGAGGGTGAGATCCGCCACTGAGGAGCAGCCCTTCTGTCAACCCCTCAGACAGCCCACAGAGAACCACTCCTCTTCCGGCCAGGAGAAAGCTACCGTGTCCAGGCAGGTGTCTTTGGAGGGCCCCATGAGGGAGACACCCCCGACAGCTACACTCCCCGTGCCAGAGGACATGGAGGATTCCGTGTCTCATATGGAGCAAGAAGAAGCAGCCAGCCACCAGAGACCAACCCACACCAACCCCCAGCTCCACCTCCACAGAAAACAGGCAGAGAGGCAGACCGGAGGGACAGAGCCACACTGTCCTCTTGGAGATTAGGGACACAATCAAAGCCAGCACAGATTTCCTCTCCCAGCTGGTCCATTTCGACATACCATCCTCGAACCACAAGCCCTTCATCACGTACATGAGGCAGACCCTCATGGACATGCCTGAGGCCCAGTACCAGGTGATGAAGGAGAGGATCACAGCTCTTCTGCACCACCCTCCAGGCCCAGCTGAACCTGCTCCTACCCACTCCAGGTCTGCTCCTCCACCCCAGGCGATGTCACAGCCCTTCCACAGATTTCAACAGCCCTTCACCTACCAAGCCTACCATTACAAGGACTTCCCACAGCAGAGGCAGCCCTTCCCAATCTAGGCCCAGGTTCATCAGATGCCACAGACGCCACAGATGCCTCACCTGACCCAGCTGAAGACCAGACAGCCCCACTACACTCCTCCTTCCTCCACCCCACAGCCAAGCCCTTCGTCAGAACATCTGTCATCAGTCTTGGGCCTCACATCCCAGGTACTTGAGGAAGGGCCTCTCAACCTCACGGGACAGATTCAGCTCTCTGAGAGCTTCCTGCACACACCATCTCCTGTTGTACTCTCGGGGCCAGGCACTCCAATGGAGCCTCAGACCAGCACTCCAGCCACAGCCACCTCCACAGTCCCTGGCCCCTTTACATCTGAGACCATGGTCATGCCTCAGAGTGACTGAGAATAGTTCCAGAGACTGAGTTGTTACTTGTTCACTTTACCTTTGCTTAAGACACTTTACTTGGTTCATTTTGCTTTTTTAATAAAGTCATCCAGTTTACTTAAGACAGTTATTAATAAAGGTTATCTTTGCTTAACACACTTGGTTCATTTTTTTAACTTAATAAAGTGTTGGTGAAAACTTTTAAAAAATGTTTAAGTCTTTGCATGCTTGTGGGATGGGTCAGGATAATTGTGGGATGGGTAAGGATAGTTGTGGGGTGGGTAAGAATAATTGTGGGGTGGGTAAGGATAGTTGTGGGATGGGTAAAGGATAGTTGTGGGATAGTTAAACCTCCAGTAGAAGCGTAGTGGGACTGTATGGTCCACCCTCCCAGCTGCCACACATATGATTCTGCACACCACGGCTGCTGGACTGATATTGAGATCCAGGTGATTTCCTCCCCCTTTTTATAGGAAATGTCGGTTTTCCGCTAGGTGTCCTTCCACATACTCTAGACATCCTCCAGACATCCTAAATATCCGAGATACGTCCTGTATATGAACGTTTTGTCCGTTTTAATGCTTTATATCTGAGCTGCATCCGCTTTCATCCTTTCTATGTCCGTGCTACTAACGCTGTGTGGACGTTCCACCTACCTTTCGCTTCCTCCCTCTTTCCGCTTTCCGCTGGAGCGGATGTGAGTTGCGCGGATGCCCAGAGGATGCCGAGAGGATACAGCGGACGTGTAACGGATGACAACAGACGTAGAACATTTGTTGTTTGTATGTGTCGCGGATGTAGATTATACACAGCGGAAAGTTCATCCGCTCAAAAAGTTTTATGCAGCTCAAAACTTATTGAGTGGATGAAATAGCAGTAGACGGATGTTTGATGGATAGAGCACATGAAAGACATACGCAGTGAGTACACAACGGATGCATCACGTTTTCCAACGGATGGCAAGCGTTTTTCTCCATTTTACATTATCTTTGCATCTGTTGGTGCAGTGTGACATGAGCTTTAGGGTTTAACAGAGAAGGCTAATCGCTCAACTTTCGACTGAAATTCTGACATTTAATGCATTATTTCTAAATTGATATGAAGATGCACCCAAACATTATTATATCTTCTTTTTGCATTTCTAATGTATCACAGAATCCAGTTTAAATCCTTAGACCTTCTAAGGCTTTTCTAAAGGATCAAAGGTTTCACTCTGACAACTTGATGTTACCAAAATGAGAAAATGATTTAGTGAGTAACAGTTTGTGGTTCCCAATCCCATAAAGGTCAGACAGAGTTTCTAAGAGAATAGTGCTATGACCTCTCTGTTTTCCAGTTTAAAAATTGTGTAGACTCATAATAAATAAACATAAGTATTAGTGGTCACAGTGTGAAAGAGTCACATATGTTTTCATTTTGGCCACTAAGTACATCTTTGGCTTTACCAAAATACAAATGAGCTAAATTTGAAAATCATGCATGATTATAAAATAATTTTAATTAATTAGTCACATTCCCATAAGTTCAGACAAATGTTTGAAAAATCTGCATTGGGATTTATGCATGTTTACATCAAACAAGAAACAGTAAAGAACAGAAATTAAACCTTTGATAGGGTGGGCCAAAGGTTTTTAGAGTATTCTAAGATATTCAGTGTTTATATACAAAGCAGAAAACAGGTTTTGAATGCAGTGTGAGACTCTTACTACACTCTTGGCTAGTCAGCAATTGTATGGCTCAAGAAAATACATATGCGAGGAGATGAGGCCTTGTGGCCATATATAGCTACCATTTTCTAAATGTCCACAAAAGACTCAGCTAGAAGGACCAATGGTGAAAATTCCCATGCTGATTCCAAAATTGTTAATTTGCACACTTCAGATATAATATCGCAGATCTTTAGAAAGTTCCATAAAATCAGATCAAATGCAGTTTGAAGATGAGTTGAATTAATGATCCTACTCCTAAGTCACTATCAGGTTTTATTCAGACCAATACTGGAACAGGAAGGCTTAGACAGACATTTAAGGATTTATTTCTTCATAAGAGAAGTTTATTACAGTTTTTAGAGAAGCTATTAATAACAAAGAAAACCAGAAAGACAAGTGGTGATAAACTATGCATTGTTATTTTAGCAGAACATTCTGATCTCAGCTCCTATACTTTTGATCTTGCTTGATCTAGTCTGAGGCTGATTAGGACATTGAACTTTTGTAAACCAGATCTGGGAGCCATACTCATTCATGAACTGGAAATGGTGCAGTATGGGTAGGAATTTGGAAAAAGAAGTTGAGCAAAAAATCCATGAACTCAAAATAAGGTTGCTATAGTTTCTGAAACTCGATCTGATTTTCCACATTTCTAAACTGGTGATCACCTGAACAATGAAAGCAAGGTTTAGCTCCTTCTTCTTTGATAATTCTAGTTTAAAAAAAACCCACTGCTTTTATTTAACAGCAATAGGTATAGTACACATTGCATTAGGACCAGGTTGGAGAGAGAGACATTTACCATCTGTTTCCTGTGATTTTCCCCAAAGATCCTACAAAATGTGTGTCTATAACCTGGGAAATGTGTATGTTAGCCTCTTTATGGACTTGAAGGATGGGCAAAGGGTAAAAAATGGCTTGTAGTTCCACATATGAACTTACTAAATTTTCATATATCCATAACAGGAAGTAAGTGAGGAAGACAGCCAAGGACATTTTTTCCTGGAGTTTGTTGTATGTACTTGTTACTGCGAAGATGTTAGAGCCAAGCTTACAAATAAAATAAAATAATGATACCTTTCTGGTAGCTGGATGACGAAAAATAAACAACGGAGTTTGAAACACATCAAAAGTGGTTTCTCCTTTCCTTTTAACAGATAGGAGGGAGCAAAACCACAGCTCGTATGTTTGCAGTAACACAAATCTTGTTTGTGGCATGAACTTACTGTGCTGGCTTTTTAAAAATGCCATTGCTTTTGTGATGAGGAAAAACTGAGGAATTGCCTTGTGGGAACTGAAAGAGTTGATTTTAGCTCTTTTTAAACACCCTTTGCAGGATCAGAATTGTTTAAAGGCCAAAAAAAAAAAAAAAAAAAGTGCTATGGGCTCTTTTTATTTGTGGCCACAATTGCATCAAGATTATTTCTGTTCAGTGTCTTCTCCAGCACCAAAGGTTAAGGGAAAACCAAGCACAATTTTCCCAAGGATTGCACCTCAACTGCTTGAAGGTATTCCTTTCAGCTGGTATATGAGCATCATGCACACCCAAATCAAGTTCTAGTTTTGAATCTAAGATTCTACAAAGTTCTAGTTTATACTGGGAGAGAGAAAAAAGTAAATTCAGAGTTTTTGACCAGAAACCATACACGAAATAAGCTTAAATAGCACATGTATCAAATTTTTGCTATTGGTTGATCAGTTCCACCAATGTCAGGTATAAAGTAAAATATACTTCAAGTCAAGCTCAATACCTGTTACCTACATGTAGTTTTGTCAGTTATATGAAAATGATTTGCTAATATCTTCTTCCAAGATTTTTTTTTTCCTCCAGCTTCTTGGTCTAGCATACAACCTAGCATTTCCTAATGGATTTTTATTCCAAGTATTAAACAAGGATGCTGTTTGCTTCTGGCCCAAAAATCATCAGGCAATATTAGCATTCCAATTTGTTTCTAGCTTTTTGAGGGACTATTGGAAATAGACTGTGATACACATATTGTCAGGAAAATAGAATCTCACTTAAACCAAAATTAGGTTATTATCCTTCCCTACATTTTAACAACTTTTTTGAGAAAACTTATCAATAATTCCTCTCAGAACTCCTTCCCCAATCTCTTCTGTTCCTCAAGGAAAAAAATCCCAATAAATGGAAACATGTTTTAATTCTCTAGAGTATATTCAAGGCTTTCCTTTGTTGCTGGTATTCATATGTATGGAAATTTCTTTGTTGAATGAGTTGGAGGAAGAGGCATATCACAGTAATTCCCATCTGATCTAGTGGGAAAGGAGGCTTTTGACATTTGAAGGACTTTTGGCCTTAAGCCAACCATCTCTTCCCACCATTTATTCCCTCCCTTTCAATGGAATTGGCTTGACAAGATCAGTTGGCAGGCAAAGGTTACTCTGAGTCAATTAGTATGTGAACACATTACCAGCCAAACCCAAAATATTGCATGAGGTCTTGATATTTTTAAGGATTGTAAGCTGAGGAAATGAACACTTTAAACAAAGAAGACAGTAATACCTTCCCAACATTTGGATGTTTTGTTTATTGTTTTCTAAATTTTGTTTTATCTAGTAATGGTTATTCACTTCTGTGCTGCAATTACAAGATCAACGTCGATTACATTTGCTTAAAATTTATTAGATGACTGTGCAGTCCCTTTTTTGCCAATAACTGGACCATTAAAATGAAAATGAAAACTGTGGCCTGTCTTGTGGGTGACCCATTCCTAGCAATACATTTCTGGCATGTTGAGTTCATCAAGGATGCCTGCCCTAAATTTATAAGCTTGGGTTGTAAAGGCTGGGTTTTAAAAGTGATTGGTAATCAGCATTGTTAACTTGGGGCTAGTTGCTTCCTTCTCTAGTTATACTACCATATATACTCGTATATAAGCCGATCTCGCATATAGGCCGACCCTTAAAAAACTGCCCCAAAATGAGGAATTTTGCCAAAACTCACATATAAGCCGACCCCCAAATCTTTTAACATCAGGCATGGGTATATTTTAATGAATTTTACTACTACAAATGCAAAGAAACTGGACACAAAGTTGCATGTGACAATCGCAAACACGAAAGCAGTCACGTGAATGACTAACCAATCAGAGCGTGTTGTGATCCAGTGGTAGAAAAAGCAAAATGGAGGCTCCCAGAGTAAAAAAAATGTGCTGTAGGTATGTATGACTGAATGGTAATATCGATGATATTGCATGATCTGAGAAGTGGCGTCATGTCGTCATGTCATTTGTGTGAGATCAGATTTATGCGTGTATAAGCCGACCCCCAAATTTGAAAAAAATAATAATTGCATTTTAAAGTCAGCTTATATGCGAGTATATACGGTAAGAGTCTTTAATGCACAAATACTTGGAACAAGAAAATTTGCAAAGCAAAATTTAGTATGGAATTGTAATGTATCCTTTGTTTAATTGGAAAATGAAGTGAAGACTAATTTGAATAAGGCATATTTTAAATATTAAGTTGAGCAACATAGCAGATGTTACTAATATCACTAGTTCTACTTGTAGCATCCTCTGTTAACCTCATGCAGTTTCCAACAAAGTTGTTTTTCAGCAGACATTTGCTATTCCAAGACAAGAAAAAAAAAGATTCTTCAATCCACATACCCAACATCTTGGTTTCATTGCATAAAGTCAGCTGAATTGACAGTTGAAGAGACAGTTGAAGACAGTTCAAAAGAAATGACAGGATAGCTTCCCCAACTGTACTGAGAACAGCAGAGTAGTGTAAGAACTGCATGACATACAATCTGTTTTTCCAGTATCTTAGTGCCGCCATCCATACTCAGGATGGGTCAGATAGTCTATAGCAGGGGTGTCAACCTCATTTTAATTGAGGGCCACATGAGAGTTGTGCTTGACCTGGGGGGGGGGAACAGGTGAACATGGCCAGCTCAACATCACTCATGTTGGGGATCCCTTTGGACCAAACACTCCACCAGTGAAAACAAAGCTCAGGAGCACCATGTACGGCTCTCCCATTCTCAGTTTTTGCTGGCACAGGCACCATTGGCCAGTTCCCTCACTGTTTACAGGGCAACTGTTTGGGCCTTGAGTTTTACACCCCTGGTATGTAGAGTGAGATCCATTTGAACTCTGATTCCATGGCAGAGATGGCAGCCAGGAATGCTTATTTCTCCACCTCCTCTGTTCACAGAACAAGTTATTATTGCTATTTTGTACTCTATAGATCAGCTCCAGCAAAATATATTCAATATAGGGAAGCATTTGTTTCAAACAAAGTAATGTTCTGTCTCAAAAGTCATTGGGATGAATTGCCTTCCTTGGCCTTTTTGCATTCTTTTGGGTTCGACACTTCCTGGCTAATGAAATGATCTCAGAATAGTACTGTCCCTGTGGTTAAGGAAGTCTTCTGCATGAAGTAGGGATACATGTTGCCTTGAGATGTACAAAATATTTATTCAATTTCTTTAGCTGCTCATCTCAGCAAAATACTGAAAACAAATTTTTAAAAACATGAAAAACATTCAAATTAAGTATACATCATAGCAAAAATACTTGCCCAGTTAGCAACACAGCCAGGAAACAGAATCTTTAAAACATTCAGCACCCCAGCTATAGGAACATACCCAAGTTTTTAGGATCTTACAAAAGACTAACAGAGTTGGGGCCATTCTAATCTTTGAAGGGAGAATGTTCTATAGAGCTGGGGCCATTGCAGAAAAAACTCTCCTTCTAGTGACAATCTTTAGCTGATGGAATCATGCCAATTCTGCTGAATCTGATTGATTGATAAACTCTTGGAGAAAGAGATATAAATTCAGATATATTCTTACCTGCCTCACAGAAGCAATAAAAAAAAAACTTTCTCAGAGACAGGAACAAAACTACCCCATTCTCAAATGTACCATTTCTGGGAAATTTGACTTCATTTTACACAAGCGGGCATTTAAGGTATTATTTTACAGTAGTTCCACTCTTTTATCTTTATTTGTATTGTTAGATAAGGCTTGCCTGAATGATAATAGTGTTTGAAACCACTTATATACAAGGTCTGATGGAGATCCATTTTGTTCCATATTCTGTTCAACATCTGTATATAATTGCTGGGGGAAATCATTCAGAATTTTGAAGTAATAACACCCAACTGTTTCATTCCTATTCTCCAATTCCAAGGCAATAAAGGATGCTGTTTGGATTTTGCCTAATGTGATCATGGGATGGATGAGAGAAAATAATCAAAACTGAAGTTGGAGATTGAAGCTCAGTCTATCAAGTACAAGGTTATACATCTTCTAAAAGAGCAGGTTTGAGATATGGGAGAGGTCCTTGATCCTGAACTATCAGTATATCTGCAGCTGGTGCAGGGGTGGTATTCTGCAGGTTCTGAGCAGTTCTGGAGAACCAGTAGTGGAAATTTTGAGTAGTTCGGAGAATCAACAAATATCATCTCTGACTGGGGATTTTATAGTATCCTTCCCCTGCTATGCCCACCAAGCCCACACCTGTAGTAAAAAAATTTGAATCCCACCACTGCTTGGTTACAGGAAGAAAACTTTGCACATTTTTGTGTACCAGCTGTGTCACTTTCAGAACTGATTAGATTTCACAGATGTAATCTACACATTGGTTACATTCGGTTTTGATTACTACAATGTATTCAAGATGGGACCACCCTTCAAAAGTGTCTGAAAGTTATTGGTGATTTGAAAAGCAACTGCTAGGTTGCTAGTTGGTTCAAAGCATAAAAATCATATGATGCCTTTCTGAAAACTCTGCATCAATCACCACTTCCTCACCAGGAGCAATTCAATATGGCAATGACTTTCAAAGCCCTAAATAGTTTAAGATCTATTTCGTGTTAGAAACCTTTCTGGTTGTTAAGAGGTCCTTCTAAAGAAGGCTTCATTATTAGCCTTCCTTTGGCAGTTATATTTTGTCTTCACTTTTAGATGATGCATAATTCCAACAGGCTTTCAGCTACAAGATTATTTTGGTATATTTATTTATAAAGTATATTTTATATTTATATTTCTGTGTTATATTAGCTAGCATGATTGCTTGACTGGGAAAAAAGAGGAGATGCAAATCAAATAAGTAAACAAATGATTAAAATTATTCTGGAAGCTAGTACTTTGCAGTTAGCCATCTTTCTTTTGAAAGTTATTTAAAATTTTAAAAAGTATATGCAAAAAGAAAGTAGGAGAAGAGACCTGTCATGCATCATAGAAAGTACCTGCATGTATTTACAGTAGCCCCACATCATAGAAAGTACCTACACAGTAGCCCCACAGCTGGATTGGATCGTCAATTACATGTATCTGTCCCCCTCACCATATTTGACTTGGACAGTCCCTCTCTTTAACAATTCACTCAAACTAAAATCTAAAATGAAGCTCTCTGTAATCCTACCCTTACTCTGTAACAAGCTGAAATCCTGTCTCTGTTCTTAGAACCTTTCCATTTCCATCACGTTGACCTGATTGCTGGGCTACCACAAGCTTTTAAGTCAAAGGTAAATCTCCTATTGACTTTAAAGGAACAGAAATAGGCCCTAATTCTCTGTCGCCACTGGAGCCTTCTTTCAGAAAATTGAATCTTCTTTAAACATTGGCAGCACATCACAGACATCTTAGAAGAATATCCCTCTCCCTCACCATATATCCTCTCTTTCTTTAACAGGAAACACAGGAGTTATATTACATTTACAATGACCTGGAGCTCCAGGGGAACATGAATATCTCACTGAAACAAACAGGCAGCATTTTTCTCCCACTTAAGTGCAAAACCTCAAAAACAGAAAATTTAGCAGACTAGAGAATGACCAGCTCTTGCAAGGCTGCACATACATGCAGTCCTGGGTGTCAACTATTTACTAACCTAGAGACTCCAAGCACAAAGAAATCAATCAAACACGATCCACTAGCTGAAGAAGCAGAGCTCAGAAAGTTTAGGAGAACTGGCAGGTGATTTGGGAAGGGACAAGGCTTGTTGTGGCCACTGACTTTGCCCTTTAGCCTCTGCATTTGTTTTAACAAGTTGATTGTTTTCTTATTGATTATGGTCTGCAGCAGGAGATCCCTCGGGAGACTGGGCTTCAGTTTAGGACTTAAGCCCATGTCACACTGAACCAACGGATGCAAAGAGGATGTAAAATGGACAAAAAACCTTGCCATCTGTTCAAAAACGCGATGTACTCACTGCCTCCGTTTTGCTTCCTCTCTATCCGTCCAGCATCCGTTTATTGATGTTTCATCCGCTCCAATGCGGAAAATGTATCCAGTTCGTCCATTCTGCATCCACTACGCATCCGCTATGCATCCGTTACGCATCCGTTATGCATCCTCTATATCCGCTTGGCGTCCGCTGTGCATTCGCACAGCTCGCATCCGCCCGGACGCAGGGAGGAAGCGGAATGGATGCGGAACAGATGCAGAACGGATGCAGAACGGATGCAGCACGGAAACAAAGCGTTTAAAGCGGAAAAAATGTTCGCAGAGGGGACCTATCTCGGATATTAAGGATGTCTAGAGGATGCCTAGAAGATGCCTAGAGGATGCAAAGGGACACCTATACTGCCTATAAAAAGGGGGAGCAACTCGTCTGCATCTCACTTTCAGACAAGCAGCCCACCTGTGCAGACCTCTGCAGCCTTCATCTGACTCTTCCTCTTCCACAGCATCCAGTCATGTCCACCGTGGATCGTATCACAGTCCTTTTGGCAGCCACCATCCTTCTGCAACAGTACAAAGCCATCTACAGGCTCTGTGAACTCTACTATGGGAAGAAAAAGAAGCGGCCAAGAAGCGTCTGGGTCCGAAAATGGATCGGGAGAAGAGCAGAGTACGGACTGTACAACAAGCTGATGGTGGAGCTCAGGAGCAAAGACACTCGGGCGTTCCAGAACTTCATGAGGATGCCTCCAGTCCTGTTTGATGAAGTTGTGCAGCGCCTGACACCCAGGTTGACCAAGGCAAACACCAACTTCCGGCCCATCCTGAACCCTGGGCTCAAGGTGGCACTGACTCTGCGCCACCTGGCCTCCGGGACCACCTACAAAAGCATGCAGTACAGCTGGAGGGTGCCACACAACACCATCAACATTGTGGTCAGAGAAGTGGTGCAGGCCATCATCGAAGAATACAAGGAGGAGCTCCTCCAGTGCCCCACCACTGAAGAAGGATGGAAGAAAGTTGCAGAGCAGTGGTATCAGAGGTGGAATTCCCCCACACCATTGGAGCCATAGATGGCAAGCACGTGGTCTGCAAAGCTCCAGCCAACTCGGGGTCCACTTATTTTAACTACAAGGGCTTCTTCAGCATCGTCCTCTTCGCCATTGTCGATGCTGACTACAAGTTCATGTACATCAATGTTTCAGGCTATGGCTCATCTTCAGATGCCCAGGTATACAATGCCAGTCACCTCAAGGAGGGGCTAGAAGGCAACCTCATCGTGGGCTTCCCAGATCGAGACCCGCTGCCCAACGACACGCAAGATGTGCCCTACTTCATCGTGGGGGATGACGCCTTCTCCTTCAGAACCTACCTCATGAAGCCATACACTTCCAGACTCCTCACCCGTGAAGAGAGGATCTTCAACTACAGGCTGTCCAGGGCAAGGCGGGTGGTGGAGAACACCTTTGGCATCCTGGCCAACAGGTTCCAGGTACTTCTCACCACCATGCAGCATCGCCCAGAGACCGTGAGGCGGATCGTGGAAGCTTGCTGCATCCTGCACAATCTCATGCGCACCCGCTACCAAGTCTTGCAGAACAGGCTCGTGGACCGTCAACAAGGCAATGGGGACATGGAGCTTGGGGAATGGAGGCAAGGGCAAAACCTGATCTACACTCAGGATGTGCAAGGCCACAACAGAGGCTCACGTGAAGGGAAGAAGCAGCGCAACCTTCTGAAACACTGGTGCAACTCCCCAGCTGGAGCAGTGGAGTGGCAAGACAGGATGGTAGATGCTTAATGGATGCTTCCTTCAGCCTGTCTCATCACACAGATGAGATTGGGCCATGTATGTTGGGTGGGCCTATAATGAACAGGGCATTTAATAAAGAATTGTGTTTGTGTTCAAATGTGTGGATCAATGCTTACATTGTTATTGATAAAAAAGGGCCCTAGGTGAGGCACCTGGGAGGGTAGACCATACAGTTTCACTATGCTTGCACTGGAGGTTTATCTATCCCACAGCTATTAGCCATTCCAAATGTATCCCTGCTCATTCCACAGGTATCCCTGCCCACCCCACTGCTATCTTAATCCATCCCACAAGCATGCAAAGGCTTAAGCCAATTCTAAAAGTTTCCACCAAGACTTTGTTAAAACAAACAAATGAAGCAAGTGTGTGAATCAAAGATAAACTTTATTGAACAACAAGCTGTAAAAAAAAAATGACCCAAGTCAAGTGTCCAAATAAAGTCCACAGGTAGCCAGCTACCCGGTCTCTGGCACTCTTCTTGGTCACTCGGAGGTGTGCCCAGTCTCAGGGGTGAAGGGTCCAGGTACTGTTGTGGTGGGTGGTGCAGGAGTGCCTGGCTTTGAGAGGACAACAGGGGACGGTGTGTTGAGAAAGCTCTCGGACAGCTGGCTCAGCCCCGTGATGTTGAGAGCTCCTTCCTCCATGCCATGGGGTGTCAGCCCCAGTACTGATGACAGATGTACTGAGGCCGGGCTTGGCTGTGGGGTGGAGGAAGGAGCAGTGTAGTGGGGCTGTCTGGTCTGCATCTGGGTGAGGACTGGCATGGGTGGCATCATTGGCGTGGGTGGCATCGCTGTCGTCGGTGGCATCATTGGCGTGGGTGGCATCGGTGGCATCAGTGAAACAGGTGGCAACGGTGTCGCCCGATGACTCTGTACCTGGACTGGGAAGGGCTGCTGCCTGTGCTGCTGAACCTCCTGGTAGCCATAGCCCTGGTAGGTGAGGGGCTGTGGGAAGCCTTGGAATGGGAGGGACATCACCTGGGGTGGAGGAGCAGACCTGGACTGGGTGGGAGCAGGTTGCGCTGGGTCTGGAGGGTTGTGAAGCAGCTTGGTGATCTGGTCCTTCACCAGCTGGTACTGTGGATCCGCCATTTCTTGAGGATCTGGTTGACATAGGTGAGGAAGGGCTTGCGATTGGAGGATAAGGAGTCGATGGGGACCAGCTTAGAGAGGAGATCTATGCTGGTGGGGATGGTGTCCCTGATCTCCAGCAGGACAGTGTGGCTCTGCCCCTCCAGCTGTCCGGCTCTCTGCCTTTCTGCGGAGGCGGAGCTGGGGATGGTGGATGCGGCTAGGAGTGTGGTGGACTCGATGTCTCCTTTCTCCCACCACACCAGGGAGTCCTCTACGCACTCCACCACACTTACCACACCTGTCCGCGGGTTCTCCACCATGGCACGCTCCACAGAAACCTGCCTGGAGACAGGGACTGACTCGTGGCCGGAAGAGGACTGGCTCTCAGCAGGCTGCTGGAGAGAGAGGGTCGTGAGAGGGGCTGCTGGTGCTCCTCGGTGGCGGACCTCACCCTCCAGGAAGCTGCACCTGGCCATGACATAGGTCTCTCTGTCTGTCAGCTTCACAGTGGCCTGGCCAGATTTCTTCAGGTGCAGCTTCCCGTACCAGGTGTGCATGTGCTTCCATCAGCCGAGGAGCACCTCTGAAGTGTAACCCATACTCTCTGCCCTCTCTCTCCAAGCAGCCTGCTTCCACTTGGTGTCCTTGTACAGCCGGTGTCCCTTCCGCCACAGATAGTCGTTCTTTCTCAGCCACTCCAGCACCTCATCCTCGTGCGCCTCCTCAATATAATATTGCCTCCTCTTCCATTGTCGCATACGCCTCTTCCTCCCTTTGGCTGGACCAGATGGGCCCTCATCAGATAGGCTCCCATGTAGTAGGGGCTGCTCCTCCACACCACCACCAGCAGCAGCAGCACCAGCAGAATCATCATCATCATCCTCACCAGCAGGATCATAATCATCATAATCATCATCATCATCATCAGCAGCAGCAGCAGGACCAGGATCATCATCATCAGCAGCAGCAGCAGCCGCAGCAGCACCAGCAGGATCAGCAGCAGCATGACCAGCAGGACCAGGATCAGCAGCAGTAGAGTAAGCACCAGCAGGGCCAGCAGGATGAGCAGGACGAGCAAGACCAGGAGCACGAGCAGGATGAGCAAGTCCAGGAGCACGAGCAGGTCAAGCAGGACCAGCAGGACCAGGAGCAGCTTCAACAGAGTAAGCACCAGCAGAAGCACCAGTACCAGCAGAAGCACCACCGCCAGGAGCAGCTTCAGCAGAAGCCCCAGCAGAAGCAGAGTCAGGGGCAGGGGGTGGGAGATTGGCCCTGTCCCTCTTGCCAGGGATGGCGGCAGGTTGCTGAGGCTTTCGCTTCTTCCCCATGGTTGTGGGGTTGCTGGCTGGCAGGGAGGCTGGCAGGCACCAAGGCTGGCAGGAAGGCTGGCAGGAAGGCTGGCAGAAAGCCTGGCAGGCAGGTAGGCACCAAGGCTGGCTGGAAGGCAGGCTGGCAGGGCAGTCAAGGAACTCGAAGTGTCCAGCAGCAGGTCTTTCCTTGGAATGCTGGCCACGTGCGAGCTGCTTCCCTTTATATCCGGGGGGCTTATGTTATACTTCCCCCCCTCATGCGCAATTAACGGTCGGCATCTGTTCCCCTTCCACTGTGCATCTGCTTTGTCCGTTGTTCATCCGCTGTGCATCCGCTTCATCTGCTCTGCATCCGCTCTGCATCCGCTGTATCCGTTCCGCATCCGCTTTGCTGAGGCCCCCCGGAAGCCCTGCATTTGCGCAATCCGCTCCCATCCGCTTCCATTGGCTAGGCTTCCATTCTGCATCCGCTTTGCATCCGTCCTGCGTCCTCCCTGTGTCCGTTTTATCCGCTCCGGTTATGCAAATTTTTGCCCCTTTTAAGAGCGGATAACAACGGATGGAACATTTTGTTCGTCTGCTGTGTCCTTTTTGCATCCATTGGCCAGTGTGACATGGGCTTTAAGTATGGGAATAGACCTGAAGATCACCTTCGAATTTGTAAAAGTTGAAGTGACAGAAATTCTCATGATAGAAATGCAAGCAGCTATAAGGGGAGATGGAATTTTCCTCTTTTATTTTCTTTACCCTCTCTGCTCTTTAATTCTTGGCTGTATATCCTTTTCTACTTCAAGTAATGTAAACAGCTTTGGGTGATGGGTTAGAGACTGTAGAAACACATGTGTCCCTATATAACCATGGTTAGGGGCAAGCCCTTCCCTTACTTTGCTTTGATTGAATTGATGTGGCCACAGCTGCTGGATTTTATCATATTCCCACAGGTCCATTGATTTAAAAAAATCCTTGGCTGCTTGAAAGGGCAGATCTTCTTCCATTTGGATTGCTCACCAAGGAAAGTTGATCTGCATGCCCAGAACCAGGAAAAAGTATCCAAAACACTTTCCCAAAGAATATAGTTGTTTTTATGCTTTGAGTGGAGGAGTGCTTTGGTCACACTCACCTGTTTTGCAAAGCATCTCTTTTGAACACTTTGCAGAGCCTTCATTCCTTGTAAATTGACTGGAGTATGATTGTAACTGTATATTGATCATTGTTCATTGACTTTGACAGAAGAAACCCCATTCACATTTATTTCTCTGAATGGCAGAGAAAAGCAACTGTGAGCTGTGTTTGTGTCTGTTCACTGATGGAATGTGTGAATGAATAGATTTCCCTCCCTCCTCTGCCCCTGCAGCTATTGGAACAATCCCATATCTTTTCTGGATACCTGGAGGAGAATGCAAGAAACAGGAAAAGGAGGAGAAAGCTCATATGGATGTTGCCATCTCATAGGAGGATACTTTGTGTCAAGTTACCTTGTTGATCAATATATTTGACTATACTGGTCATTAGCAGTTCTCAAGCAATTCAGACAGATTTTTAGAATATAAACCCTGTGTCTTAGCTCTATATCCTTCCTTACACCTAGCTTCATGTTAAATTTTGTTCAGTTATTGTCGATTGTGGTTGGCTGGCATTTCATAAGCATCTACCACACACTAGCAAATTTTACCCAACATTTATCTGAAGCAGTTCTATAATTAAATTGTTTAAAGACTGGGCACTCTGCCAGCATAATCTGGATTGTATTTGGCTCTGGCCTGTTCTGTGTCATATTGTTCCAGTTTAAAGAAGAACCAGCCATTATTCCAGAAGTACAGTGCTATGGTAATGGTTTCTCTTTCTCACATACACACACACACATAAAAACAGCTGCTGCAAATGTGTTTAAAGATTTCCCAGTGATTCCATGCATTTGTGGATGTGTAAAATGAAGAAGACAAGAAAATATTAGAATCCCATGGATGCTGTTTGCTGTGGGTATGCTCTCTGGGAGCAAGAGAGTAAATAGAGATAGACAACAAGAATTTCTACTGAAACAATATCTCTTAGAGTAGACTGCCTGGAACTGGATTTCTTTTATTTTTCTTTTGGTTTGAAACATTTCATGATTAATCAAAAGGCTTCTTCAATCTGATTATTCTAACCCTGTTATGTTTTCCCATAATATATTCATGAAATATTTCTCTGTATCTTTTTAAGACAGAATAAGAAAAAGGAAAATTATTTTAAACTTTTCCTGCAAATTATCTAGCAAAGGAACTGTGGATATAGAAGATGCCTCTGTCTGTTGACCTTGGCATACTTTGATAACGGGTTGCAGTTGCGCAGAGAAAAGAAAGCTAAGCGAGAAATAGAAACCTAACTCTATTGTATGCTCCCCCCCTCATTTACACAACAGAAGAATGTAACACCTCCAGCTCACCTCCCAGACTTATCCCTACCTCCCCTTCCCCCCATTTCTTATGACAGCTGAAAGATGCAAAGCGATAGTAGAAGATCTTGAAGGCTGACATTCAGCCCTCCTAGAAAAAGGAAAACCATCAGTCCTAGAAGAGAGAGAGGAGAAAATATAAAGACAATTATTAATCATTAAACAATTACAAAAGAATACACTCCTAGGGCTTATCAGGATACTTGGAACGAAATGCTTTGATCAACTTAGGGGCTTTAACGTCGGTTTCGTTAACCCATTCGGCTTGTGAAGAAGGGAAATGTTTCCAGGCTACAAGATACTGGAGCCGACCCCTCCATTTGCGAGAGTCTAGAATTTCTTTAACTTCAAAATGTTGTTCACCTTCAGTCAGTATTGGTATGGGAGGGTCAGCCTGGGTGGGTCTTAAATCAGAAGTATGTTCAGGTTTTAGCAAACTAACATGGAACACTGGATGAATTCGTCAAAGAGTTTTCGGTAAGTTCAGCTGGACTGTTGCAGGATTTATAATCCGTTCAATAGTGAAATGACCAACATATTTAGGACCAAGCTTCTTTGACTTTTGAGTGGTTTGCAGATATTTGGTGGACAGGAAAACTTTGTCGCCTACTTTATATAATTTATGTGGAGATCTTTTCTTGTCTGCAAACTTCTTATGAGCTTCATGGGCCTCATCTAATGCTTTGCATGTCAGTGACCAGTTAAGTTGGAGTTGAGTTATCCATTCATCCAACGAATGGATGTTAGGCTTTTCACGAGGAAGTTCAGGTATGGGTACAAAATCTTGTCCCGAAGCTACTTTAAATGGAGTAAATCCAGTACTACTATGTATGGAGTTGTTATATGCTACTTCGGCAAATGGAAGTAAGTAGGTCCAGTTATCTTGTTGATAATTTATGTAACATCTAAGATACTGTTCTAACGTTAGTCCTCTCACAGGGCCCATTGGTTTGAGGGTGGTGGGTGGAGCTTAAGCCCTGGGTGGAGCCTATCAACTGCAGGAACTCTTTCCAAAAATTTGAGGTAAATTGGACCCCTCTGTCAGAGATTATGCGTTCCAGAATGCCATGTAACCTATAGATATGTGAAATAAACAGATTAGCCAGCGTCTTAGCAGATGGAATCTTGGCACAAGGTATGCAATGTACTTGTTTGGAAAACAAATCGGTTACTACCCAGATAACCGTGTTTCCACTGCTTTTGGGTAATTCTACTATAAAGTCCATAGAGATTTCCTTCCAGGGGGCTGTTGGTCTAGCTACATTTTGTAACAACCCTACTGGCTTACCAGGAGGTCTCTTTGCTGAAGCACAAATTGGACAGCTAGCTACATAAGCTTCAATGTCCTTCTTTAAAGTAGGCCACCAGAATTGCCGCTTAACCAGGTGTAAGGTTTTCACAAATCCAAAGTGACCAGCTGCTTTAGAATCATGAGCCTATTGTAGCATTGGCCCCTCAGCACCTGTGACACATACAACTTGGTCCCCACCCAAGCCAAACCATCTCTAACTGTATAGTCATTTGAGTTTCTTCTAGCAATGCATCTCTGGTACACATCTTCATTTAAACCATCTTTAAATGCTTCTATCAGGGCTTCCTGAGACCAGCCTTGGATATGACCAGTTAACTGTCTAAATTCTTGGGTGTAGTCAGCCACTGACCTCCACCCCTGATTTATGGTCTTCATCTTAATCTGGGTTTTGCGCTCTGCCAGTGGGTCCTCAAACCTCTCCTGCAGCGCAGTCATGAACAGGTTATAGTTCATCAACTGGGGAGCATTATCATTATGCAAGGTCACTATCCACTCTGCAGCTGTTCCCTCCAGAGCCCTGGTAACACACCTCACTTTGGCTGCTTCTGAGGGAAAATTCTCTCTGTATTCTTCCATATAGCTCCAAACTTGGGCTAGGAAAAATCCCAAGGTTTTGGGATTTCCCTCGTATTTTACTTCTAACGGAGGCAGTCTAGGAGCTCTATGCCTTCTAGGAATTACACCCCCCACTGAGGGCCAGGGGGCTGCTGCTGGCTCAGGTTGATTTATGGGAGAGGGAGCTGCTCTGCTTCTTCTAGCTGGGGCTACTTCCCCTTCCCCTTCATACCTTTGTGCAGCTTGGGGTTGTTCAAAGGCTTCATTCAGGAGTCTCCTGGCTTGATTCAGTGAGAGTTCTCTCTTTTCCTTCTCTTGCCATGGCTCCTCTTTTCCACGCCAGCAGGTAGTTGTGATCCGGGGGGGGGGTGTCCTTCTCCAGATCTTTCCAGCCAACCCCCACCAACCATCTGGGCTTCACAGCTGGATCCTCTTCCAGATTGAGTTCTGCTAGCGATTGGGCTTCTTGCACCAGCAAAGAATCTTGCCCCCCAATGGCTCCCAGATCTTCCTGATCACTAGTTGAAGATGACATGATGTCCAGGCCCCCTCGGAAGAAAACTGGGTGTTTTCTCTGGGTGGGCTGGTAGAGTGAGATTCAGAATAATGTCAGACGGAGCTCCATTCAAAATCCAAGAAAGAAATACTTAGACTCTTTAAATTAGAGAAAAGATATCTTTTACTGGAAGTGAAGTAGTAGCAACCAAAGAATTCTGAATCTGAGAAATTAGGTTCGCAATTCACATATACAAAGTGATGGAAGTGTGACCACCCCCAATAGTTCAGATGAAATTTCCAATTAGAAGTTGTGAATATGATCATGTGGGCATCTTCAGGTGATGATGAGGCCTCTGTCCATTGACCTTGGCATACTTTGATAATGGGTTGCAGTTGCGCAGAGAAAAGAAAACTAAGCGAGAAATAGAAACCTAACACTATTGTATGCTCCCCCCCCCATTTACACAACAGAAGAATGTAACACCTCCAGCTCACTTCCCAGACTTATCCCTACCTCTCCTTCCCCCCATTTCTGATGACAGCCGAAAGATGCAAAGTGATAGTAGAAGATCTTGAAGGCTGACAAATGGCTTCAGTAGAGTCCTGGTTGGTAAGGGAATATTGAAAGAGATCAGTCACCTATGGATAGGGCTAAATTGTAGTAGGATTAGGATTGGTAACATTATACATTAACTAGTTAGCAAAGGCACCAAAAGCAGGCTAGCATAATGAAATTCAATAGTAGAGACTGACAGTCTCATAAAAAGAGGCTGATGTAAAGAAAATATCATTCATAATGTTGACATCTCTATTCTTCAAAACAGTAAACTGTGATGTCACTGGCTGTAAAGGCCAAGTCCCACTGCAGTTACAGATGCAAAGAGGATGTAAAAAGTTAAAAAAAGCTTGCCATCTGTTGGAAAACGCTATGCATCCGTTGTGTACTCATTGCATATGTGTTTCATACGCTCTACCCATCGAGCATCCGTCCATGCGATTTCATCCGCACAAGAAGTTTTGAGCTGCACAAAACTTTGTGAACGGATGAACTTTCTGCCGTGTATGATGTAAATCCGCCACATATGAGCAACAAACATTCTATGTCCGTTATCATCCGTTAAATGTCCACTGTATCCTCTCTGCATCCTCTGTGCATCCTCGCAACTCACATCCGCTGCAGCTGAAAACGGAAAGAGGGAGGAAATAAAAGGTACATGGAATGTCTGTACATCATTAGTAGCACGGAAATAGAAAGGATGCGCAGTGAACGGTTTGCATCCAATATGCATTTGCGCGGCATCCCCTTTCTTTCCTTTAGGCGTATATGGTGCATCCGCTTCATCCGCTATGTGTCCACTTCGCAATTATCCCCCATAACCCCTTCGGAGGTGTCAATCCCTTCCATCCGCTTTCATCTGCTAGGCTTCTGATGAACATCCGTTTAACATTCCCGCTACATACTACCCATGTCCGTTCTTTTCCGTTCTGTTTATGCAAATTTTTGCCACTTTTTGGAGCGATGACAATGGATGGAGCCACCCCCAAAATTTTGCTTGTCCGCTGTGTCCTTTATGCATACGTTTTGCATCTCTCAGCCAGTGGGACTGGGCCTTAAGTGTAAGACTCATTGTTACATTGTTAGACTCAAATGTTAGATTCATTCACTCATTGTTGAAAGGAATGTGCATCAGGTTGCAAATGAAGATCAGCAAATTAGTTTATGATTTAGGCCAACATTCTGCCCTAAATTCAGAGGTGGTATTCAGCAGGTTCTGACCGGTTCTGGAGAACAGGTAGCAGAAATTTTGAATAGTTTGGAGAACCGGCAAATACCACCTCTGACTGGAGATTTTCCAGTATCCTTCCCTTCACCACCAAGCCATTCCCACAGAACTGGTAGTAAAAGAAAATTAAATCACACCACTGCCTAAATTATATTCTTAAACTATATTCTGCAAAATACCAGTGATCCATTTGAAAAGAATCCATGAAGGAAGAGATTTTGGAGATCAGTCCTCAGATACCACATTAAAACAGTTTGTACAAATTTGCTATGATATATTCTTTTGGATGAAAGTACATGAAGTACATCATTGTTTAAAATATATTATAAGAATATATTAAAAGAAAATATATTCAAGACTACATCTTTTCTTTCAACATATCTTTATAAAAGTGTTTTTCAACACTTATGACAACCAAGTCCAAAATATAGAGCTAGGCTGCATATTATGCCAGCTCTATGGTTTCTTTGCCAAATCTCAGGCCAGATGCTGATGAAATATACTGTCACAAGCAAGCTCCTATATCCCATAAAAATGTATAATTAATGCATTAAATGTAATGGAAAATAAATACTATTACTAAAATCTATTTAATTGGAATATTTAATATTTTCTTTTTAAAAGGAAAAAGGAGTGTTTCCCATAAAAATGTTGTTCCATAGTCTTGAACAATTTAAGAAATACTCATATCAAACCAAAAATAAAATTCAAAATGCTGTTGATAGATTAGAGACACACACTGAAAATAATATAATGAAATGTAATAAAGGCAGATATAAAGTTCTCTGCTTGGGAAAAAGAAATGAAATGTACAATGAGGAAAATCTAGCTTGGAAACAATAAGAAAAATCTTGAAATTGTAGTTGATCAGAAGTTAAATTTGAATCAGCAATGTGACAGAGTTGTTAAAAGTCACATGGAATTTTAAGGTGTATTTGTAACATTATAATATATCAGATCATGTAAACTGTATTTCTCCTAATAACTTTAGTTGTTGTGTCCAGTTGTAGGCACCATTCTTGAATAATGTTTCACAAAAAGATGCAAAGAAGGTTTTAAAACAGTGATGAGGGGACTGCAGATTAAGCTGTATAAGGTAAAAGGTAAATGAAGAGGATATGATTGCATTTCTCAAGTACATGAAAGTACAGAACACAGTGATAGTGTGCATGTGTGCATGTATTGGAAATAGAACAACAGAATTGCTATTGGGTGTGTGTGTTTAGAGTAGAATAGTTCACAGGTTGAAGCAAGTGCCAAGGGAGATAGTTATGTTTCACTAGATATGTTTGGGTAACAGAATAAGAGTTGGAAGAGACTTCAGAGAACTTCTAAGCCAACCTACTCAAGAAGGAAACCCTATAACATTTGAACACCGACTGGAGAGCCATTTTTTATGAATGTTTCAATTTGGATTCTGGCCCTAAGTAAGAGTTTAATAGCCAAAATTAATGTTTCCTAATTTTGGCAATTTCTAAAAATGTGGACTTGTCTTTGAGTATTCTTAGTAATGGATTTTGAAATCCACATACTTAGCACTGGTCATGACTGGGCAACACAGAACTAAATGGTCCTTTCCAACTCTGTGATACAATATTCATATTTGTGCTCCTGATTCTTTATGCATTTGCTCACCTATTTTAGGAAATTTATAAATCAACTCAACCTAAGCCAGCTCTGAGCCTATTATCCCTGAATTTAATATCGTATATAGGAATTTAAAAATTTCAAAACACCATAGTAACTTGATTTTTTTTCACTTTTCTTTTTGTTTACTCTTTTAAATATTTAAATGAACTTGTAATTGATCTCTCAAAATCTGATCACAGATGAAATTAAAATGAATGAATGAATGAAAAGACAGAAAGAAAGAAAGAAAGAAAGAAAGAAAGAAAGAAAGAAAGAAAGA
>BLBF01000041.1:13548292-13585207 GCA_015471245.1 Laticauda colubrina | reverse complement strand
AACATAACATAACATAACATAACATAACATAACATAACATAACATAAGATAACATAACATAACATAACATAACATAACATAACATAACATAACCGATTCAAGGAGCCACATGTGATGCTACTAAAACCCCAGTATCTACGATTTTACATCACAGATACACAAAACTGTCCTAAATGAAAGGCAGTATATCCTATCAATACTTGGAAAGAGTGTGTATTCTTCTCCTAGTAGAGCTCATGGGTCAAATACATTGTTTCATTTTTAAGAAAGTTATCAGATATTAGCAGATGTCTAGAATTTCCCCTTCCCTTACAACTGTAAAAACATCTAATCAAAAAATTGAAAGCAGACAGTGCAGGCAGAAAAACAACAACAACAATGGAAATAGATAGCATCTGTGTAGGGAGAGAGACTTCTGTACCAATATATTTAAGGGAAAGAAATTAGTTCAAGATATGAGGACATTCTTATGGTTGGACAGGAAAGAAGAAAACAAATATAACCTTTATTCTGACTCACTCTCACTCACTGAAGTCCTAGCCTTACAATCAATTGCACTTGTGGGCAATTCCATGATATTTGTCTCCTGCTATGTCTTAAACCAGCTTCTGAAATTCTGGTCTGGACTATAGATACTAGTCAATCCTTCATTGGCTGATTTCAGATGGGATCAATCTACCATTACCTACTTTTTCCTTTTAGGGACTGTTTCTCTTCACTAGTCTGCATACCTTTATCTTTACCTGTTATCCTGCTTCTTTGACACTGACGCAGAACCTTCCTTTTTTTCTCTCTCTCTCTTTTCCATTATGGCACTATTGCCACGGTAATGTTAAGGACAAAGCCATATCGGACAAATCCTATCTTCCAGGAACAATACAAGGACATTTTCAAGCAAAGGCTCAGCTTCATAGAAATGAAGTGGCTCAGCTTTATAGAAATAAAGTGCAATGTTAGGAACATTGCTACTTTATTTCTATTTCTATTTCTATTGTATGAACATGTGTTTAATAATTTATTATTAAACTTTCAAAGAAAGGAAAGGCAGGAACAGGTAAGCATGCTTCACCTAGCCTAGGCAGAACTTGAAATGTTGCCCATTGGAAGATGGAAGATGATAATAATGTATCATGGGCTGTTGAAGGGTCAATGACAAGTCTCTTGTTAACCCCACCCCTACTTGCAACTATAGAGAACAGCTATCTGGTAGTCCAAAAGGAAATAATTATATTGAACAAAGACCCACCTTGAGATGGGAGGGAGGGGGTTAGGTACTTCAGCCAATCAAATCTGGGGCTGCCATGAAATAGAATGAAATGAAATGCTGGAGATTATCTGCTCTGAAATATTTAAACTTGGATGTATTTCAAATCTATGAACAGAATATTAATCTATAAATGGTTTCCATGTTAAACTAAGTGCAGTATCAGACATATTACTGATGTGAAGTTATTTTAGCTCTGTATTATTCTTCTAGTGAGCCCAGAATATGCCATTAACATCCAACAAATTATGCCTGTACCTTAATAGGTGACATGTCCCTAATAAGAATTCCTTTCTAGAATTTTTTGATTTCGATTTTTATGGTACCTGAATGACATATTGACCACCTTGCCCAGGGAATGACCCTTCCATTATAAATAATGGCTTACTGCTGAAAAGGCCACACATCATCTCCAGATTACAACTTTAAAGAATGGGGTTCTGAAGGCTTTGTTATACTAAAAGGCACTCTCAATGTTATACATTAGGTGAGACCTGAAACTGTTTTGCACCAGATTGATGCAAACTGTTAGTTAAGTTCTTGTAATATTCTCCTCTGTGCATTCCTAGCCCTCCCCAAAAGTGAAACTTGACCGGCCATCCAATTTGTGTAGCTCCACAAATCATTACTTGTGATGGCTGCCAAGAACTGTTGGAACTCATGCCAAAGCTAGGCTTTTTAATATTGACAGACAAATAAGTTATCCAACAAATGAAAAGGTTTCACAGCTGACACAGTTAATTTTATTGTATTATAATATGTCATATTTATACATCTTTACAATGGAAAAAAAACATATTTTTCAACTGTTGCTTTTCAAATCATACAGAGAAATAACCAATTCATAAACTCCAAAAAATATGTTCCTGTAAATATCAAATCCATCAGGGATCATTGCTCATCTTATTATATTTCTCTTGCTATAAATGTGAAAAATACCTTTTTTCCCCAGTCCTGAGATACTTTATTATTCTAAATATAGCAATAATTTAAATCTTTTAAGTGAATGAGAACATAAGAAGGCCCCCAATGGATCAAGCCATAAGCCCCTGCAGTCCAGCATTCCATATACACAGTGGTCCCTGGATACATTTGGAAAGTTCACAAGGCAGAGCCAGCTCCATCATCTATGTTGGGAATGATTTCCTATGCCTCAATCCTATGACTCTCCCTTTTTCCATGTACAAGTGCCCAATCTGTAATAGCCATTCCTCACCTTATTCAATCTGGTTATTCAGTTTTTCAATCTTTTCTACATATTCCAGCTATATACTATAATATTCTTGTCAAAAGGGCCATATAGCCTTGCTCTATGCTTTTTAAACCAGAAAGAAATCCTGCTGATTTCACTGAGCATGTATAGAAAATCTTCAAACACCAGTCTGAAATTTTACATTGCCCTTCCTATATTTGAAATTACAGCTAAAAATGTCCAGGCATTTGGTGTGCATCACATCCTCTCATTAGTAATATAGAAGCAATAGTTGTGTGGCAAGTTCAGATACAATATAGTCTAAATGTTTTCCATCTCCACTGCATTTGGACAAATCGGAGTCTTTTACAGCTCAGAGAAGTCTGGGGAAGAATGATCATATAAATCCATGCCCTATTTTCCTCCTACAGCATCCATTGTAAATGCAATCTTTTTGTTTTCTATCCATTGAAGATAATGGCCCAGTAAATAGGAATGTGTGTTTGGGGAGGGGAATCCAGAAAAAAATGACATAATTTAGGATTGATAGGTTTTACTGTCTGAAATAAACATTCCAGTTAATAGTTTGAAGTTTTGAATGGGCTTCTCTGTATATTGACAATTATCTCTAAATTTTAATGAACATAAGGAAGTTACCACTGATGCCTCAATACCAACCATACCTAATCCTTCTTGACATGCAGATTATATGTCCTGTGGATTTGGCACATGAAACACATTCATTCGTTCATTGATCTAATCCCAAAAGTAAGTAATTAGATAGAATGATCTAACATTTACTATATTTTAGAATGATCTAACATTTACTATATTTTAAACTATGTTCCAGTCCCATTTCAGCCTTATTCCAGTCACTTAAACAGAATTAAGAGTTTCTGCACAGGGGAGTGTCAAAATATCAAGGTGGTAATCAAAACTTCATGATTGAAGATTAATCTTTTTAATCTGCACTGGAATCCAAAGGAGTGGGGTTTCGGTCACACAATCACAATTGCTGTCCATGTGATATCCTTGTGAGGGATTCTTGTATCATTTGAGGTAAACCAGAGACATTAAGTATGCTACTGTCACCTCTGACTGGAGGTGACCTCTGAATGCCACCTCTGACTGGAGATTTTATAGTATCCTTCCCCTGCCACGCCCATCAAGCATGCCCACAGAACCAGTAGTAAAAAAAATTGAATTCCACCACTGGTCAAAAGCCCTCTGTGACAAGGCATAAGGGCAGTAATAAAAGCAGGTAGGCAAGAAAAAATATGCTTTACCATGTTCTATAAATATTTTTTCTTCACCATTATTAGTGTACTTTTAAAACAAATTAAAACTGTGTTTTATATTTGAAGAACTGTGTTTAATATTTTAAGAATTTTCCAAATTAAAACTGTTTTAAATTGGAAAATTCTTAAAATATGCCAGGCTGTAAAGAAGCTAGAGTTCTGAGATCCAAGGTCAAAGCTCCATTTCGCATGAAACTTCTTGAATGAATTTTGATTAATCTACCCTTTATCTCATTCTAATCTTCTTTTCAGGATTGACGAGATGACCAAGAATAACAAGTGGGCCTCTTAAGTTAAAAATAAGTTTAAAGAAGAAAAAGAAGGAAAGTCCATTTTAAGGTCTTTGTGGAATATTTACACTTTGTTTTCAGTTTAAGTTTTTTTAAAAAATACATCTATCTGTCCTGTTGCATATGCATCCCTCAAACATCTTTGGCTAATATAAAGAGCCCAGTTTGTGACTTCTTGATTGTATACAATATCATCATAATGCATAATACCAGGTGAAGAGCTGTACATACAGTCTCTCTCTCTCTCTCTCTCTCTCTCTCTCTCTCTCTCTCTCTCTCTCTGTGTGTGTGTGTGTATGTGTGTGTGCATGTGTGTACTATGCATGTGCTCCATACTTTTTACCGCACTCTGAAAGTCTCTTGTGACAGGTTGAAGGGTTGATGAATTCTGACCTTTCATAGCGAGATGAGATACAGGAGCCTGTCTTTCCTATTTTATAATTCCTCACTGAAATGCTTGTACTAAAATTGTTTCAAAACCACATGAATTTGGAGTTTTCATTGCTTGAAAGAAATATAGAACCTGGCATGATGACAAGTATAATAGTGCATAAAAGCCCAATTAACTTGGGATACATGTATATAAATATATACATACACACACGCACACATATTGAAAACACTTCTAAGGAAGCAGAGAAATTTCAGAGTGATTGTTTTTCACACTGGAGCCAGTGGCCCATGTTTCCTTCAGTCCATCAGCAATCCCAAGCAGTCTTGTACACTTTAATCAGCAACACATGCCCATCCAGTTCAGAGCCCCAGCATATTTCTGGATGGAATCTTAAATGTGTAAAAATATAATGAAGCCTAAATGCAAAGAGGGCATTGTAAGTATTTTATTCAGAATAGAGAGCAGTAAGAATCAATAAGGGTAGACATACATAAGCAACAAAAACAAAGCTGATAAACTTTACAAGGTCACAATGGCCTTGAACATTTCTTGTAGGTACAGCAGCAGCCATAACTGACAAGACCACATTTGCTTAGTGGATTTCCTCCTCACTATACTTGACAGAAGCATGTAGAGGAGGTTTTCCAAAGTTTGATACCTCAGTAATATAAATATACGTATAAAAAGATGAATATCTTAACCTCCAGAGCTTTAATGTTAAAATCATTATGTCGATTTGATCCTGGTTTACCACAATTCCAAATCTTCCATCTGAAGATCATATTTGGCCTCAGGAGTAGCCTTTATGTATCACAACAAGCATCCTTTTTTGAAATGCACTGTAAAACAAGATTTGCAAGGGAATATATCTTTTCAGACTGATTTTTCATTTCCTCATATTGGAACAATCACAAGATTTTGTCCATCCTTCAGATGCAGCATCAAAATTCTTTTTTCCCCCTGTCTGGGAATGGAGCACTATTTCTAAAGGGAATGCAGGCAGGGTGGGGGTGGGGGGAGGAAGGAGGCAGATTATTTGACCCCAATTTTTGAGTTTGCTTGTGATCTCCCTCCCAGCTACCTTTTTAATCTCAGTGTTTTAAATGCTTTTATTGACTTTTAAGAAAATACTGCTGGGCTGTGGCTGTGGATTCAGTTTATACTTTCTGAAGATATTTGTTTTATGATGGCTGCAAACTCTACATAGATACTCTGTTCATTATAGCATCTTTAAAGAAGAGAAGGCCATATTCTCATGGACACTATCCACAGTAGGTACAGGTTTCACCTTGCCCTGATGAATCCTATGGAATTAATATCATTCCACATAGCTGCCTGGGAGGAATCTACCATTTGAACTCTTCCATTTCTAACTTCTGTTAGCTATTATTGTGTTATGTCCTCCCAATCTATCAAAACTATTGGAGACTCTTACCAGTCAGTTACAGTTCAGGCAGGCACAGGAGGATGGCAGATAATATTAACTAGAGAAAGACAAAAGGGTATGCTGATTTTTTTAAAAAAATGTTCCCACTGTTTCTTTCCTTGCACTGCATCTCCAACATATCATGCAAGATGTTAGAGTAACTTCCAAATTTTAATTTTCTTACATAATCTTTAGTAGGCTGGTGAAATTCTGAAGAGATATAAACTGCTGAAAGAGATAGGGGAAATATTTAAAATCTCCCCTTTTGATTTTCTAGAGCTAAACATATCCAATCCAATTCGGCTTGGATAGAGCTTGACACATTTTCATTTCTTATGAAGCTCTCTTGATTACTGGGCACTGTTATTTTGAAATATCTTTGCCTTACTCATTAGGAGTTGGATACTAAGGGGATAGAATGAGATTGGGACCTGGTCTTGGTAGCTAATTCCAATCAGGCTCAGGAATGGTGGTGCCAGGAAGAAATTACTATGTGCCAACAATCCTGACATTATGTTAAGTTGCCAATTACACTAAATTTATTGTTAGAAAGCTTTTATGAACAGACCAGTCAATTATAGTCATCTTTAGATTTACACCAAATAAAAACCGTTCAAATATAATAAATCAATACTATACATTACTTGAATACTAGAAACTAAACAAAATGCTTCATCTATTACAAAAAGAAGAATCTTCTTGTACTTTTGTTCTTTGTGACATAAATTGATATATTGATCTTTGATCACTGAGTATTCCTAAGCTATAGAATTCAATATTTCAACACAAAAATTGAATTTCATAGCTCAGTAATACTCCATGATTCCACAGAAATGTTCTTTGTAAACATTTGTCCAGCAAATTGGACAACATGGAACCTTAAGTTTGGTATATCATGAATATCTGACTTATATGGAAGTTGGGGGGCACTATTTTATTATTGTTGCAGACCTATTTGACTGAATGATTCCAGATGGTGATGTTATTGCTTGACTTCTCTATCATATTTAATCCATGTCTTTGAAATATCACCATTTATTTCTTTGTAGAAGATACAAAAACAAGAATTTAACAACTCCCCAAATCTGCCAACTAGCATTAGAAATGTAACATTCATGCCAGCAGTTCATTTTTTTAAAAACTCCAGTTTTGAAAATCATTTACAAGTAATCCTCAACTTAGTAACTGTTCAAAGTTACAACTCCACGAAAAAAAGATTTATGACCATTTTTCACACTTACAACTGTTGTAGCAGTCCCATGGTCACAAGATCAAAATTCAGCCGCTTGGCAACTTACTCATGTTTATGATGGTTGCAGAGTCCCAGGGTCATGTGGTCACCTTTTGCAACCATCTAACAAGCAAATTCAGTGGTGAACCCAGATTCACTTTTTACTAACTTAGCAAGTGCAGTGATTCATTCAACAACCTTGACAAGAAAGCTCGTAAAATGGGACAAAATTCACTTGACAGCTGTCTTGCTCCTGGTCATCAGTCGAGGACTACATTTATATATAAATAAATGTATTTTTGAAGAGAAAATAAATCTATTTTCTGGATGTCATAACCCTTTCTTGTTCAATCAAAATTCTTCTTTCAGAATAAAAGCAATTGTCTATACCTTTTCAAAGTGATATATCTAGCCAACTAGGAAAGGTATTGATAATTGCTTTTATTGTAGTAATTGTTTTGATATAAACACACATACACTCTCACACAGTGTTTTATTTGTCACCTAACTCAGTGCATGATCCTTATATAAACATTCCCATCCATGTTATTCTATTATAACAAAGAAATGGAAAGCATAATTCTAATTTTTTGCAAACTGTTGCTTGTGTTTAGAATGTTTAAATAAAAAAATTCACTTAGAAACCAGTATTATTTTTCTGTTATAAAAAAGTAATTAAGAATATACACAATTTTTTATGTCCTAGAAAGAATTTGGATACAATAATAAAAGATTATGATTGTATTATTACAATCATAAGAAATTACCTACACCATGAAAGCAATAAGGTGATGACCAGAATCCCATATAGATTTCTTGGGAAAATTTAGATTTAATGGGAACAAGACTTTTCAGACCAACGTTATTTTTGTTCTTTATTCAGTTATTTGATAACTTTAGTATTGTGATTTTACCAAAGCATTTGGCAAAGTACCCAGTGATATTCTAGTTAAATACAGTCTGGGTGGTATGATACAAGGTGCATATATTATTGAAAAACCATACTCAAAAACTGCTCAGCAACAGTTTTTCACCAAACTGGAAGAATTATAGAGAAAGATCAGATGTCAAGCCACAAACTTCAGTTCTGTACCCAACTTATCATTAATGATGTGTCTGAAAAGGTGGAGAGAATGTTCATGATATTCTCAAATGATGCAAACTTGGATGGGATAGCTAATACCTTAGAAGATAGAAATAAAGTTCAAAATCTTGTTGTTAGCTTAGGGAAATGGGCTAAAAATAATACAATGAAATGTAATAGAGACAAATGCAAAGTTATCCATTTAGGAATCAAACAAAGTGCACAACTGTGGAATGGGAATAGCACTTGGGAAAAGTCTATGGAGATTCTCATTCATCCAGGTCATGGCTGTCCTAAAGGTGTTCTTTCAAGAAGCAACTGGACTTTCTGGTTTTTCTTTGAAGACATTTCACTTTTCATCCAAAGAGTTTCTTCCATTTTGATTGGATGGTAGGAATAAAAGGAATCAAGGGAATCAAGGAGTATAAATCCTTCCATTCTCCACCATCCAGTCAAAGCTGAAGATAAGAAGTCATCCACTTATTGGATGAGAAGTGAAACATCTTCAAAGAAAAAACAGAAAGTTCAGTTGCCACTTGAAAGAGCACCTTTGGGACTACTTGGGAAAAGGTGTTGCAATACTAGCTGATTACAAAATGAAGAAAAGTCAGAAATGCAGGGTGACTTTAATAAAAACATATTTCCTTTATTTGTCTATTTAAATAAACCTACTTGACAATGCAATTTACAGGGATACATCAAACCATAAATTACTTGAAAAAAAATAAAAATAAAATGTAAATCGCATGTATTACAGAAAACTAATCAGCATTTACTCTAATATTTTATCAGCATCTAATGCCCTGGAAAATAAAATTATCAGCCCCCTCCCTTTTCCATGCTTCAGGAGGCAATGATTTCAGGGTGTAGAGACAGCCATTAAGAGATGTACTTTGGAACCCCATCTGGCCTGGGGATTCTCGATATCCCCTCTCTGAAAATGTTTAGTACTGATAGAAGAGAATATTTGTAGTTCAGGGTTGAACTGTGGGGTCCTTTGTGCCCTCTGAGCTTGGTTGTTTTCTTGCAGACATTTCATTACTAAACTAGTAACACCATTAGTGTAAAATACAAAGTGTTTTAAACATTGCCAGGATAGACGTTCTGATAGATACCATGTCATGTAGGGATGCAAATGCAATTGTAAATGACATCAGTAGAAAATAGATGGTCAAAACCCATCACAAGAACTGGGTCCAGTTTGGATGCCACCCATTAAGAGGAATTCAGACTAAAGGGGACAGGTTCAGGCAAAGTTTTACACAGAAAAATTGAAATATTTGGCTATGATAAATCTTGGGAATAGGAAACCAAGCATGATCACACTTTCAAGCATTGAAAGGATGTCAAGCAGAAGAAATCCAGGTGCTCCTTTCTGTCATTCCATAGACCAGGTCAACAAATAATATCTTCAGGCTAAAACAGTTTCTGATGATGTAAAAAATGTCCCCAAAATTAGAATGGTTTTATTGTGGGTCCAAGGACTCAGAGAGGTTATGGGCTCTTCTTTGTTGAATAATCATGTATTGGGAAGGGTTTGATTTGGATTCTTGCACTGAACAGGGGAATAGATTCAGTGGCAGATCTGTTCCCTTCCAACTACATGATTCTATTGTTTTATTTGTCAAAATTTCTTCTGAGTGCATTTGACATAAGAAGTCCTCTTCTGCTTTGCTCCAGCTATTCTTCTCAGCACAAGAGATACTAGCAGGGAAGAAACCCAACATGAGAGAGCACCACTGGCTGAACTACTTCCCACAGGGAATAGATTGATCACGCTTTCTTTCTTCCCTATCCAATCAATGGTTGCATTTTAGCTGCATTTTAGACTTATGGATTTTCAGTCAGAAGATTGAAGACAAAAAATATTTGTCAATTGTCTCATATTGCTTGGCCCAATTTATAGGAATACATTTGTTATACTAAAAGTGGGCATAAAGAATTAAGAAAAAACAAGAAGAATGACCAGCTTGCTTTCTCATTTTTTATAAATGCTGTCTAGTTAAAGACAGAAACAAACAAACCAAAAACCTAATAATTCCAGGATGAAAGAATGAAAGAGCTAGCCAATAGCAGACCACAGACCAAACTATCTTTCTAATACCAGTTTGCAGTACAAAGTGTATAAACAACAATCAGTTCATTTTTAAAAAATTAATACTAGAAGGATGGACTCTAATGCTTGCTAGGTTCAAATGGCAGCAATTTGTGTCTAGCCATTTCTGAAATATATTGGGAAGCATCCAAAGCTATCAAAATATTTTCCCACAATAACACAAATATAATCACAATTGCATTACTCTTTATTCTAATTATGAACTATAATTCATGTCTTTGCATTCTGTGTTTCAACATATTTTACCGTGTTTGGCAAAACATGAATCCCAAAGTGTCTAATTTATTCATTATGTTTCCAGCCAGATAGCGACTTACTGATTGTTTTTTACTATACTGTGGTGTGCAGGTGTGCAACCCAACTCCCAAAATGTTCTAGTCACCTCTTACTCATTTTTCAGTTTTCTTTAATGAAAGAATAATCATAGCTGACTTTTACTTTGTCAGCCCAGAATTTCAAGATTCTGATTTAACCTTTTCTTGAAAAAGTATAAACAACAACAAAAGTAACAGCTCACTTGTCTACACTAACAAGAGCGGAACAGTGGAATGGCTTGCTTTCAGAAGTTGTGGATGTTCCATCACTGAAGGCTTTTAAGAAGAGACTGGACAGTTACTCTTCTGATTTACTCTTCACTAAACCAGGAGGGGGCAGGGCCAGCAGATGATGCATCAGGCCCATGGGCTATGAGTTTGACACCCCTGATATAGTCCCACTTAGACATGAAAGCCAGATAGATGATTTTGGTCAGTCACTTTCTCTCAACCCAATCCATCTCACAAGATTGTTGTCAAGAGGAAGGAGAATTAGGTAATATTTGCCATCTTGAGTTATTTATAACATAATAAAGGCAAGATGAATAAATAAATAAATAAATAAAGATGATTGCATAAACTACATCATTCATATTGCAATTCTTTGTCTCATTTTTTGCATGCTCACCCAATTTAAATGTCTCAGTTTATCTTTAAAATGACCAAAGGTTTGGCATAACTCCAGTCTGCATCTGTTATGCATAAGCTGACTTTAAGAACATCTGCCAAGGCTCTTCTTCCTTCCATCTGAGATGAAATTATTATCAAATAGTGCAACAGTGTCCTGGTACTTTCCATAAAGAAGTGTAACTGATGCCAAGATTGCCTGACAATTTTTAAATTATCTATTTAGGAAAACACATTCTGTAAATGACTTTAATAAAAAAGGTAGGTTTGATCTGATCCCTATGACTTTGCCTTTATATACCGTCTTCAAATCCTTGATGACAGATGTCCAATTCTATACCTATGTTCTAAGAATCTGCACTAAGTCAAGGTAAAAATTATTATTGTTCCTTTAAAGAGAGCT
Source organism: Laticauda colubrina (assembly GCA_015471245.1). NCBI lineage: Eukaryota > Metazoa > Chordata > Lepidosauria > Squamata > Elapidae > Laticauda > Laticauda colubrina. The sequence goes on along the minus strand of BLBF01000041.1, from coordinate 13,573,568 downwards.
TTGCTCATCTAGGCTCATATTGATTGCCATCTGCTGGGCAAATTAAGTCTCTGAGTCTGTGCTGTCCCATGAGCACCAGAGTTGACTGTGCTTGGCAGGTTGGAATTCACTTTGGGGAAAATGGCCAATGAACAATTGCATTGTTACCACTCAGCTCAATCTACTTTTTGTTAGATAATCTAGCCACTGCTCTTCTTTTGCATTTAAAAAAATTGTTCATTAATTGCTGGTTGAAAACAATAGTTTATATAACTGAACATTATTTTAATGATCTTCAAAATACATTTAAAATACTTTTGATTGCCCATTTTGTAATTCTATCAAGAATATGCCTAGCTGTATAATGTATATTATGCATATAGGCTGTCAAACTTGTGATCTGTGGGCTGAATGCATCATGTGCTGGCCATGCACATACCCAGTTTTGCAAGAGAAAAAAAATTGCAATATGTCACGTGACAATGCCTTGATGATGTGAGTTTGACACCCCTGGCATATTGTCCTCAAAAGCAAGTGATCATCATGATATAATTCACCTCATATCCTCACATGAAAAGAGGGGATCATAATAACTTATTCCCACATCAAAGTCATCAGGCGGAATCTGAAGGGAAGAGATAATGAATTGGTAATGTCAGGGGCCACGACCTCCACTGATATTTGAAGGTTTAATTGCAGCCTACTTTTCAGTGCATAAATACCTACAAAGCATCTCCCACATAAGTTGATATATGTGAGGAAATGTTTGTAAAAGTTGTAGCAAATCTCCCTTTGCTATCTCACCAAAAAGTTGATGGGGTGGGGGGAATCTAGTTGGAGCTGTTTTTAGGTTTCACACCATAACTTGTCAAAAAAAAATCTCTTTTCCCCGTTCATTTTTAACCCCTTATTTGGGAATACACTTATACTGCAGAAGACATTCAGATGTAACTTAGCTAAATTAAGAATTTTCATTGCAGACATAAATAACACATCAGTGATTTGCTCTCTGTTCTGGGAGATAAAAACATCAACTTTATATAAGAGTTACAAATGGCCCACCATTTAAACTTTGCAATTCTTCCTCCCAGTTTTCCAAATTAGCAGGCATTTGACAGCTTACTTTGTGACACATTTTATAATGCTTATCTCTAGCCTAAAAATGGTTGATTTCTATCTTGCCAGATAGTTAACATCTACATAATTCGCCTCTTCCAGTTAATTTGCCTCTACTTTTTTATCCTCCAGACTTGGGGGGGCAGGGGGGGCGGGAGGGAACCTTCAAGGTCAACCATTAAAAACCATGAAACAGAAAATAGAACTTTCACTAATTTGGTGTCCTCCAAATATGTTGAGACCAAAACTTATTTTTTTTCTGTCTAACACAGGATTATAATCTCATATAATTATATCATCTTATTATAATTATATAGAAGCCTTTAATCAACTTCATAGTCAACAGCATAAATTAATTTGGATTCTTTTAATAGTTTATTCATACACTGTTGTATTTTTAATGCTAATAGAAAGATGTAGAATACTTGCCAAAGAAGGGCACAGAAAAAGAGAGGAAAACTCAGGCTAAATCAACTCTCAAATTCCCATGTAAATGAGGATTTAAAAGTGGAAAATTTTCTTTTACCTATTCTTTGGGTGGTACAAAAATGTAAAATTCCTACAGTCTTGCTTCTCTGAGCCAAGTCAAACAAGGATATTGTCCTTTTAATGTCTTAAAGGCTCTGTTTTCTTGTAATGCCAAATGCAATATTTTTTTGAAAACACTACACCAGAAGCTTCCCAGCTGAGAAAACAGGCTGGTGAAAAATGATTTCAGAAAATGAAATAAACCATGCTAAAGTCATTCAATGTGTGTATGTGTGTATGATATGAACATCTGGATAGAGCTTGTTAAATTACCTCTTTTTTTCTTTCCTTTTCTCACAGCTGTTCAAAAGAGTCCTGAGAGCAAACAGACAGTCAACGGTCTGCCTACATCGAAAAAAATCTCCTTCCACCTAGAATCTTGGCCACATGTGTGTTTAATAAGTAGCTGCGAACACTATGAAGAAGGAAAAAGTTTAATTCCTGTTATATTTGTATGCTCATACTTGTGTATGTGTGCAGAGGTGATAATGGAAAATAAACTCTGGATTTCAAACTCTCTCTGAAAAAGAAAACCCTTCTGGTTTTAATCAAATATTTCTTTCAGTACGAGTGGGTGTTTTAAAATCAAAAGCGATATAGACGGTCTATTACTCTCAATGTCTTAAAAGAATAACAGAAGGTTATTCCATTACAATCTGGAGAAAAAGCAAAGGGGGAAATAAATGTTCTAGGTTCACTGAACTGTATCTTCCAAGAGTACTATAAAAATATACACATTTACATTTAACAAGCTTATGTTTAATTTCAGATTGCAACTTTCCTCCAACTTGATTGGCAGGGAAACTAAACAATGATGGAAAAATTAGTTTGTCCTTGCAAAAACAAATAAGAGATATGAAAGCCTTCTGACTTGTGTTTTTATATGGATTTCTAAGTGCATTTATCATTTTAATATATTTATCATTTTTCTTATTTTAATTGACTCCAAACTAACGATACATTTGGCCTATTCAGATACTCTATATTGATCACCATTTTTGTTGTAAAATCCGTACCTTAATTTTGATCATAAGCAGTTCACTGTTTCAAAAAGCAGGACTAAAATGAACATATATAAAAAAAAGAGTTTTAGAAATAAACATAGGAGGGAAAAGTACACTCCAAGCTTACCTGATATTAGGGACAGTAGCTTGAGAGAAACACAAAATGGTAATGTGTCCAATTCTGTCAATGGCTCAAATCTTTTCTATGGATCAAAGATGCAGCTTTGCAGGAAAGTAAATCCAGCATAGATAAAATAATATAAAACTGTCACTCATCAATAGCTGGATTCCACTAAAAGAACTACTATTGATACTATTGTTCTAGCTTGTCCTGATTTGTTAATAGGAACCTGTCCTAGAGCATATCTATTCTTCATAACGAAAGGTTATATGTTTAGATAGCTTTTCTTTCACTTCACAAAGTATTAAGGATTACCTGATCTATTGCTATGTGGAAATTGTTACAAAAAAACATTAGGCATTGTGCCTGCAAATGCTGAGGTGTCAATGTTCTAATTTAATGGGTCACTGCAGTAATTTGTCATACTTTGTGTTCTGGATTTGAAGGCCACTCTGCCCTCCCATTAAGTTGAACCTTCTCAGATGGTAGGTTTGAACTCTCTTGTAGCTCATGGCAGCTTTCCAAAAAATTAGTGTCAGCAGCAGTTGAAACCCTGTTCCTAATACAGCCTAAAGCTAACCTTAGGAGAAAGAACAAAATTACTTCTACATATAAATTCAAATTGTCAGATAGGATTTTTCAGAAGAAATGAATGGCAGATGTTATAGCGATGGTTCTGGAAATGAACATTGAGTCACTTATTTAGATTTTGGATGGTTTAGGAGAAATAATTTAATTTTGTCAGTTTTTATTTCTAATTTCAGGTAGAATCTATTTTTCTTTTGGACTGATAATGTTGCTGCAGAATATTGCTGAACTAGCATAATGTTTGTATTATTCAGCTTGATAAAGTGCAATAATGCAAGTAAGTTCAAAAGTAGAAAAAAGGTTAGTGCAAATTCATAGCATGAAGGAATATAAACAGCCTACCAGCCAAAGAAAAGTCAAGATGCATCCTCCAGCACAGCCAAAATAAAGACAAGATGCATCCTCAAGCATAAGAAAACCAAAACTATAAAGAGAGGTATGAAAAATGTTCAACATTATAAACTTCATTGTTGCACTGGAAGTTTATGAGGCTTCTGAAGTCTTTTCTGAGCCAAAAAAGAAATTAACTAATATGTAAAATCTGAAACTTATCAGAATGCACCAGACTTATAAACTAGATTCACTTTATTTAGTTTCAAAAATTGAATATTGAAACATATGCTTGTAGAATGAAAGGTTTGAAAGAGACCATGAAGATCAATTTATTCAGTCCCTTTCCCTATAATGTAAATGTATTTTTGGGGAGGGCAGGGCCATATTCTCAACACAACTCTGAATAATTCTGCCTCATCTTCAATATGACAGCTCTTCAGATACTTTATGACAGCTATCATATCTCACTATTGTCTTCTCTAGGCTAAACATCTGCGATGCCCCTAAACAGTCCTTATAAATCTTTTCTTTTCAGTCCCTTATCATTGTGGTTGCTCCAGTTTGTTAATATATTTGCTAAAATGCAATGCCCAAAATTACATGCACTAATCTGAGTTGCCTAATGTTTATTAACACACTTGTTAATTGCTAGATATTATTGTTAGATATTGTGGATAAAATGCATGACATACACTAATCTAATAAAATGAGACAACTGATCTATATTTAGATTCCAGGATGGTGAAATATATTAATATATATACTACAGCCATAACAGAAATAATAAATTCAAATAAATACATAATTAGCATATAATGGACTCAAAAAAGGATTTAAATGTAAATGTCTGGGAAAATAAATATTCTTAACCTCTCAAATAACTACCAACCAGTCTTTTATATCACTTTGCATCCCAAATGTGTCTTTTAGTAAAAAGAGATGCTTTAATTAAGTAATTAAAGATTTATTTTTGGTGCATATAATTAATTTGCAAATATTTGCAAATGTTTTCTCCAATTCAACTTTTAATACATAACCAGTTTTTAAGTGTACATCAAGAATTTCTCAGGAATACATACAGATCATCCTTGAGTGACAGCTATAATAGAACTTACCTATTATGGCCATAAGTCAAGTCAGTCAAAATACAGGTTGGTCACACAGTGACCAAATTTCATGATCTTTTTGCAGGGAGTCATTTCATGAACACCTTGGTTGTTAAGCAGATGCAGAGATGGTATTAAGCAGATTCTAATCAGTATTGGAGAAATGTTGAGTAGTTCGGAAACCGGTGGTAACCTTCTCCTAGGAGTGCAGAGGGAATGGAGATTTTGCAATATTCCCGTCACCCCCACAGAACTGGTAGTAAATTTTGACTGGTCATTGACTGGTTTTGTTCAAAACAGAAGTAAACACTGGCTTTCTGCAAAATTGTCATAAAATGGAGTTATATGACCACAGGATGGCACAGATGGCCTTAAATATGGCCTAACTGTCAAGCACTTGAAGTACAGTCATGTGACTGCAGGGAAGGGCCAACTATTGGAACTTCAAATCGAGGACTACTTGTACACAGGGTATCACCACAGCTCTGAAAACAAGCTTTAGCAGAGATTCTTTAATCACGGCAACCTTTTGCTTTAGTCCTGCTGAGTAAGAATGTTATTGTTCCATGCACTGCCCATATAGCTAGGGATTTGCTGTTTAGCAGATCCCTCTTTGCTTCAAATTTATGAAAATCTCACATCATATATTTTATTTTAGTGTTTTTTTTTTAAAAAAAGAAAAGTAGAAATAAGGTACAATACAGCTAAGGCAGCCTATCACATTCCAGATGTTTTGGATTCCTTTTTTCATCAGACCTTGGCAGAAAAGAGAATGACAAGGATTATATGAGTTGTAGCCTAAACATCAAGAGGACAGATCCGAACTGTATGAATAACTTCTGTGGAGGAAAAGAACAATGGAAGGAAATCTGCAGAACACTGAACTATTCACAGAGCAGAAATAGGGAAGAACATTGATAATATTGTATTTTTTTAAAAAAAGTGATGGCTTCGATTGTAGTTAATAATCCCAAATCTGAAAAAGTGTAAGAAATAGGGAAACAATGACCTTGAACACTTTAGTGAATAATTTTGTGTTGCTTGCTATTACATTTCTGCCTAAATCAGACTTTAGTCATCTGACTGATTTTTTTTTTTTTTAATGGCTTGTTATCCACTAACCAGGGATGCATTCTGGAATTGTATCTGAAACGTGCCTAGGCCCAGAAAAAAGGCTGGTTCTTATCAGAGGAAGAAAGTTTAAGCCTACATCTGCTGTCAATTAGCAGGCAATTAAGGGAGTTGAAAACAAACCTGTTTACATTGGCTATGAAGTCTCAGATAATTTGTGAGATGTCAGAACAGGATATTAAGACATTAATGATCTTCTTGTATCTCTCTCTCCTTGTCATGTGCTGCACTTCCTCATCTTTCTCTAAGTTCCTCACACAATGATGAATGGAATCTGAGGAGGTGATTATCAGACAATTGAAGCTTGTTGTGGAGGTGGAACTATCTCTTATAGAGGGGATGTGAAGATGATGCAAGCACCCCTATTTGAAATCTTCTTAACCTATGTGTCTGTTTGCCCCACCATTTCTTAAGAGAACAAATTCCACAGAGTAGGTGAGCAGAATTTTTTGAAAGTAGTTCTCCCCCAATTTTGGAGAAGATTTTAGCAAATAGTGATGTTTTTGACAGTTTTTTTCCCCTCCTTTACCAGAGATGTAAGTATTCAGTGGTGAAGTTAACCATGAAAGGGTGTTCCATAATTCATAGCAGAATTGACTGTTTATCAACATCCTTAGAATGACTGGTTCACACACTACAAATAAAAACTGTCCATTCAAAAGATCCATTTGAATAGCAATAACACTTAGTTATATTTCATATAGCATTTACCGCTCTCTTTAAATAGGTTTTACCTATTTCCCCCAATAATCTGGGTCCTCATTTTACTGACCTCAGAAGGATGGAAGGCTAAGTTAATTTTGAGCTAGCCAGAATAGAATTCCTAACCATGAGCAGTGAGTTAGCTTGCCAGACTGTATCACAGCCATAATAACTGTGAATTAATTCAGGCTCAAATAGGTAAGAATATATGGACAAAAGCATGAATTCATAGTATGCGGATCAGCACCTTGGTCATGGCAAAGGTAGACAAAATGATGGCTGAAAATGTACACAGTGTTGACTTCTTTATTCACAAAGTTAAATGTAGTAATACGCTGAATACTTTTCAACATGTTCAGCAGCAATTTTTAAGAAGTCCACAGTACTAAATGTATTAGATGTATTAATGAAATATGCAAACGTTGTGCACGTTCTATTGGAACATAAAATTAGAAAAATCAAAAACTGATAAAAATGAAGCTGGAAGACATATCCATACCTACCTATGTGTGCATGTGGAAATGATCTATTAGAGTTGTTACTTAAGCTAAATTAAGAATTCCCAAAATGAATTAGATTGATTCAAAATGATTCTGCACTCTTACAATGTGAAGTAGAATTCTTGTGAAGTTTCCAAAAGTAATCAGAGACTTATTAGCAATTTGGCCCTTCTAACTGACAAAAGGCAGGGAATGTGTTTCCAAAATCACTACTTTAAGATTACATGTTCCAAATTATAATGAGGAGGAAAAGAAAAGAAAAGGGCCTGCCTTCAAATCATATGAAATCATTCTTGGGATCTCTCCAGTCACAGTGCTCGGGGAAAGAAATTATCTTTTGCCGGAAAATAAAACAAAACAAAATAAAGCTCTCAAATTCCAAATTTCAAGGTTAACCTTCTATGATTTGGCAAGTTTGGCTCTGGGTTTTACCAAGGAGTATTTCTTTATTATCTAATGTTTTCACTAGCACTGCCAATCAAACAATAGTGGGATTAGTGAATCTTTTATTATAGCCAATAGCTTCTTCTGGGATTTGATATACCAAAACATTTTGGGTGATTTATATTTTACATCCTCTTGAATTGGGTACTGAGTTCTCATCTCTGAAGTTTTCCCATGGTGAAATGATGGGAAATGGGAAAATTAAAGTGTAGCTTTTTATACTGTTGTAATGACGAGGCAGTAGAGTTGTTTGATCATGATGGGAGCGTATCTATTTGAACAGGTAGAGTAAAATAAGCATCAGTTGCACATTGATAATTCTGAGGATGAACATTAGTAGCATATTTATCAAAAAAGAACCACATATTAGGATCCTTAAGCTGCCAACCAGTGCATATCGATCCTGTATTAGATTGATCAGAGGCATTAAAAATAGGAAAATTGTCAGGATACATATCAGAAGCTATATTAATTCCATGCAAAGAATTAAAGGTACCTGACAACCAATAGTAGTCAGAACAATAACTATAATTCCCTAGCTTTTTAAATATGTGCTGGGCAGCATCATAATCAGAACAGTTATGAAGCCAAGTGTGTTTAGCGTGACAACAGAAACACAGACCCTTTGTAAATTGACTAACTTTCAAGTAACGCCAATGGACAGAATTCAATTGCATAGGGGGTTTAGAAAATACCCAGGAGTGTGGAATAGATTGTAGTTGTGAGACAATAAATGCAGAAGACATGATCAAGTTAGGGGTAAAAGAAATTTGACAAAATGCCATTGGGGGCTCATAGTATAAAGTAATATTTGTGCCATGGGTCAAAAACATGTATTGGGCATGATGAACCCACAAATTAGGGTTAAGACAAACCACAGAAGTGTCATTTTGAGCAAAAACACCATTAACCATAAACAAGAAAATACAAAGTAAAATGGTAACAGAGTTAGCAATAATAATAGCAAAAACAGGAGCAACAAAATTTTCAGAGTTTGAGGTAATGAGGCCTGCTTCAGTTGTTGTTGAGCTTGATATGTAGTAGATTTAACCTGGCCCCAAGTGATGGGTTGAGGGCATGTCGACCTTGGAAGACGGACTTCTGTGTTCAGATGAAGATTGAAATCCTGAACTGGGTTGTGAAGGCCCTGATGCCATGCCATGATACAGACAAACACAGCACGCTGGAACCCACACTGCTTGTCGAGTAGAAGGATCTTCCATGGCAGCATAACTGTGACCCCAGGTGGAAGAAAAGGCCGGATTTAAAGTAGGAGTAACCACTATTCTAGGATCCTTAGGTAAAGAACACAATAAGTTTCCCACATATTGAGAAAAGGCTATCTGATATGATTCTGAAATCATCATCAAATGCTCATGTTTAACTTTTGTACAAGTGAAAGCTATGCTAATAAGATCCTGTCCACATATCGATGCTTAAACTTATTCAATATTTCTTGAAGGCATGTTCTTTGAGGATCAGTTAATGCAACTAGATCTCCTGGTGATTGTGGTCCCTTCAAAGACTGAAATAAGGGCAACATATCACCAGTTGTAATGTAGAAGAATGGGCGTGCCCAATTAATAATGCCGAGTAATTTTTGCCATTGTACTAATCTAATGTATATGATTTCTGTACTTGTAATTCAGGAAGAATTGGAATGGAGGAATTGTGGAACATTCTATGTCCTAAGTAAGTATAAGATTCTACCTTTTGAATTTTGTCTGAGGCTGTATACAATCCCTGTTGTGCCACAATATCCGTTAACTCTTTTAACAACTTAGATTCATCAAAATCCGGGGCTGCTATCAATATATCATCCATATAATGATAGACTAAATAGGAAGGAAATTTATTCTGAAAGGGTTGAAGGGAAACCCAATATTTCCACGAAATATTGACAAAGTGTAGGGGAATTAAGCATTCCCTGAGGCAACACTCGCCAATGATATTGTTTTGTGGGCATGCTATTATTAAAAACTAGGACAGTAAATGCAAATTTTTCTTTGTCTTGAGGCTGCAAAGGTATAGTCAAAAAGCAGTCTTTAAGATCAACTACCAATAATTTATAAAAATTAGGAATTAAGTTAAGATTTGGTAGACCACATTGTAAAGGACCCATGGGTTGGATACATTTATTAATTTCCCTTAAATCTTGAAGAAAATGCCATTTCCCATTTTTCTTTTTTATAACAAAAACAGGAATATTCCAATGATAGTAGAAGGTTCTATATGACCAGCAGCCAATTGTTCTTGAACCAATTGTTGTAAAGCAGCGAGTTTTTCCCTTGATAATGGCCATTGTTCCACCCAAACCAGCATAGAACAGAGCCATTTAAGAGGAAGAGCCATCATCAAGAATCAAATGGGCATTGGAGAAGGCGGAGCTTCGTCTCAGTGCTACAGCTGCGATCTCGGGGCTCTGAGATCGCAGCTGATATTTTCGCCCCTGGTTGGTCCTAACGGACCTAAACCGTCCCGTAGAGACGGGGATTGTGAAGGGCACTGTCCCAGGATCCCAGAGATATCGCAAAATCTCTGGTTTGATCCGGGAGAAGCCCTTTTGCTGGCAGTGGAAAGGCAACCTCCAAAGCTGCTGAAGTCGGGACAGCTCCGAAAAGAAAGTGGCTTGAGCGAGGGTGTGTCGGTTGGGTGAGAAACCTCTTTTGTATTGTAAATTGGTTGAGACCTGAAAGGATATCCTGAACAAAGAAGAAACCTGTGGCTTTATTTTTGTTTGACTGGAATTGTTTGAGCGGCGTTTTTTAAAGTGATGTCAAATTGAGGCTTGGATTCTTTCCTTAATACTTCTTTTTCTGAGGACTTTAATGTGACTTTCTAAATAACCAGATTGAATTTTTTCTTATATATATTTTTATGCTTCTTTTGATTTTTTAATTTTCTTTAGGATAGAGGCCCCCTTTGATTTTTTTTTCTTTTCCTCTGAGTTTTGTATACATTACTCTTTTTTCTAGCTGGGGGGGGGAAAAAGTATTAAGAGATCTTGCAACACTGCCAACTGGAGGCTTGAAAGTACTTTATTTGAATTGGGGAGAAATGTATAAACACTCCTTCTCAAGGACATTTTAATGTGATAAGATGGAGGGAGAGCACAGAAAAATATTATTACAGGTGTTTTCTGGACTCTTATCAATATTTCAACACTTGAGGCTTGGCTTTGAAGCTGCTGGAGAAGAGAGTCATAATAAGAGCCTTGGATAAATAAATAAAGTACAGTGTGCAGTCTATATATATATATATATATATATATATATATATATATATACTTGTGAAATCTCTACTCGCCAGCCTTTTTGTATATTTCAATTCTAGTAATATTTTTATTTTTGCTTTTTATTTTATCCTTTTTCTTCTTTGGTTTTGGGCCTTTTTACTATTGGATTTTTCCATTTTGGATCATAATTGGCTACTCTATCAGATGGATTGAAGGTCAAAAAGAATTTGAAGTTTTTTGAAGCATTAAAATGAAAAAAAAAGTGAAAAAAAGAAGAAAGTGTTAAATGAAATAGACTGTGTGTATTTGGATTGTTTGGTGACTTTGAGATTTTTGGAAATTCTTATTTGAATGATTAAAATCATTTGGATCGTTTAAATTTTTTTTTTTTACAATGGCATTACTTATGGATGAACTGAAAATGGAATTTATAAAATATAAACAAGAGAAACAAGAAGGGAAGGATTCTTTTGGCTCTGTTTTTCATTTTTTAGAAATGGCAATTTCTACATATGAGAAACTACAAGAACAAGAAGATTGGGATGAAGAAGAAACCATCCTTAATGAACAAGCAACTTTATTTGGGGAAGAAAGGGGAAAGGGGAGAAAGAGAATGGAGAATTTAAGACTTAAAAAAACAACCAAAAAAGGGAAAAACAAGGTGAAAAGTGGACACAACATTAGAAAGCAACAGAAAAGAGGAATACACAAGAGGGTGGAGATTAAGAGACAAGGGGGTAAAAAGGGTAGAGTGGAGAAGCAAGGGAGGAAAGAAGGGAAGAGAAGCTATAAAGGTTTGAAACAGGATGTAAAGAAACAGAATTTATTTAGAGATAATGGGTAAACATATAACTGAAAAAGAGATTCTGCAAAGGTACATAAGACTGTGTTGTTGTATCTGTATTTGAAATAATGTTAGAAAATTGGAATAATATATGATTATAAAATGGGACAAAATATTTAATGTAACTTAGCGAAATTTTTTTTTAAAAATAAAATAAATGAAATCAAATATGAGAGAATTGAATTAAAGAAAAATGGGAACATTGTCATTGTATAATATTTTAAAACATAAGTGAAATAAGGGGAAGTAACTAAGCAAAATCTATAAGTGTTCCCATAGAAGCATGATATTTATTTAGAAAGGATTGTGTAAAATGTTTAAGACTTAAATGAATATTAATTTTAATGATATAATTTCAATTGCTATGGATTGTTGTTTTAATTATATTATATATTTAAAAAAAAAATTTTTCTTGTTTTAAAATATTGAGACTATCTTTAGAATGTACTACGCAGAATCCGAATGAAAATTATGTGTTATGTTAAGCTTTAAAACTAGGGGAAGGATAAGTATGACAAGGCATTATACTCCAATCAGTCATTACAGAAGAAATTTTGTGTTAATGAGAAAAGATAATAGACAGCTGAAACAGGACAGACAAAGGATATAAGTATAATGATTTAAATTGAGATGAAATAAATATAATAGAATTAAGAGAGTGAAAAGAGGGGAGAAGCTATATAGAAAATGTAAAATAGTAAATAAGAAATGGAATGCTATATAAAAGTAAGCATGAACTTGAATTTATGTCTGTACAAAAAGATGTAACTCGGGATCAAACTGCCGTCCAAAAAGATATTTTATGTTTTTTATGTTTTGTGTTTTGTTTGTATATGTTTGTTTGTTAAAAATTAATAAAATTCTTTCAAAAAAAAAAAAAAGAATCAAATGGGCATTAAGAAGATAAAGGATATCACGACCCCAAATATTAGTATGAATATCTAGAATGTATGGTTGTAGGAAAAAGGACTTACCAGCAGATGTTGTAACATTTCTTGAACATTCTGCCAAGCAGCTGTAGAACCTCCTATTCCCCACAATGAAAAAACTGTCATTTTTGGCACTGTACTGGCCACTGTAAAGAGCAGATGACAGTAACATTGGCTCCAGTATCCAATAACCTTTGAAATGGTTGTTTATTAAGGAAGAGTGTTAACAAAGGACAAGACGAGTTCAGCTGATGAAGTAAGCCTACAGATAAAGAAGTTGATCCAAATCCTGCATCCCCCACTATTACTTATACCAGGAGATGGAATTTCATATGGAAGAAGAAGCAATTGAGCAACAGAAGAATTACAAGGAAGAACTTGAGGAAGATTCACCCAAATCTGAATCATGAGGATACCAGTGTAATCTGAATCTATTACCCCAGGCACAACAAAACAGCCCTTTTTGTGTGCAGAAGAACGAGGCAAGATTAAGCCAACTAATCCCGAAGGAAGAGGACCTTTAAATTGAGATGGAACTATTTTAACTTCCATGGGAAATTTAAACTCAATTTCCTCTTGAGTGATTAACTCAATCCCAGCGCTACTGGCTGTGGCTGGGGAGGAGTGAGAGAGACTGCTGGAGGAATCAGAGTGATGGGAAAGGCACGCTTTGGATTCTGGATGGGTGCCACACCCATTGTCTGTAACTGCCTTTTTTTAACTCTCTTAAGATCTGACAAGGCAGACCCTCCCATTCTGCTACTTGCAGTCCAAGCTGTGGCCCTGACCAAGATGATATTGTACTGGAAAAACAGACAGTAATTCTGCAAACTCTGTTCCTGAGACAGAGGCATTCCTTTTACAAGTCTCTACCATTTTCTGAAAATAAGACTGAACAATAGAGTCAGGAGGCTTTTGCCCTGTATCTGCAGGAGCTGAGGGAATTGAAGACAAATATTCAAGTGAAGAAGGGGGACAAATGACAGCATTAGTATAAAGTGAAGGTGGACGTGTTAAAAGAGAAAGTTCATTGTGACCAAATTTTTCAATTGCGTGCCTACATAAATGCCACACCTGCAAAACTTTTATTTGTGCTTGAGGTTCAGTATGCAATGTTTTCCAAATACATTCCCAATCAGTTAATTTTAAAGACCCCTTTTCTGGGTACCATAGGCACTTAGTTGCAATCTCCTAGACCAGCCTTAAGAGATTTCTCTGTGGTACCTCAGTATTCTTCTTCTTCAACAAATAGCCTAGTTCATCTACATGCTTCCTTTGTTCCTCAGAAAGTGAAGACTCCATACTTACAGAAACCAAAAGGTTGAAGAAACCACAAAGGGTTGAAGGTGCACCAAATCCTTGCTGGATGAAGTAAGAGGGTCCCTGTTCAGGCACCCCTTATTGTAATGACGAAGCAGTAGAGTTGTTTGATCATGAACAACTGAATCATGATGAACTTTATTGGAGTATAGTCTTACATTTGTACACATTTTTAGTTAACCTCCATCACTGGTTAACTTTGGTTACTGCTTAACTTTCGTTACTGTTCAGCACAGTAATCCATACAATTAATTATCTCTAGTTAAAGTCTAACATATGTTTACTTCCCCTCTCTAATCCTCCTTTAGATTAGTGACTTTGTTTGCCTGAGTTGTATTTGCTCGGAAACATTCTTTATCTGAGGTTTGCCATCCAAGATTGGAATTCCTGCAATTACAACTCTACATTATACTTGTGTGATTTTTTTCTCCTACATAACATGTTATCTTTCTAACTATGATGAAAGTAAAATGTATTTTAGTAAGCTTGACAAGTGACTCATCCCTTAACACATAAGCTGCAGTTCTGCAGATACAGTAACAAGGTGCCATATTTATAATTTGTGACCATATCCACACTTCCACAGAACTATTCTGGATCAGCTGTTTACTTCCTGGAGTTATATCATTCTTTGTCAGCTCTGAGAAATGTATAAGTCATAGATGGGTAAAATAGTTCTTTTATACATAAATGGAACTAGAAGAAGTTTTTATGATTTCAGAATTCTACTGTTAAGAGTTAGAATAGTCCTGAGTACAAATTCTTATAGTTTTGATAAACTTTCCCTAACTCAAAGGGAAGAGGAGGAGCAGGAGCAGGAGGAGCAGGAGCAGGAGCAGGTGGAGGAGAAGTGGGAGGGTGGGAAGAATGTCAGTGGGGTCTTGACCTCTTGGCCTCTAAAGATAATTATTAAAAAAAAAGAGCACACTCACTTAATTTCACATAGACTCAAGACTGCCTATTATAGTCATTAGACTAATATTTATTCTTCTATCTTTTAGATGGAAATGAACTGAATTGTTTGAAATAGATAATTACGAGGAACTGAGCTTTGGCCACAGCCACTGCAATTCATTTCAGCCTAATTAATATTTTCAGGATAGGACACTAGAAAGTTAGCAGCATCATATTTTTCCCAGTTTGGACAAACTGAATACTTCAGATGATCATTAAAAACTGCTGTGTCCATTTGTGGGCTTAGGGATACACTGATTTTTCCATAGCCGAACCATAGTGATTATTGCTGTAATGGATAATAAATTATCCTGTAAACCATACATAAGCAGGCTTTTCCCCCTCATCATGTCAGAAGTGGGGAAAAGGAGCAAAGCAGACTGAAAATAATCAGTGCTTCTTTATAAAACAAATAATCAAAGATTGGCATTTGCTGCCATCACATGTCATGATCACCAACATTAACATTGATGATAATCTTAAAAGGTGTTGGACAGATAGGTGGAGAATTATAGATGGAGTGTCTGTCACTTTTAGTTGCATTATATGTTTGGAGGATGAAAAAAGAGATGGGAACTTTCTAGTGATTCACACAGAGTTTCTTCTGAAATTATATTTATTGTTACAGTGCTTTCCAAGAAATAATTTGTGCTTATTTCTAATATATATAGTGATCATAGTTTTAACAAATCTTATACACAGGTGAAACTCTGAAAATTAGAATATCATGCAAAAGTTCATTTATTTCAGTAATGCAACTTAAAAGGTGAAACTAATAGATGAAATAGACTTATGACATGCAAAGCAAGATAGTTCAAGCTGTGATTTGTCATAATTGAGATGATTATGACTTACAGCTCATGAAAACCCCAAATCCACAATCTCAGAAAATTAGAATATTACATGCAAGCAACAAGGATCGTACATAGAACAATATTGGACCTCTGAAAAGTATAAGCATGCATTTGTACTCAGTACTTGGCTTGGGCCCCTTTTGCAGCAATAACTGCCTCAATGTGGCATGGCATGGAAGCTATCAGTCTGTGGCACTGCTGAGGTGTAATGGAAGACCAGGATGCTTCAAAAGCAGCCTTCAGCTCTTCTGCATTGTTCAGTCTCAGGTGTCTCATCTTTCTCCTGGCAATGCCAGGCGAATTTGCTGGCCAGTCAAGCACAGTAATCCCACAGTCATTGAACCAGGTTTTGGTGCTTTGGTTTTGGCAGTGTGGGCAGGTGCCAAGTCCTGCTGGAAAATGAAGTCAGCATCCCCATAAAGCTTGCCTGCGGAAAGAAGCATGAAGTGCTCCAAAATCTCCTGGTAGATGGCTGCATTGACCCTGGACTTAATGAAGCACAGTGGACCAACACCAGCAGATGACATGGCTCCCCAAATCAACACAAACTGGAAACTTCATCCTGGACCTCAAGCATCTTGCAGTGTGTGCCTCTACATTCTTCCTCCAGACTCTGGTTTCCAAATGAGATGCAAAAGTTGCTCTCATCAGAAAAGAGGACTTTGGACCACTGAGCAACAGACCAGTTCTGTTTTTCTTTAGCTCAGGTAAGATGCTTCTGATGTTGTTTGTTGTTCAGGAGTGGCTTGACAAGAGGAATACAACATTTGAAGCCCATGTCCAGGATCCGTCTGTGTGTGGTGGCTCTTGATACACTGACTCCAGCCTCAGTCCACTCCTTATGAAGGTCCCCAACACTTTTGAATGGCCTTTTCCTGACAATCCTCTCCAGGCTGCAGTCATCCCGACTGTTTGTGCACTTTTTTCTTCCACACTTTTCCCTTCCACATAACTTTCTATTAATGTGATTTGATACAGTGCTTTGGGAACATCCAACTTCTTTTGCAATTACCTTTTGAGGCTTTCCCTCCTTATGGAGGGTGTCAAGTATGGTTTCTGCACAACTGTCAGGTCAGCAGTCTTTCCCATGATTATGCTTTCTACTGAACCAGACTGAGAGACCATTTAAAGGCTCAGAAACCTTTTGCAGGTGTTATGGCTTAATTAGCTGATTAGAGTGGGACACTGAGCATAGAATATTGAACTTTTTCACAATATTCTAATTTTCTGAGATTATGGATTTGGTGTTTTCATCAGCTGTAAGCCATAATCATCACAATTATGACAAATCACAGCTTGAACTATCTTGCTTTGCATGTAATGAGTCTATCTCATATATTAGTTTCACCTTTTAAGTTGCATTACTGAAATAAATAAACTTTGCACGATATTCTAATTTTTTGATATTCACCTGTGCATTTCCACAGAAAAGTTTCTTAATTTTTATGGTCTCATTTCCTCTCTCTTTATTACACTTTTAACACACATAAGACAACTTTGGTAGTTTCACTTCTCTGATTTGCTTTTAGCTTAGACAAAACAATGGAAAGAGGCAAAAATAACTATTTCTGGAGCCTCTTGAAATTCTAGCATCTTGGTCAAGATTTTCTCACTGACCCCCAGTCTATTTTTTCAAAATACAGTCTTTCCAGGTATCTCCCTTCAACTAATCTTGTTTTCTGATCCTGGGTCTATAACCGAATATTCTCTCCCCTCCCAACTCTGCCTGAATTCCCACAATACTTCTAGTTTACATAGCACAAATGCAACACTAAAGAAGTCCTGCAACCTTGTCTGTTTCCTAACAGATCTCATTTTATGTGTTTTATATTTCAAAATATAAATGTGTCTTCAAAATCAGATGTTCCTGTTTTCAGATGTCTTAATTAAGCCAGAAGCTTCTAGGTGTCCACATGACACTTTGTGTGTGACTGGCAAATTGACAAAAATCCAATTAACCTGAAGACCAGTGTACAACTCTACCAATCAGAGCATTTTTTCCCAATCATAATATGACTTCCTAAATCTTCAACAACATGGTCTTTGAAACCAACTTCTAGAAAGCTAAAGAGAGCTGCTGCCCTTCTGTCCATGTGGTGAGTTTTCCTAATGCATATGACATACCCCTCTAGGTGATGCAACATGTTGGACTAAATAGTCTGGCCTGATACATCTTCCTCAGTCATAAAGTGGACAACCAGCTAAATATGAGCCAGCAATGTGCAGCAGCAGCCAAAAAAGCTAATGCAATCCTAAGTTGTATTAACAGAGGGATACAATCAAGATCAAGGTAAGTACTAATAACACCCTTTAAAGCTTTCATAAGATCACACCGAGAGTACTGCATCCAGTTTTGTTCACCACATTACAAAACGATGTTGAGACTTTAGACTTTAGACTTTAGCAACCAGGATGATTAGGGGACTGGAGGCTAAAACATATGATGAACGGTTGGAGGAACTGGGCTTGGCTAGTCTAGTAAAGAGAAGGACCAGGGGAGACATGATAGCAGTCTTCCAGTATTTGAGGGGCTGCCACAGAGAGGAAGGGGTCAAGCTATTTTCTAAAGCTCCTGTAGGCCAGACAAGGAATATTGGATGGAAACTGAACAATGAGAGATTTAACCTGGAAATAAGGAGAAACTTTCTGACAGAGAGAACAATCAACCAACGGAACAGCTTGCCCTCGGAAATTGTGGAAGCTCCATCAGTTGAGACTTTCAAGAATAGATTGGACTGCCATTTGTCAGAAATGGTATAGGGTCTCCTGCTTGGGAGGGGGTTGGACTAGATGACTACAAGGTCCCTTCTAACTCTGATTATCTGTTATCTGTTTTCAGTTCTTCAATTATTGGCCTGTATAAATGGATTTGGCATGTCTTAAAAAAACCTGATTCTCTTCACTGATGTGAAGAGGTGA
Organism: Laticauda colubrina; assembly: GCA_015471245.1. Lineage (NCBI taxonomy): Eukaryota > Metazoa > Chordata > Lepidosauria > Squamata > Elapidae > Laticauda > Laticauda colubrina. The sequence goes on along the minus strand of BLBF01000041.1, from coordinate 13,554,961 downwards.
TGCCATTTGCCTTTAAAAATCCTTCATGTAGCCTTGGAACTTCAATTTGCAGTTCCAAAAAATGCCTGAAGATATTTCTGTGTTGAACATGTTCAAAACTCTTTTCCACCAATTCTAATAATTCCTGTAAAAGCTGAATGTGCTGCTAGGAGGAAGTTACTAAGGCAGCATGAAGAGAGAAGCAACACAAGAAAGTTCAGAACAATCTTAGAAATGGCTTTACAAAAGAGCTTTAGGAAAGAATTTTACTCAAATCTTTTTAAAATGAAGTACGCTCTTTGAAGATTTGTAGAGCTTTGATACATTATAATAATAACGAACATTAAGGCCCTGTCACACTGCCCAATGGATGCAAAACGGACACAACGGACAAGCAAAATGTTTCATCTGTTGTTATCCTCTCTCAAAAGGGGCAAAAATTTGCATAACCGGAGCGGATAACACGGACGCAGGGAGGACGCAGAGCAGATGGAAAGCAGATGCGGAATGGAAGCCCAGCGGATGGAAGCGGATGGGAGCAGATGGCACATCCGCAGGGCTTCCGGGGGGCCTCAGCAAAGCGGATGCAGAACGGATACAGTGGATGCACAGAGGATGCACAGCGGATGAAGCAGATGCAGAGCGGAAGCCTAGCGGATGCACAGCGGAAGCCTAACGGATGCCTGGCATTAATTGCACATGCGGGGGGGATGCATTGCCTAAGCCCCCGGATATAAAGGGAAGCAGCTCGCATGTGGCCAGCATTCGGAGGAAAGACCTGCTGCCGGATACATCGAGTCCTTGCCTGCCCTGCCTGCATGCCTGCCTGCAAGCCTTGCTGCCAGCCTGCCTCCAAGCCTCCTGGCCAGCCTCCCTGCCAGCCTTGCTCTCTGCCTGCCTGCCAGCCTTGGTGCCTGCCTGCCTGCATGCCTTCCTGCCAGGCTTCCTGCCAACCTTCCTGTAAGCCTTGGTGTCTGCCTTCTTGCCAGGCTTCGTGCCTGCCTTGGTGCCTGCCTGCCTGCCAGGCTTCCTGCCAGCCTTGGTACCAGTCTTCCTGCAAGCCTTGGTGCCTGCCAGACTCCCTGCCAGCCTCCCTGCCAGCCTCCCTGCCAGCCTCCCTGCCAGCCAGCAACCCCACAACCATGGGGAAGAAGTGAAAGCCTCAGCAACCTGCCGCCATCCCTGTCAGGGGACAGGGCCACCCTTCCGCCCCCTGTCCCTGACTCTGCTTCTGCTGGGGCTTCTGCTGCTCGGGCTTGCTCTTCTGGTGCTGGAGCTTCTGCTGAAGCTGCTCCTGGCAGTGGTGCTTCTGCTGCTGCGTACTCTGCTGAAGCTGCTCCTGGTCCTGCTGGTCCTGCTCATGCTCCTGGACTTGCTCGTACTGCTCGTACTGCTCGTGCTCCTGGTCTTGCTCGTCCTGCTCATCCTGCTCGTGCTCCTGGTCCTGCTCATGTTCCTGGTCCTGGTCGTGCTCCTGGTCTTGCTGGCGCTGCTGGTGCTTACTCTGCTGCTGATGATCCTGGTTCTGCTGCTGCTGCTGCTGATGATGATGATATTGATGCTGATTATGATCCTGCTGGTACTGCTGCTGCTGGTGGTGTGGCGGAGCAGCCCCTACCACCTGGGAGCCCCTCTGATGAGGGCCCATCTGGTTCTGCCAAAGGGAGGAAGAGGCATACGCAGGGACGGGAGAGGAGGCAATATTATATTGAGGAGGAACACGAGGATGAGGTGCTGGAGTGGCTGAGAGAGAATGACTATCTGTGGCAGAAGGAACACCGGCTCTACAGGGACACCAAAAGGAAGCAGGCTGCTTGGAGAAAGAGGGCGGAGAGTATGGGTTACACTTCGGCGGTGCTCCTCGGCTGGTGGAAACATATGCAAACCTGGTACGGGAAGCTGCACCTGAAGAAATCTGGCCAGGCCATGGTTAAACTGACGGACAGAGAGACCTACATCATGGCCAGGTGCAGTTTCCTGGAGGGTGAGATCCGTCACTGAGGAGCACCAGGAGCCCCTCTCACAACCCTCTCTCTCCGGCAGCCTGCTGAGACCCAGTCCTCTTCCAGCCGAGAGTCAGTCCCTGTCTCCAGGCAGGTTTCTGTGGAGGATGCCACGGCGGAGAACCTGCGGAAAGGTGTTGTAATCGTGGTGGAGCGCATGGAGGACTCCCTGGTGCGGTGGGAGAAAGGAGACATCGAGTCCACCACAGTCCTAGCCGCATCCACTACCACCCCAGCTCCACCTCCACAGAAAGGCAGAGAGCCAGACAGCAAGGAGGGGCAGAGCCACACTGTCCTCCCGGAGATCAGGGACACCATCTGCACCAGTATAGATCTCCTCTCTCAGCTGGTACACACCGACTCCTCATCCTCCAACCGCAAGCCCTTCCTGACCTATGTCAACCAGACCCTCAGGAACATGGAGGAAGCCCAGTACCAGGTGGTGAAGGACTGGATCACCGAGCTGCTTCACAACCCTCCAGACCCAGAGGAACCTGCTCCCACCCAGTCCAGGTCTGCTCCTCCACCCCAGGTGATGTCTTCCCATTCCAAGGCTTCCCACAGCCCCTCACCTACCAGGGCTATGGCTACCAGGAGGTCCAGCAGTACATGCAGCAGCCCTTCCCAGTGCTGGCACAGAGTCATCGGATGACACCGTTGCCAACGGTTCCACTGATGCCACCGATGTCACCCATGCCAATGATGCCACCGATGACAGCGATGCCAACCACGCCAGTCCTCACCCAGCTGCAGACCAGACAGCCCCACTACACTACTCCTTCCTCCACCCAACAGCCAAGCCCAGCCTCAGTACATCTTTCATCAGTACTGGGGCTGACACCCCATGGCATGGAGGAAGGACCTCTCAGCATCATGGGTCTGAGCCAGCTATCTGAGAGCTTTCTCAACACACCATCACCTGTTGTCCTCTCGGGGCCAGGCACCCCAGTTAGGCTTCAGACCAGCACTGCAGCAGCAACCACCTCCACAGCACCTGGACCCTTCACCCCTGAGACTGGGCACACCTCCGAGTGACCGTGAAGACTGCCAGAGACTGGGTGTGGACTTTATTTGGACACTTGACTTGGGTCTTTTTCCTTTTACAGCTTGTTGTTCAATAAAGTTTATCTTTGATTCACACACTTGCTTCATTTCTTTTTTTTTAATAAAGTCTTGGTGGAAACTTTTAGAATTGGTTTAAGCCTTTGCATGCTTGTGGAATGGGTTAAGATAGCAGTGGGATGGGCAGGGATACCTTTGGAATGGGTAATAGCTGTGGGATAGATAAACCTCCAGTGCAAGCATAGTGGGACTGTATGGTCCACCCTCCCAGGTGCCACACCTATGGCCCTTTTTTATCAATAACAATGTAATCAATCATCCACACATGTCAACACAAACACAACTCTTTATTAAACGCCCTGTTCATTGTAGGCCCATCCAACATACATGGCCCAATCTCATCCGTGTGATGAGACAGGCTGAAGGAAGCACCCATTAATTATCTATCATACTGTCTTGCCACTCCACTGCTCCAGCTGGGGAGTTGCACCAGTGTTTCAGAAGGTTGCGCTGCTTCTTCCCTTCACGTGAGCCTCTGTTGGGGCCTTGTACATCCACAGTGTCTAACAGGTTTCGTTCTTGCCTCCATTCCCCAGGCTCCATGTCCCCATTGCCTTGCTGGAGGTCCACGAGCCTGTTCTGCAAGACTGGGTAGCGGGTGCGCATGAGATTGTGCAGGATGCAGCAAGCTTCCACAATCCTCCTCACAGTCTCTGGGCGATGCTGCATGGTGGTAAGAAGTACCTGGAACCTGTTTGCCAGGATGCCAAAGGTGTTCTCCACCACCCGCCTTGCCCTGGACAGCCTGTAGTTGAAGATCCTCTCTTCACGGGTGAGGAGTCTGGTAGTGTAGGGCTTCATGAGGTAGGTTCTGAGGGAGAAGGCGTCATCCCCCACGATGAAGTAGGGCACATTTTGCGTGTCGTTGGGCAGGGGGTCTGGATCTGGGAAGCCCATGATGAGGTTGCGTTCCAGCCCACCCTTGAGGTCACTGGTGTTGTATACCTGGCCATCTGAAGATGACCCGTTGCCTGAAACATCGATATACATGAACTTGTAGTCAGCATCGACCATGGCAAAGAGGACGATGCTGAAGAAGCCCTTGTAGTTGAAATAAGTGGACCCCGACTTGGGTGGTGCTTTGCAGGCCACGTGCTTGCCATCTATGGCTGCAATGGTGTGTGGGGGAAGTTCCACCTCTGATACCACTGCTCTGCAACTTTCTTCCAGCCTACTTCAGTGGAGGGACACTGGAGGAGCTCCTCCAGGTATTCTTCGATGATGGCCTGCACTACTTCTCTGACCACAATGCTGATGGTGTTGTGTGGCACCCTCCAGCCATACTGCATGCTCCTGTAGGTGGTCCCTGAGGCCAGGTGGCGCAGAGTCAGTGCCACCTTGAGCCCAGGTTCCAGGCTGGGCCGGAAGTTGGTGTTTGCCTTGGTCAGCCTGGGTGTCAGCTGCTGCACAACTTTGTCAAACATGGCTGGAGGCATCCTCATGAAGTTCTGGAATGCCCGAGTGTCTTCGTTCCTGAGCTCCACCATCAGCTTGTTGTACAGTCTGTACTCTGCTCTTCTGGTGATCAATCTTGGTACCCAGACGCTTCTTGGCCGCCTCTTTTTCTTCCCGTAGTAGAGTTCACAGAGCCTATAGATGGCTTTGCACTGTTGCAGAAGGATGGTGGCTGCCAAAAGGACTGTGTTACAATCCATGGTGGACATGACTGGATGCTGTGGAAGAGCAAGAGTCAAATGAAGGCTGCAGAGGTCTGCACAGCTAGGCTGCTGGTCTGAAAGTGAGATGCAGGTGAGTTGCTCCCCCTTTTTATAGGCAGTATAGGTGTCCCTTTGCATCCTCTAGGCATCCTCTAGACATCCTTTATATCCGAGATAGGTCCCCTCTGCGAACGTTTTTTCCGTTTTAAACGCTTTGTTTCAGTGTTGCATCCATTCTGCATCCATTCTGCATCTGTTCCACATCCATTTCGCTTCCTCCCTGCGTCCGAGCGGATGATAGTTGCGCGGATGCGGAACGGATGCCTAGCGGATATAGCGTATGCGTAACGGATGCGTAGCGGATGCAGAACGGACGAATTGGATACATTTTCCGCGCAAAAGTTTTGAGCAGCTCAAAACTTTCTGAGCAGATGAAACATCAATAAACGGATGCTGGATGGATAGAGAGGAAGCAAAATGGAGGCAGTGAGTACATCGCGTTAACCAATGGATGGCAAGCTTTTTTGTCCATTTTACATCCTCTTTGCATCCGTTGGTGCAGTGTGACAGGGGCTTTAGTACATGTGTAAGACTTACCTTCTTGGAGTATCATTTCTCTTCCTCTCTATAAATTTCTTTATTGAAGAACCCAGATCCTGATTTCTCTAAAATCAATACACACTATAGATCAAGAAAAGGATGGTAAGTGGCTCAATTACATAGGTGATCTTTCAATAAGTGCTGACTGAAACATCCAGCTGTGTTAAAGGGAATTCGTCATGTACACATTTTAAGCAGGTTTATATTTAACATCAGCTGCCTTGCAGAGAACAGGGATAAGAAAGAAGCATAATGAGTACAAATTTTATGAGTCCTTGAGGATTTCATAAACAGATTTTTCTGCCTGAATCCCAGTATCTAGGGGAACCAATGCAGAATTGAAACAGTCCCACACTTATTGACCAAACCAATTGTCTATAATATGAGAAATGGAATTCATTTAGGTAGCTGCATGCAAATCCTCTATTTCAGGGGTGTCAAACTGGCAGCCAATGGGCATGACAGGCAGCTAATGGGCATGATGGGCAGCTAATGGGCATGATGGGCAGCTAATGGGCATGATGGGCAGCTAATGGGCATGATGCCACACCCACTCTAGGTCCATGAATGGGAAAAACTTCACGACACATCACATGATGACAATGTGATGCCACGAGTTTGACAACCGTGCTCTATTTCCTCCATTTGTCCACCCTCAGAGCTGATATAGAATTAAACTGATACAATATCCTTGCCTTGCAGTCAATTAATTAAATCCTTAACTCTGAAAAACTTAGGTAAATATTAGTAAGTAAAAATCTGATCATGTGGTTAAGGATGAATGATAAGTTTATATTGTATCCTGCAGTTTATATTGGAACATGTATTCAGACTTTAATATTCAGACCTTAATAAATTCTACAAAGGTTTGCATAACTCTGAATTTTAAAAGAAACAGAAATCTACATTTATTTTTGTACACAGCTGTCTCTTAAATATAACGCATGTATCTATTTATATGTTTTTCAAAACTGTTCATATTTTTATGAAATTTCCCCAGGTAAATATATTTTATGTTCTTCTAGAGATATAGAATTCAGTGCTATAAATTTTAAACTCATTTATGTTGCCATAGATCTAGTTTTGGTGGGTCACACCACTGCTTTGAAAATAAATCAGTGATAGATTTTTCCAACACTCTAATTTTATTGTTCTTGATATTCTTCCAATTGTCTGTTGGATGGGTAATATGAATTAGGATACCAATTGTATTTATCTATTTTAAAACAGATTTCTTGGATATCTAGTGGCATACAGAAAGAAGGAAGGAAGGAAGGAAGGAAGGAAGGAAGGAAGGAAGGAAGGAA
>BLBF01000041.1:13459153-13535203 GCA_015471245.1 Laticauda colubrina | reverse complement strand
TTATTTATTTATTTATTTATTTATTTATTTATTTATTTATTTATTTATTTATTTATTTATTTTAAAAGACAAATACTTGTATTTATTCTGGTTAAAGTATAGCCCTAATCATGTAAAATATAAAGTTTGTTTTTGAATAGAAAAAGTTATTTGGAAATCTAAATAGATTTTATTATATATTGTTGCTATTCTCAATGAAGAACTCTAAACAACTGGTAGAAATAAGAAGTGGGACATCTACAGTTAATGTTTCAGCATGCCAAAAATAAAAAAGAAGTGATGTATTACAGTTTTATTAAAAATGTTGGCATTTTAAAACAGAAAAAGGCAAATATTGGCCTTATTATTATGTAGTGAACTGTATATATTCATGTTTACTGGTTTGCTATAAACATTAAAAGCAACATATGCCCATGAGATTTGGTGAATAATTTAAACATATATAAACAGAATAATTTATTTGGAAAATATTGTAAAATTTACTGTATACATTATTCAAGCAATTCTAATACATAAATATACTCATGAACACACATTTATACCTTAGATGCAGACTTGCAAAAGAAGATCTTAGTGACATCTTGAAATGTATTCAAATGTTACTTGATTATGATGAAAATGATTATTTTGCCTGTACCAGCTGTATAATAATAAAACTTAGTGGAATGCAAGTGTGTCCTTAGAAGAATTCCCTTAAATATTAGGATTTACTGCTGTTGATTGGCAGATGAGCCAAGAAAGACTTGCAACCCTATAGCATGGCAAGATCAAGATAAAACTTGTATTTAGAATCTAAATTGGTAGAAATTTATTGATATTGAGAGTTCAAATTGTAGTTGCAGTGGGAAAGGGCTCTAATTCTTTTTATGAGATTCCTGATTATTTATGTTTAACATGAAATAATGGACTCCAAATAACAGGGGGAAGCTAGTACTATTGCAGAAAAAAAAATAAAGCAATAAGACTTATATACCTGCTTCATAGCGGTTTGCAGCTCTCTCTGAGTGGTATACAGAGTCAAAATATTGTCTCCAGCAATCTGTGTCTACTGTCAGGATTCTGGCAATTACCCCCATTTAAATCATGAGACTCATGCCAAACTTCCAAAACTTAAAAAGGATTTATTGGGAGTTAAACTGTCCAGCAGTGCCTGGATGTAGCTGACTCTGAGGCATATAATTCATTGTCACCCTTGACCCTGGTTTTCCCCTATTCCCCGAGTGTATCATAATTTATATTCTCCAATGGGACACATCCATAGTCAAGAGTCATCAATCATGCTCTCCAGTTAGAATTTTGTGTGGCAGAAACTTCAGTCACGTAGTTATTATCTTTGAAAACATTTATGGAATGCAATTTCAGTTTGCAAGCTGCTGCACTGCTCCCCCTCCCTTTCTGTTGGCAACTCTAAAAAGACCATAGAAAAATTTTATGAGTTGACATCTACATTTTATCAACCCTGTAAGCATGGAAAGCTGAGCCAACCTTGAGCTGATGAGGATTGAACTCCTGGCTGTAGACAGAATTGGCCTGCATTCAAACTACTGTGCCACAATGACTTTGCAAAGTTTCTCATGGTCATTTAATAGTGCAGACTGTATTTCATTTTTAGGAGGAATAAGGAGTGTCTGTCAAAATTCTTTGGATGCAAGAAGAATAAATTGATAGTATATTTTCCCTTTTTTCTCAGCCGCATGGGCTTATCTTTTTGAGATATACTAAATTGAACATGAGTCTATGGAGTGTTGTGAAGCTCAAAGTAGAACCACCAATGTGTTGTCCATTTATTTGTGGTCTGCATGTCACAACTAGCCTTGCATTCTACTACATAACCTCAGCATTTGATGTATATAGAGTGCTCCTTACTAACATAGCTGACAGGAAAGGTTTTCCTGACAGCCATTACAGGGATTTGGCAAGCATTTCAAATACTATCTCTGGCATCTTTAGCTGAGCCTTCATGCTGACGTGGTCAGAAAGAACTCTGTGTCACATTCAGGCACAGCAAGATTAATTTAAGTCAACTTTGTTTATTCTTTATGCTGAATCCAAATTTATTTATTTTTTTGTAAAAGAAAGTAGCCAAGTATTGTCCTACCTTAGGAGGTAACTGCCTGAGTATTCTTCTGTTAATGTAGTTGCTTCTAAAATTATATAACATTTTGGTCTTTTATAGTGATACCCCCCTGGTAGCTTGAGCTATAGAGATAAATAAGTGGGCTGTTTGTTTTTCTTAAACTGCTGGTCAACCCTAGTAGAGTATATGGTTTACCTTCTGGAATGTATAGTTTCTATGCAGCTTCCTTTGGTTTTTCTAGAATCAGCTTTGGAATCCCAACTGTATATACTTGATTCGTTTTTTAGCTTTGGTTGGTTGGTTGTTTAAAGTAAGTCTGGGTACAGATGTTGAAGGAACAGAATACAAAACTTGAAGAGTGTTTAGGATTATTTAGAAAGAAAAGAAACAGTAATCTGTAAACAAATTTTAAACATATAAATGAAATAGCAATTCCATATTTCTGAGGTAGCAACTATTGGGAGGATTGTCCCAATTTTCTATTATTGGTTCATTATTATGATGAGTTTGTCAAATTTAGATGCAGTTACTGCCTTTCTGTTTTTTAAATATACTATTTTTCAGTGACAATAACAGTGACAACAGCATCAGAATAATAGCAATAATGGTCACTTTAAACAGCTCATAATTTATTAAAATTTTCAAATAAAAATATTTAATGGAGAAATAAAAATTTAAGATATTCAGGTTGATGAAATAAATCTCAATTGTCTCTATTGTGGAAAATTTCACTGAATATAATCAGCTATTCTCTATTATGAGATTTTTATTTATGTGGATAAATGTAAATGGCTTCACCATGAAGAAGATGCAAATCAAATGAATTTTAGGGATACAATCCACATTTCCACAAAATTAAAACATCCCTTTTGTTTTATTGCAAATTCTATTTTACCAGCAACATACTAATTATGATTATAGGAACTGTAGTCTATGAATATGCTAATATGAACTGATGAAATGTAGACCTGGCAACAGGCAGATCCAGGTTCAAGTCTCAGCCATGGAAATTCATAGTCACATTCTCCCTTAGCCTCCACTTATCACTCAAACTGTCCAAGTGTGGTTTAATGGTTAAGGTGCTGAGTTGGATATTGAGAATCCAGTTTCAAAATCATTCTTAAAATAGAAAATTCTCATGGGCTGTTCACTTTCTTTCAGTCCACTCTTAATCTCACAGTCATTGTAGGGGGAGATCCATGTTAGTTAATGGTGGGAAAAATGTGAAGGACATCAATGTTATTAAAAGTCATAAACTTTCAAGAGCTGGACTACATTTCTTCAGTGGCTAGACTGAGACAGGATTTAAAATGGAGTAAGGTGAAGAGGAAAAGGAAAGAAAAATAAGTTGATAATACAGATGCAAGCTATATATGAGAGAAATTATAAGTACCTTATCAATTAAAATTGTAAAATGTTTAAAAAAACCCACTATGTTTTTGAGGTCTTTTGAAACATTCTATTTTTTTTAATGTATGTAAATTCAATTTTTCTCTCAATGGTCTTGCTAATGTCCCTTTTTTCCCCGCAAAACAGACACTTTGAGATCTATCATGCCCTGTCCGGAGATATTGAAATATTCTAATATCACTGCAAAAGTTTAAAATTAAGCATTAAAAATTCATTCTTTGTGTTGAAAATGGAACCTTGGCATCTGCATTTTTATGAAATGAGTGGACTTTTTCATGAGGTGACTTTGATGTTCAAAAATATTAAAGTTTTAATGGTTGGTATAGATGAGAAAATGGAAAACATTTTAAAAAGAACAATAAAAAAGATCAACCTGCCCTTGAAATGATGGAAGCAATAGAAAGACAAGGTGAAAAAAGCCAGCAAATTGAATGTGAAAAAGGAACAAATATGGATAAGAAAAATGAGCAAATGAAGCAAATGCTCAATGAAGAGGAAGACCAGAAAACCAAATGCCAAGCAAAAAGAGCAGAAAAACAAAGGAATTGGACAATAATAATTAAATCAAGGACTGGAGCAAAAAATAGGACTGACAAATTAATAATTAAATCTGATAAAGGAAGAAAGTTTGAAGAAAATGAAACAGAAAAACCAGCAAATGAACAGACAGAAAGATATCGTTGATAAGGAGATTGGGACAGAGGCAGACATGTGGAAGAAATGGCAATATAAGAATGTATTGGGAGAAAAGTTTAGATTAAATAAGAAAGATAGAGATGAAGAGAAGATAAAGCTGAGGAGTGTGGGAAACAAGTAAAAAACAGATAAGAATTGAAGCACTAAACAGAACAAGAGATTATGGATAGAAAGAATTGCCTTCTAAAAATTAAGGTAGCTTGATTGTAAATTGGAGAAGCAGAAATAAATCAGATAGGAGAAATATTTTTTTTTCTGGTATTTAAATTTGATAAATGTGATTAAAAATACTAATATTGTGGTAAATTGGATTAATATGAATGATGCTCAGAATTAACACTGTCTACGCATAATATGGATGTATACTTAAAAAATATAAAAAGAAAAAAGAAATATTCTAATATCACTGCAAAAGTTTAAAATTAAGCATTGAAAATCCATTCTTTGTGCTGAAAATGGAACCTTGGCACCTGCATTTTTATCAATGGTAGTTTTGCTTGTTACCTATTCAAGAGATGCTTTTTTCATGAATTAAGTGAAAGAAACCAGAATAATGTTGTCCATATGCAACTGCCTATAAAACAGGTATCCTGTGAAATCATGACTCTAGAGAAGCAAAGCTAGATTTTGAAGAAGCAGGCAAGGAAGATTGTTGAGATTTTTAAACTTTGACATGGGAGAAGACATGGATGGTCAAGAAAACAGTCAGTTTATCAAATCAAAATTATCTGTTAAGGCACAAATAAGAAGTTTCAGATTGTCCTACTAGAGACCTAACTCTCTAGGCAAGGCTTTCATATGGGGAAATTAGGAGGAAAAAGAAGATGATTATTAACAGCAAGGTGAATCAATTCAATTATAGTAGTAATACGTGCACCAGATTAAGGATGGATTGTTATGAAGAAAATCTATCTAAGAGCAGGCACTGAGCTGATGGCACATAATCACTCAATCAAAAAAAAAAACAACCCATGAAAATAAGGAATGCTAATCCTTGATGTTGAATATCAAATGTTTGTCCATACTTTATGCATATGAAAACTATGAAAGTCATCATACTAAGAAGTCATAAATCGGTCTTCTGGTTTGAGCTTCTTTGGCAACAGACCAAAACTTCGTCTCTACAAGGCTTCGATCCGTGCTCACCGCTGGAGCGACCCAAGCCGGCTGGTTTCGGGGCTTAGCCACCCCATAGAGGTGGTGAAGAGGGGGGAGACTTCCTGCAGGGTTGAGGAGAGCCGCATCTCTCCTCCCCAGCTGCCCATTACTCCCTTTCCCAAAGATGGCGTAGCGGTGGTCAGAAATGGCCACCACAAAGAAGAATTCGACCAGAAAAGAATGTGCAGGAGGAAGATAAGAGAAAGTTTCGGTTGATCAGCTCACACAGCAAAAGCAACAAATAAGGTATCCTGGAATTGAAACTATTAAAAAAAAACAATAACATTGTTCCCTGAGAAGATTTTTAAGCTGTGAAGGAGAGAGAAAAAGGAGAAGATTTGGTTGTTTTTTTTCTCCTTTTCCTATACTGACAGCTAAGAGACTTAAGCAAGAAATTGGAAAAAAAATCCACTTTGACATTAATAGGCATTTAATGCTGAAAATAAAAAGTCAAAGGGATAATAAAGATTTCTGGATAATCAAAAGTTTTTGAAAACAGGAAAAGAGAGAAAAAGAATAAAAGGGCAGGATCTGGAAGGGAGGAGACTGCCTGGAATTAAAAAGAACTTACAGTAAAATCTCAACAAGACTTCCAAAAGATACATTCTAACTGAATTATTGCAACAAAAACCCCAGGAAGAGAAAGTGGAAAAAGAAATAAGAAGATATAACTCGGCACTGTTTCGATTACTTGATGATTTCTGGATTGTTGGTTATTGTATTTGAATGACTAAAATCAATCAGGTGGTTGTTTAAAACTGTTTAAAATGGCTCCACTTTTAGAAGAATTGAAAGTGGAACTTAAAAAGTACAAAGAAGATGCACAAGAAGGGAGAGGTTCTTTTGGCTTTGTATTTCAGGTTTTAGAAATGGAGATTTGTAATTATGAGAAACAACAAGAAATACCTGCGGAACAAGAAGATTTTGACAAATAAGAAGCCATCTTTAATGAACAAGTAAACTTAGGTGGGGGGGAAAAAGGAAAGGGGGGAAAGTTTAAGATTGGGAAAAACAACTCCAAAAAAGAATAGAGTGAAAAATAAGTATAGAATCAGAAAGCAACAGAGTTATGTATTATGTATTATATTAAAGGTCATAACCTTAAGGTATATATTGAAGTTTAAATAAGAGTTGAATGGATGTTATAAAATAAATAAGTATAAAACCAGAAAGCAACAGAGTTATGTATTATGTATTATATTGAAGGTCATAACCTTAAGGTATATATTGAAGTTTAAATAAGAGTTGAATGGATGTAATTAAAAGATATAAGGTGTCATACTACAGTTAGTAACTATAGGAGAAAATCTGTTTAATGAGAAAAGATAAAATGAAATTGAAACAGAACAGACAAAAGTATAAATATAATGATTTGAATTGAGATGAGATAATCAAAATAAAATTGAGAAAATTAAAAGAGGGGAAAAACTATATAGAAAATGTAGAACAGTATAAGATATGGAACAGAACACAAAAAGGAGTACGAAATTAAGTTTTATGTTTGTATAAAGAAGTTCAACCCGGGACCATGCTATTTTCAAAAAAGATGTTTTACTTGTATTTTGTATGTGTGAAAACCCACATAAAACTTTATTTAAAAAAAAAGAAGTTATAAATCAGTTCCTCAACTACAAATACTTGCAACATCTCTTCTTTCACAATACCTAATTCTTTAAAAAGGTTTGCACACTTTGAGATTGCCACCTGAGTAACAAATGGCTTGCTTAAAGATGATATAGAATACATCTGACATTCTTATCGTATCAATATGATATAAAACCCTTTTGTCAAGCATGAGAGAGTTACACCTTTCAATCGCTTTGCATATTTGGGAAGGAGAGAACTGGAGACCTACCGCTATTTTATAAAGCAATGTATTATAAATATATACCTTGAACCTTTATAAAGATCCTAACTTAAGCAGCTAACATCATTTTTCCCCACCCCACTGCCTCTAATTTTTCTTTCCATGCTTGGAGAATTAACCCCTCTTCTTTTGGGAAACAATGAGGAGAAGCCTGATAAATCATGTTCTATGGTCAATACTGTAGTAATGAAGTCATGCTCTAGGCAAGAGATTAATTAAATAATGTCTAAGATATCCCCCACCAATTACATCCTATGATTTTAACTTCTTGGTTATCATAGGTCCCAAGGCAACATATTGTCTAATATAGCCAGGCTATTAAATCTTTGGTGTTTCACCCTAATGTGTTAGTTGTTTCTCTCTTGTCACCTGTTTCATACATTGAATGAACAGGTTTATCTGTATTATTCTGCTCTCTTCCAAAGTTTAGAATGCCTGGTTCAGTGAAACATGTTTGACACCTCATCATAGTTTCCGTACAATGCAAAAAAAAAAAAAATCTTTCAATTTCTTTTTTATTTATTATATTCAATCTTTTATGCATAATAAGGACTTTTAAGTAACCTTATTGGTATGGTTTAAGATTCTGAAAGCTACAACAATTATTACTATAATCATTGTATCATGTTACTTTTGAAGTTTGCACTGCTCTTTACAGCTGAAATTTGAGCTTGTGATGAAAGAAGTATGTAAGTTACCCTGGGAAAACATTGTTCTGTACAGTGACATACAATTTCTTTTTTTACAAATAGATATGCAATGCATATTTGGAAGAAGATCTATATCGGGGAGGGAAGGTAAAGTTTCCCTGGATATAAGCTCAACATCTGGTGACTATGTGCACATGTCCATGTTGTTTTCAAGGAAATAAGATAGCAAGTCATTTGGTATTGCAAATATATTTTTAAATTTTTCTTTTTTTTAACTTCCCATTCTAGCTAAATTCCTGGGGATTCTGGATGGTTTCCTCTCTGCTACTGCTACTAATTGCACCCAACTATGCTTATGTTTTTCAAGATCAGATTTGTTCCAGATATCTTTGCCTTCAATGGAAGTGTCCATTTGTACCACTTGGCAGTCTCCCCACCAGTACCCAAGTTGGAATGAAATTTCTTCTTGAAAAGCTCTGAACAGTCAAAATTATACTATTTTCTTTTTAAATCCTATGTCAAGAAAGCTGATGGTATCATCTATTGGGAACATCTGTCAGTGTGTAAGCCTTATCTTTTTTACACTGAAGCAAGAACATGATTCTCAGTGACCTCAAAGATGTTGAGTATAGGCTAGTATTACATGGCTTATGTTTATCTGATTATCAACTCATTGCTATTCTTTGTGATAGTTGAACCCCAAAGATTAGAACCAAATTAACATAAAGTTTCAATGTGTTTGGTTCAGCTTTTTAACAAGAAAAATGAAGAGGTATAGTAAAGAATGAGGAAAATATCATTTACAAAATAACATTTAAGGTGAGTGTGAACTGGATGAAAGCAAGTAGATCCTGCAGGCAAATGGGCAGACTAGTTGCTGTTAGAAGAACATGCTTGCTCCTGAGTGGTTGCCTTTTAAAGAAACAGTTATCATGAGACTTGAAACATCTCCTTTCCTCTATCCACAATTCTGGAACCTCTTTCCAACAACATGGAGTAGAAAGCTAATATTCCTTACACTGTTTTGATTCTATGGAGATCTTGTTTTCCTCCTTTTCCTTTTATTTTTGGCAGAGATATAAAAATACCAAATGGAGGTTGATGTTCACTCAGATTGGCAAAGCAAGAGAAGCATTTGGGGGTTTGGGAGCACTGTGGTCATGTCCCTTTTAATGTGACATCAAATCCAGGAAGCTAAGTACATTCTGGAAATGTCAGTTCATCCCAAGCAATCAAAAAGGACAAATAAGACAAGAGACATATCAGATAATTTTCTATTAATTTTCTTTGAATCATTCTTGTGCAAATATTCATGAGTAGATTGCTTGTAGTTTGCCACTGACAAAATTGGTAAGAACTGTTACTTAGCTTCAACTATAAACCCACTGGTCAATAAAAGAAAATGTGTGTTTTCAATTTGTTTGTCTCTTTTGGGGACCTCATATAAATTAGTATCCTTTCTCTAACAAAGCAAATAGCATTGCAGATTGGGGTGGTGAGGTTAGTTTTGAAAAATGTAAAGTAAGAAGGACTAATCTCAAATGAGTGATTTTAATCTAAACCAATTATGTGTGTGTGTGTGTGTATGTATGTATGTATGTATGTATGTATGTATGTATGTATGTATGTATGTGTTATTCAGCTTTGTTTGGGCATTCTCCCACGTCTTTATAATTGTGCTTTTAAAGTTGTAGCAAAGTTTTAGCAGAATCTCATTGCCATCATTAGGTTCATGTATTGGGTTCGTCTTCCTTGTGTGTGTCAGGCTTTTGTAGCTGTTTATGTTTTAAATTTGGTGCTAGCCTCATGCTTTGCTTGAATGGTTTTTTTTCTTCATCCTGATTGGTTGGGAGTCTTGGTCTGTGTTTATTGGTCTTGGAGTTAGCTCTATTCTGCTTAATTGGTGTTTCTAATATCTTCTGTCTGCATGCTTTGCATGCAAAATAACGATACATATGGATGAGAGGAAGTTCATCTGGTCCCCTTGCTGCCACCCCCCAATGCTAATGCCCAGTGACCTGCAGCTAAAATACATGCTTTAATATTTTAGTCAATAATTGCTCTTTCATTTTCCTAATGCATATACATGCACTTGTGAATGAATTATGTTATATACTCATCTCATCAACTTGCCCATCCTTACTTAGGTTACTGGCCTCACATGCTGTCACCATATTCATTATGAAATTTGTTTGCATCCAGTAATTTACAGTTCTAGTTGCAATCAATTCAAATCAGTTTGAATACAACCTGTTACTGGTGATGCCACTTTTGATGCCTAAATTTTGACCTGCATTTTGCATAAACAGAAAGTGTGAGCCTGTCAGCAAGAAGATGCTGGAAACAACCTCATAGCCTAAGGGTGAGGAAAATACCATCACAAGTGACTGAGTGCAAAACTGAATGTTTAACATCAATACCCAGGATGAGAATCAAACTTAAACTGATGCTTTGAATGAAGTCATAAAAACAATCCATGATTTGCCTTTTCTAGTGGACCTACTTTGAAAAAACAGGGTGAATTTGAATTATTAGGTTTTTTCCTATTTGCTCACCCAGCTCATTCCTGCTAAAATACATCTGTTGGTTCTTTAAGTGAAGTATTTAGAAACATGTGTAACCAATCTGAGGTTTCAGAGTTTGGCAAAGAGAAGTTGGCATGGTTTAATGAAACACAGAACAAGTGCATGCCTATCACCTTTATTTATTTTTCCACCTGGATTTTGCAACAGATTTTGTTTCCTGAGCTAGTTGTTGTCAACTTTAATTGTGACAAGGTGAACCTTGGGAGGGATGGAGGGAGGAAAGAAGGAAGGAAGGAAGAAGGAGGGGGGGAGAGAAGGAAGGAACATTGAACTTAAGATGAGGAAATTTAAAGGCCCCTACCCTTGTGCCATTAGGTGTTGAGATGTGTAAAACTATTGTGCAATGATCCTAAGGTAGGTGTCAAATCTATACCATCTTAGCAAGGGGATATGCCAGTAAGATCAAAGAGCAGAATGAATGAAACAATGGTTGGAGTTAAATTGCGCCTTCATTTTTCTCCTGGAAGGAACAATAGTGAGATATGAACAGGAGTCATTAATTTTGTTAAAGACTGAAAGGCTATTCCATTGATTAAAGACAATGAAAAAGTATCATAAGAAAAATGGATGTTATATAATTGTATATGTGTGTGTGGTGTGATTAACAGCAACATTTTCTGGGCATTTTTTAAGTGTTTCATTGAGAAAATAAATGAACTAAATAATCTGTGAATATATTTGGCCCCTGACAGTCTGATTTGTAGTCATTTCCTAGTACATCTTCAAAATAAAAATATACCTGGATCTGCCACTAATAAGATCATGAGTCAAAAAGAAGGCTCTTTTCTTTTCCTCTTTGTAAGAACCATGGGATGTTTAAAAAACAATTCTTAAGTTGAAAAATGCAACTTTAATTTGATTTATTGATATAAATTAATATAGAGAACTGCAGAGTTGACCTGGGAAAATGGATGGATACAAAGGATGTTAGAAAAATATGAATTAAGCCTGGGAAGACAAGATACAAAAAAGATATTGCCTCACTTTGGCTGCTTTTATGTAAGAGGACAGAAGGGGAAATGCTTTCAAAATGCTATTATTCTACTAGATATCAATAAAGTAGAGTGCCACCACTTCTTATGGAATCTCTTTCCTGTCTTGGCCTACCTCACAGGGCTGACAATCAATCTGCAGTTCTTATTTCCAATACACAATTCTTGTGAAAGAATTTGTGTGATTTTATATTCTGAATGCAGACACTTCTAAATAAGTGTTCCTGTTTGGGGATATGAATTACACTGAACAGTGTGTTCTTCTTTTAAACAGAGAGGGAGAAACAATTCTAATATCCTGAAGGCGGAGCTACGTCTCGGTGTTACAGCTGCGATCTCGGGGCTCTGAGATCTCAGCTGATATTTTTGCCTCTGGTCGGTTCTAACGGACCTAAACCGTCCCGTAGAGACGGGGATTGTGAAGGGCATAGTCCCAGGATCCCAGAGACATCGCAAAATCTCTGGTTTGATCCGGGAGAAGCCCTTTTGCTGGAAGCAGAAAGGCAGCCTCTAAAGCTGCTGAAGTCGGGACAACTCCGGAAAGAAAGGGATTTAAATGAGCGTGTATCGGTTGGGTGAGAAATTCTTTTGCATTATAAATTGATTAAGACTTGAAAGGACATCCTGAACAAAGAAGAAATCTGTGGCTTTATTTTTCTTTTGACTGAACCTGGGTTGAGCGGCGTTTAAGTGATGTCAAATTGAGACTTGGATTTTTTTTTTTTCTCTTATTTTCTTTGAGGACTTTAAGGTGACTTTGTAGGTAACCGGATTGAATTTTCTCTTATATATATTTTTATTTTTCACTTGATTTTTATTTTTTATCTTTTTAACTTTCTTTTTAGGATAGAGGCTCCCTTTGACTATTTTTTTCTTTTGTTTGAGTTTTTTATAAACATTTTTTCTTCTGGCTGGGGGGGGAAAGAGTATTTAGAGATGCTGTAACACTGCCAACTAGAGGCTTGAAAATATTTTATTTGAATTGGGGAGAAAAGCACTTCTTTTCAAGGACATTTTAATGTGATAAGATAGAGGGAGAATACAGTAAAATATTATTACAGGTGCTCTCTTGGACTCTTATCAATATCTCAACATTTGAGGTTTGGCTTTGAAGCTGCTGGAGAAGACAGTCATAATAAGAGCCTTGGATAAAGAAATAAAGTGCAGTGTACAGTGTATATATATATATATATATATACTTTTGAAACACCTACTCGCCAGCCTTTTTGGTTAATTCTAACTCTAGCATTTTTGCTTTTTATTTCAAAGGGAAAGCCTCAGAGTTTTTTCTTTTTTCTTCTCCTTCTTTGCTTCTTCCATCTATTTTAATTGGATTAGGGTCTAGAAGAACCTGAAGACCTTTCTTTTTCCTTTTTTCTTTTTTCTTTTTTGGCTTTGGGCTTTTTAATATTGGATTTTTTCTTTTTCTTTTTGATTTTTTGGACTATATTTGGTTACTATACCAGCTGGATTTAAAGTCAAAGAGAGCTTGAAGACTTGGAAATATTAAAATGAGCAGGAAGCCAAAATCATTCGGCGTTTTTGCTTCTACCTCTGCTTCCCCACCACTTGAAGGACAACTTTCAATTCAGACAATGTTGAAGCAAGATAAGGAACAAGAAAAAGTAAATTTACAGATGATTATGCAAGGAATTCAAGATATTAAGATAAAAATAGATACCATGGACAAAAAAATAGAGAAATCTGATGAAAA
The DNA here is from genome assembly GCA_015471245.1 of Laticauda colubrina. Lineage (NCBI taxonomy): Eukaryota > Metazoa > Chordata > Lepidosauria > Squamata > Elapidae > Laticauda > Laticauda colubrina. The sequence continues at coordinate 13,522,054 of BLBF01000041.1, read as the reverse complement.
TTTTAAACAAATGATGGGAAAATATGAGGAGAGATTCCAAAAAATTGAGGAAGAAGGAAAACAAAGAGAGGAGAAGATTGGAAATATTGACACTAGATTAACAGTGATAGAACAAGAAAAAAATGGGATGTTGAGGTGGGAGATGGAAAGATCAGAATTTTATCTTAGATTTCAAAATATAGAAGAGGAAAAAGGAGAAAACTTGGCTGTGATAATGATAGAAATATTGGCAGATCTTCTGGAAATTACTGAGGAAAAAATGATGGACGGAGTAGATGAGATATACCGAGTTTATACAAGATATGCGATGAGAAATAAACTACCAAAGGAAGTACATATTAGATTTACTAAAAAATCCATCAGAACACAAATACTACAAGTGGCAAGAGAAAAAGTATTGAAATATAAAAGCAAAGAGATTGTAGTTTTAAAACAAATACCTAGAAGAGTGAGAGAGATGAGAAGAAAATATCGATTTTTGACCAAAATGCTACTGGAAAATGAAGTGAACTACAGATGGCTGATACCAGAAGGACTAATTTTTACGTGGCAAGAGCAGAGACATAGAATTGACTCGATTGAAAAAGCAGAATTTTTTTATGCAGAATTTTTTGGAAGAAAAAAAGAGGAGGCAGAGAAAGAGATCTCATTAATTGAGCTTCTGGAGGAACAACTGGAGACTGAAAAAGAGAAAGGAGTTGTAGGTGGACAGGTAGACAGTAAAGAACAACGTGAAGTGAGAGCTACGAGAGTTGTTAGACCCAAATATAAAGCATAATCATGGAAGAAAAAAAACTGATTACAATGAATATAAATGGACTTAACTCAGCTGTTAAAAGAAGGAAAACTTTTCACAAATTAGAGAAATTAAAATTTGATATAATTTGCTTACAAGAAGTTCATATTAAAAAGCAACATGAGCATTTGTTAGTACAGCCAAAATTAGGAAAAATATTTACTTCTTTGATTCAATGTAAGAAAAGAGGAGTGGTTCTCTATATTAAAGAAGATATTCCAGCAAAACTGATCTACACGGATGAAGATGGAAGAGTATTAATGGTGGAAATAATGGATAATAATAAAAAAATACTCTTGATTGCAATTTATGCTCCGAATGATAAACAAGAAGAGTTTTATAAAAAACTACATATGGAAATAATTAGACTGGACTATGTTAACATAATCATGATGGGAGACTTTAATGGAATTGTGGACAATAAATTGGACTATATAACAACAACAACAAAACAAAATAGAAAGATTCTCCCTAAATCTTTTTTTAAAATGACAGATGAATTAACCTTAAAAGATATTTGGAGAGAAAGAAATGTTAAAACTAAACAATATACTTTTTATTCTAATAGACATTTATCATGGTCCAGGTTAGATATGATTTGGATCTCAACAGAATTAATATCTACTATTCAAGAAACAAATATTGAAATAAGTACTTGGGCAGATCATAGTCCAATGACAATTAAATGGAAGGGACAAAAAAAAAGATCGAGATGGACATTAAACAATACCATTTTAAAGGAGAAAGATTTTATACAATGGATGGAGAAGGAATTAGTCTTTTTTTTTAAAGAAAATAAAAAAGAAGATACCTCAATACAGAATGTTTGGGATACAATGAAGGCATATGTAAGAGGTTTGATAATAGACTATACAAGAAAAAAGAATATTAGGAAAAGACAAACCTCTAAGGCCTTGGAAGATGAATATATAAGACTTGAAAAAGAATTACAGAAAATACCACAGAAAAAAGATATTAAATTGAAACTGGATGTAATTAAGCATAAAATGGAATTAATAGAGAAAGAAGAACTGGCACAGAAAATTAGAAATTCTAAACAGAATTATTTTGAAGATGCAAATAAACCAGGTAGATGGTTAGCATATAAACTGAGAAAGGAGAAGGAATCAAGAAAAATATTGAAACTAATAAATGATCAAGGTCAAGTTTGTTGTGGTAATAAGGAGAAAAAGGAAATTATTCGAGATTATTATGGACAACTATATAAACAAGAGAATATTGATGAGAAAAAAATTAAACAGTATTTACAGAATGCTAACTTACCGAAGATACCTAAAGAGACTGAAGAAATGTTAGAAAGCAATATAACAATGATGGAACTAAATGAAGCATTTAAAAGACAAAATAATGGGAAAGCACCAGGTCCAGATGGACTTCCGGCAGAATTCTATAAAAAATTTCAAGAATCATTGAACACTCCATTGTTAGAAATTATGAATGAAGTTATGTTAAAAAAGATGACACCCAAAACATGGTCAGAGGCTTATATTACACTTATTTTAAAGGAAGAGGCTGACCCGTTGCAAATTAAGAACTATAGACCTATTTCCTTATTGAATGCAGATTATAAAATCTTTGCTTCAATCTTAGCAGAAAGACTGAAAAAATATTTAAATAATTTTATCCATCCAGATCAAAATGGATTTCTACCAAAGAGACAAATTAGAGACAACATGAGAGTAATTTTGGATACCTTGGAATATTATGAGGCTCATCCTGAAAAACAAATGGCTTTGATATTCCTAGATGCTCAAAAAGCATTTGACAACGTGAATTGGAGATTTATGTTATTATTATTGGAACAGATGGGCTTTGCCAGAAAATTTATTCAAGCAATAGAAGCCATATATAATAAACAGACAGCAAAGGTAATGATGGAGGGAGAATTTACAGATCTTATTAATATAAGAAGAGGTACAAGACAAGGATGTCCCCTATCTCCTTTGTTATTCGTATTAACTTTGGAAGTGTTGAATAGAAATATTAGAGATGACAAAAATATAAAAGGAATGAAAATTAAAAAGGAAGAATTTAAACTACAAGCTTTTGCTGACGATTTAGCTTTTATTCTGGAAGACCCGTTAGAAACCGCTCCAAAATTATTGGAAAAGGTAGAGACATATGGTGAGATGGCTGGCTTGAAAATAAATAAAGATAAAACAAAGATTTTGACAAAAAATATGTTGTTGAGACAAAGAGAAGAACTGACAGATCTTTTGAAAATTCAAATTACAAACAAGGTTAAGTATCTGGGGATATATTTGACAGCAAGATGTAGCACATTAAAAGAGAATAATTATATTAAACTTAAACAACAGATAATTACAGATTTGAAGAAATGGGAAAATTTACAATTGTCATTAATAGGGAGAATTTCAACAATTAAGATGAATATTTTACCTAGAATTTTATTTCTCTTTCAAACAATAACAACTAGACTTGGAAAAGACTATTTTGAAGATTTAAATAAAACTATGTTGAAGTTTATATGGCAAGGTAAAAAAGCGAGAATAAAGTTAAAACTTTTGCAAGATGCTAGAAATAGAGGAGGTTTTGGCCTGCCTAATTGGGAATTGTATTATCAAGCTGCAAGTTTGATGTGGGTCAAAGAATGGATAACATTAAGAAAACATAGATTGTTGACATTAGAAGGACATGATTTACTGTTGGGCTGGCATGCTTTTTTATGGTACAAGGGAACTAAAACACAGGGGTATTTCAGAAGACATTATATACGGGAGTCTTTGTGGTTAAATTGGGAGAAGATAAAAAAACAATGTTATTTGAAAATTCCAATTTGGTTATCGACTATTGAAGCATTTTCCTATCCTATGATCTATAAAAAGGAACAAACAGTTAGATATGGGGAACTGTTGGATGAAAAGGGTGGACTTAAAACGATCCAAAATTTAGAGGAACAAGGTATAAGGATGAATTGGTTTTCATGTGCGCAAATACACTCAAGATATCTTGAAGATTTTAAAACGGAAGGATTCTATGATAAACAGACTGATTTAGATAAGATATTGATGGGTACTGATGAGAAAGTGATTAAAAAGTTATATGGTTATTTATTGGGAATTAAGCTAGAGGAAGAACAAGTTAAAGAAACTATGATTGCATGGGGGAAGAATTTTGGATATGGAATTGATTTAGAGCAATGGCAAAAATTGTGGTCTCAAAATTATAAAATGACAATGTCAATAGCATATAAAGAAAACTTGTATAAGATGTTTTACAGGTGGCACCTTCCCCCGACAAGAATAGCAAGAATGTTCAAGAATAAATCTGAAAAATGTTGGAAATGTCATCAGATACCTGGCTCATACTATCATATGTGGTGGACTTGTGAGAATGCTAGAAAATATTGGACTAAAATTCACATGTGGTTGGAAAAAATGACAAAGAAACACATAGACTTGAAGCCAGAGATCTTTTTATTGGGAATTTTACCTGATATATATAATAAAGACTTGAAATATTTGATTGTAAATGTATTAACGGCGGCTAGGATTGTATTTGCTAAAAACTGGAAGAATGAGAAAATACCATTGCAGGAAGAAATTATTAAGAAAATATTGGAATGTGCTGAGATGAGTAGATTGACATTTGAAATTAGAGAACAAGAAGATAAACAATTTTATGCAATTTGGGTTTTTTTTTATCAATGGTTAGATGATAAAATACAATAATAGAGCATTAATATTATATATATGAAGAGTTTTTTAGGATTGATTTGTTATGATTATACGACAAATTGTTTGAAGTATTGTTATCTCGCAAAGCATGAATGATTAAAAGTATAGTCAGAAAAAAAAATTTTTTTTATTTTTTTCTTTAGTAATATTAGAATATGGATTGACAATATGAGTGGTTATGCAATATAATTGTAATTGACACTATAAAATGAATGCACAAAACTGATGAACCAACCGATACACCGGAAGTATATATGAGAGTAGATGTTTTTAATGTTTTGTATGTTTGTTTGTTTGTAGAAAATTAATAAAAACTTTAAAAAAAAAAAAAAAACAATTCTAATATCCATTAAATATCATCTAGACACATTTAGATAGGTGCATCAACCTACCAACTGCTTCTGCAGCTAACTACAGATTCCAAATCTGAAGTTAGTAATACAGTTTATTATTATTGTATAGTACAAAAGAATGTGAAATCACAGGTGCCAGTTTTTTAGTTGGCATTCACAATGAGTTCTTCCCAAGAACCTATGATGTTGGAACATATTATATGTGCAAATTGAAGCAGTGTGACCTTTTATATACATACACTAGGTCAACCTATTACAACATCTTAAGTTTTGGGGAAGAATAGATGTGTATGAAAGCCAACCAGCTAAAGAACTAACAACTGTGATTTGTTGTTTATTCAGTAATTATATATTAATAAATTGATATGCCACTCAGCTCCCAGAGAAGAGTCTTACTATTCACCGCCAAAGCCCTGGGTGAAGAACCAGGGCTTCATGGCTCTTTATTGATGTCCTCTAGTCTGAGCATTAAAACAGTATCTGTGATATTGTTGCACCCACTATGTGCTGCATTAGTATATTTCTGAAGAAATCAGGAGAGAATTACAGTTTTTCTTTTCTTTGCTTGCTACAGGCTGTATACCAAGCACCAGTGTGCTTGCTATTGGTCAGAGTAACAGCATGGAATGCCGCATAGAATTTTTAATTTTGTGAAAAATACATTATAGGAGTATATACTAGATTGGGTGAAACTCCTGGAAAGAAATGGGTAATAAGAAAGGTTTCAACAATGAGCAAATCTGAATTAGGGATAGGCAAAATATTTTGAAATTTAAATAGGCTATTCTGACCTGAGAAATATTTCAACTCTGTTCTGAAGCAATCAATAAGTGCTTTGAATTCAAAACATTTATTTCGTATAAATCTGAAACAAATGTTTCAAGTTCAAAACATGCCTGTTTCTAGTTAGAAACACTTCAACAACAATTTCAACCTCGAAACAAAAATATTTCAAAACCAAAATGTTTCGAAGTCAAACATTTTGTTCAGAATTTATGCAGTTTAATTGTGGGCTTCCAATCTGCTCCTCTATATGACTATAGTGGAAAAAATCATATGTTAGTCACTTATATGTTATAATATACAGTAGTATTTAGCAGTTGAAAGCTCTTCCTCAAATCAATCACAATATATCCTTGTGATTAAGCCACCATTGCCTTTGTGACTATATTCTGGGACTATCTGATTTAAGGCTAGGTCACATCGGCCGACGGATGCAAAACGTATGTAAAAAGGACACAGCGGACGGGCAATTTTTCCATCTGTTGTTATCCGCTCTCAAAAGTGCCCCAAATTTAGATAAAGAGAACGGACAAGGAAAGGAACGGATGTGGGGAGGACGTAGTGAGGATGTTAAGCGGATGCTCAACGGAAGCCTAGTGGATGGAAGTGGATGGAAGCGGATGGAAGCGGATGACACATCCGCAGGGCTTCTGTGGGAGAATAGCGAAGCGAACATGCAGCGGAAGGAGTGGATGCAGAGCGGATGCCTAGTGGATGCCTAGTGGATGCAAAGCGTTCACTGCGCATGCGGAGAGGATACATTGCGTCAGCCCTGCAGATATAAAGGGAAGCAGCTTGCAAGCAGGTCACCATTCAGAGGAAAGACCTGCTGCCAGAGACATCTTCATCAGAGACCATGGGGAAGAAGAGGAAGCCTGTGCCTAATCCTGCCAGCCCTGGAAAGAAGGACAGAACCACCATCCCACCCCCTGGCACTGACTCTGCTGGTGCTTCTCCTGGTGCTTCTGCTGGTGGTGGTGGTGGTGGTGGTGGTGGTGGTGGTGGTGGTGGTGGACGTGTGGTGGACCAGCCCCTAGGCCCTCAAAGCCCTGCTGATGAGGGCCCATAAGGCCCTGCCAGACGGAGGAAGAGACAATCACGCAGAAAGGGGGAGAGGAGACAGTACTCCATTGCAGAAGAACATGAGGATGAAGTGCTGAAATGGCTGAGGGAGAACGAGTACCTCTGGAGAAAGGGCCACAGACTCTATCGAGACACCAAGCAGAAGCAGGCGGCTTGGAGAGGGAAGGCAGAGAGCCTGGGCTACACTTCGGAGGTCCTCCTTGGGTGGTGGAAGCACATGCACACCTGGTATGGGAAGCTGCACCTGAAGCAGTCTGGCCAGGCCGCGATCAAGCTGATGGACCGGGAGATCTACATGATGGTCAAGTGCAGCTTCTTGGAGGGTGAGATCCGCCACCGAGGAGCAGCCCCTCTGTCAACCCTCTCTCTCAGGCAGCCCACAGACAGCCAGTCCTCTTCTGGCCAAGAGTCAGCTCCTGTGTCCAGGCAGGTATCTTTGGAGCACCCCACGACGGAACCCCCCCCCCCGACAGCTGCATACCCCATGCCGGAGCACATGGAGGATCCCCTGACACAGATGGAGCAAGAAGAGGCCGTGGCCACCAGAGACCAACCCATACCCACCCCCAGCTCCACCTCCACAGAAAGCAGGCAGTGAGGCAGACTGGAGGGACAGAGCCACACTGTCCTCTTGGAGATCAGGGACACCATCAAGAGCAGCATAGATCTCCTCTCTCAGCTGGTACACTTCGAGATTCCATCCTCTAACAGTAAGCCCTTCCTCACCTATGTGAACCAGACCCTCATGGAAATGTCCAGTACCAGGTGATCAAGGAGAGGATCACAGGTCTTCTGCACCACCCTCCAGGCCCAGCTGAACCTGCTCCCACCCAGTCCAGGTCTTCTCCTCCACCCCAGGCGATGTCACAGTCCTTCCAAGGCTTTCAACAGCCCCTCACCTACCAAGGCTATGGATACCAGGACTTCCAGCAGCACAGGCAGCCCTTCCCAGTCCAGGCACAGGTTCTTCGCCTGCCACAGATGCCACCGATGCCACAGATGCCACTGACACCACAGATGCCACCGACGCCTCACCTTGCTCAGCTTCAGACCAGACAGCCCCACTACACTCCTCCTTCCTCCACCCCACAGCCAAGCCCGGCCTCAGAACATCTGTCATCGGTGTTGGGAGTGACATCTCATGTCCTGGAGGAAGGGCCTCTCAACATCACGGGACTGAGCTCTCTGAGACCTTCCTGCACACACCATCTCCTGTTGTCCTCTCGGGGCCAGGCACCCCAATGGCGCCTCAGACCAGCACTCGAGCCACTGCCACCCCTTCACCCCTGAGACCATGGGCATGCCTCAGAGTGACTGAGAACAGTGCCAGAGACTGGTTTGTTACCTGTTGACTTTATCTTTGCTTGGGACACTTTTCTTGGTTCATTTTGCTTTTTAAATAAAGTCCTACAGTTTGTTATTAATAAAGGTTATCTTTGCTTCACACACTTGGTTCAGTTCTTTTACTTAATAAAGTCTTGGTGGAAACTTTTAGAAATGGTTTAAGCCTTTGCATGCTTGTAGGATGGGTAAGGATAGCTGTGGGATGGATAAGGATAGCAGTGGAATGGGCAGGGATAACTGTGGGATGGGTAATAGCTGTGGGATAGATAAGCCTCCAGTGCAAGCATAGTGGGACTGTATGGTCCACCCTACCAGGTGCCACACCTATGGCCCTTTATTATCAATAACAATTTAATCATTCATCAACACGTTTCAACATAAACACAACTCTTTATTAAATGCCCTGTTCGTTGAAGGGCCACTCAACATACATGGCACAATCTCATCCATGTGATGAGACAGGCTGAAGGAAGCATCCATTAAGCATCTACCATCCTGTCTTGCCACTCCACTGCTCCAGCTGGGAAGTTGCACCAGTGTTTCAGGAGGTTGCAGTGCTTCTTCCCCTCACGGGAAGCTCTCTTGGGGACTTGTACATCCACAGTGTCTATCAGGTTTAGTCCTTGCCTCCATTCACCAGGCTCCATGTCCCTATTGCCTTGTTGGCAGTCCACAAGCCTGTTCTGCAACACTGGGTAGCGGGTGCGCATGAGATTGTGCAGAATGTAGCAAGCTTCCACGATGTTCCTCATGGTCTCTGGGTGATGCTGTATGGTGGTGAGAAGTACCTGGAACCTGTTGGTCAGGATGCCAAAGGTGTTTTCCACCACCAGCCTTGCCCTGGACAGACTGTAGTTGAAGATCCACTATTCACGGGCGAGGTATCTGGAAGTGGAGGACTTCATGAGGTAGGTTCTGAGGGAGAAGGCGTCATCCCCCACGATGAAGTAGGGCACCTCTTGTGTGTCGTTGGGTAGGGGGTCAGGATCTTGGAAGCCCATGATGAGGTTGCATTCCAGCCCCTCCTTGAGGTCACTGGCATTGTATATCTGGGCATCTGAAGCTGACCCATTGCCTGAAGCATCGATGTACATGAACTTGTAGTCAGCATCAACCATGGCGAAGAGGATGATGCTGAAGAAGCCCTTGTAGTTGTGATAATTGGACCCTGAGTTGGCTGGAGCTTTGCAAGCCATGTGCTTCCCATCTATGGCTCCAACGGTGTGGGGGAAGTTCCACTTCTGATACCACTGCTCTGTAACTTTCTTCCAGCCTTCTTCAGTGGCTGGGCACTGGAGGAGCTCCTCCTTGTATTCTTCGATAATGGCCTGCACCACTTCTCTGACCACAATGCTGATGGTGTTGTGTGGCACCCTCCAGGCATACTGCATGTTCCTGTACGTGTTCCCAGAGGCCAGGTTGCGCAGAGTCAGTGCCACCTTCAGCCCAGGGTCCAGGCTAGGTTGGAAGTTGGTGTTTGCCTTGGTCAACCTAGGTCTCAGACACTCCACAACTTCGTCAAACATGGCTGGTGGCATCCTCATGAAGTGCTGGAATGCACGAGTGTCTGCGTTCCTCAGCTCCACCATCAGCTTGTCATACAGTTCATACTCTGCTCTTCTCGCTATCCATCTTCGGACCCACACACTTCTTGGACGCCTCCTTTTCCTTGCGAAGAACAGGTGAAAGAGCCTGTAGAGGTCTTCGCACTGGTATAGAACGATGGCGGTTACCAAAAGGAGAGTGCGAAGATCCATGGTGGAGATGATTGGATGATGTGGAAGAGCAAGAGCAAGAGCAAGGCTGAAGTGGTCTGCACACCAGGGCTGCTGGACTGAAATTGAGATCCAGGTGATTTCCTCCCCCTTTTTATAGGAAATATCGGTTTCTTCATCCTCTAAATATCCTTCTTCATCCTCTAAACATCCTCCAGACATCCTAAATATCCGAGATACGTCCCCTATACGAACGTTTTTTTCCGTTTTAATGCTTTATATGCGAGCTGCATCCACTTTCATCCTTTCTATGTCCGTGCTACTAATGCTGCCTGGACGTTCTGCATCCGTTTCGCTTCCTCCCTCTTTCTGTTTTCCACTGGAGTGGATGTGAGTTGCGCGGATGTGCAGCGGATGCCGAGCGGATACAGCGGACGTGTAACGGATGACGACAGACGTAGAACGTTTGTTCCCCGTATGTGTAGCCGATGTAGAACGGACGCGGTGGAAAGTTCATCTGCTCAAAAAGTTTTGTGCAGCTCAAAACTTTTTGAGTGGATGAAATCTCAGTAGACGGATGCTGGATGGATAGAACGTATGAATCACGCATGCAGTGAGTACAGAACGGATACATCGCGTTAACCAACATATGGCAAGCGTTTTTCTTTGTTTTACATCCTCTTTGCATCCGTTGGTGCAGTGTGACATGGGCTTTCGGTAGTTAGAGAAGAATTTGCATTTTGTAATTCAAGAAACACCATCTTATCAGAGACACATTGAATTGTAATTTTATGTATTTATCTACCTCTTTCTCCCCTGACTTGCAACCCATATTTTGCTCGCAATATTTTATTGTGGTGAGAGAGAAGTTCCCTGAGGATAGACTCCAGCATGAATCCAAACCTCTGGTCCCAGTGACCAACCTAGATTGGATCCTGCAACATTATCCTTGGACATAAATATTTGCTTTCATTTGTTACAATATGTGAATACTCAGATTAAAAGCCATTATTATATTCAGTATACAAGGAATAAGAAATTAACAGGTAAGATATCTGACTTGACCCCTTGTCTCCCTTGATCCAAAGTACAGGACCTTGCATGTTTATGAGTGAGAATTACTATTTGTGCCTAGTCCTAGTGTTTGAGCTCAGCATTGGCTACCTGATACAGGTCAAACTGTTGTTTTTACTGACCTTTAAAGCCTTACATTTCTTGGCAAATACCTTAACAATCATTTACTTCAAATAGATCCTGTCCATCTAGTGTATATATATATCTCATATGGGTTATTAAGAATACCTTCCCTGCCTGAAAGCTAAGGGGAAGCAAAAATATGTTTTTTCCCCATAACTGTCACATATTCTATGGAACAGCCTTCAACCAGAAGTCCAGATAGCTCCATCACTCCTGGCTTTTGGAGAGAGAAAAACCTGAGCTGTTCAGAAGGTTATATGATTCAACCTGTTATCAATATGTCTGTTATAACTAGTGGTAATTATAGTCACCAAAGATATATTTTGTATCTCTGATTAACTGATTAATTAATAGTTACAACTTACTAATTAATTAATTAATAGTTATAAATTACTATGATTATGCCTGGATCCTTCTTTCTCACCTAGGTTAATTCCTTGTTCCACAGGGCACAGGAAATCATATCAAATCAGATTTCTGTCTGGGCCCGACCCATGCCCTGGAAAAGAAGTGGCATACCTTGGGTGTTAGGAGGACCCTCCACACTTACATCAAAAGAACAGTGTCAGAATTCGAACACTTAACCACATTTAAATCATGAGTCTCTAGCCAAAAAGATTTATTGGGAGTTAGAAGATGTGGCATTGCCTGGGTGTAGCCGACTCTGAAACACATAATTCACTGTCACCCTTGAACCTGCTTTTCCCTCACCCCCTCGGTGTATTATAATTCATAATAATCCATAGCCAAGAGTCATCAATCATACTCTCCAGTTAGAATTTTGCATGGCAGAAACCTAGAAATTATTTTTGAAAACATTTATGGAATGCAAACTTCCCACTGCTTCCTCCTCCCTTTCTGTTGGCAACTCTAAAAGACCACAGAAATATTTTATGAGTTCACAAACATCTCCTTTCAGGAAAGCAGAGTTTCTGTTTGTGTCCTTCCATACTGGGTAGCAAGATTAGGGCATCGACCATGGGTCAGTGGTACGGGCATGTATCGGTAAAGCATATGAGCTTCATGCTCTTCCATTGCCCTGGTGAGTGATGGCCCACTTCACCAAAAGCGCAGCCATGGTGGCTGCATGGGTGACACAGGCGTCTATTGAGGAAGTCTGTAGGGCAGCAACTTGGTCCTCACTGTCCCCGTTCATTAGACACTATGAGCTGGACACCTTCCTTTGTGGTGAAGCAGCATTCGGAAGACGGGTTCTCCAGATGGTGCACACAGACCTGGAGTCTTGGGACCAGACTGCGGCCTGCCCTTAGAACAAGCTACCTTTGGTATGTCCCATTATTTGGATTTTCTCATCAGCACACTGAATTAGTTATAACTATATTGGTTGTAATTGTGTGATAGTATAAGTCTATATGGATTATGATAGTTTGTTAAAAAAGTAAAACAAATAAAAAACAAAAATAAGTACTCATTAAAATCAGTTCAGAAGAGCAAACATTAAAATCACCTAAAGAGATAGTGGCAAATATTGTTGTTGTTTTTTTACAATTTTCTAGAAGTCATCAGGAAAAGGTGCCTATTACAAACATAATAAATCTTTTAGATTTATATTTTCAATACAACTTTACTTAATTTATGCTTCCTGGCCATTATATGAAGCAAAGCATGGATATACTTTCATATTCCTATTTTATTCTTGGTTTCAGGATCTATAGAATAGACATATGCATTTTGAAACAAAATGACAGCCAGTGAAATTTGAATAAGAAATGGGCTATTTATACTCAATGTGATCAACTGTTACAGATTTTCTCATATTTTATTTCTCCTGCACCTGCTTCCTGAAACTTTCAGGCTTTTATATGCAGATTGGTCTGACATATATTTGTTAAATGCAACTGCCTCTAATATATGCTTGTGTTTTAGTCCAATTATTGAATCAGGGATTTCAACTTTTCAAAATTCATTTCAAAATTCATATTTCAAAACATATCATTCTTTTCACAAATTTTTTATATAAGACAATGGACGTCGGATCCTGTAGATTTCTGACTGTTCATAGGGTGGCAGACTAGCAAATACCATAAAGTTTCTTCATGGAACTGTCAGGAAATATTATCTAAATAGTGATTAGATAATAAAACTATTCACTAAATAGTGAATAGTTTAGTAGTTATATTTGAAATGGCTACCATTTGCCTAAAAGGTAGAATGGAAGCTGCAAGAAATCTCAAAGTATATTTGCCTTCATTAAAAAATTCTTTGTAGTAAATGGTAAACTCCATGCAATCACTCTGCTTCTATCCCAAATTAAGGGATTAGAGGTCATAAAAAAGGAGGGGTTTTTTTAGAGCAAGGAGAAAGACAAAATATGAAGATGTCATCAACTGCCCCATCACATATGCATGCAGCTTCTCCCTGTGACATACCCTTTTATTAGCATTAACAACTTGACTGTTAAGCAAGTCCAAACCATCAAGATAAGTGGCTGCAGGGCTGGGGGAGCTTTGTCTCTCATTCACTAGTTGATTGGCCAGTTGATTATGTTTATGAGATAATGGAAGAGGTGGAAGGGAGTTGAACATAATTAATTGGACAATTGGATAGGTTTTGCTCCTCTGATTTCAATTAACCTTTAAACTTTCTGGCAACAGAATCTAATGACTACCAGTCACTGGCAGGTCAAAGTAGTGCTTAAATTCAAAAGTCTCAGCAGACACTGGAAGAATAATATTGAAGAATATTATGTTTTTGCATAGGATAATTAATAGAAAAAAAAAAAAACAAATGCAAGTTTTAAAATAAATTATTTCTGGTTGTATCTCCAATGTTTGAAACCTTACAAGACATCCCAGAGTGAGGAACTTAGGGGCATAGGACTGACTAAAGGAATAATCCTAGAGCACATGAAATCTATATTTCATTTGCATCAGTGGAGTGTTAATATTGGTTTGTCAACATTAAATTAATTTGTTTTTACAAAGAGGCAACAAAGAACACTTCTGAATGATAATAGACATTTTTTAATGGTGGGATTCTGTTTATAACCCAATTTCCTAGGTCTTCTCCTTTTTATTACTGTGATTATTTTAAAAGTATTGTTTTTATAACAGTCTATGAATATATACATCTATTCAGTTAATGAGTTTAGCATAATAAAAATAAAAATGGTAAATGTTCAGGCAAATATAATATTTTGTATGATAGGTGTCAGTTCATACCATGGATATGAGTTTGGAGCATTGTGAAAAAACCTAAGCACACACACACTAGGGCTCTTGAATTACTTTAGAAGACTTAAAAGGTAATTGTCTCAATTTATAACTGAGTTTCTTAGATCAGGAGACTGATCAATTAGTGCACTCATTCATTTTAATCAGAACAATACTGAAGAAAACCATCCATTAACTTCAGCTTATAAGGTTCTTTGAGGTTACAGAAAATACTATTACAAATCTGTAAAATATTTGTGGACAAGGCATATAAAGTTGAAACAAAACTCTGAAAGGATGGAATGATAATCCAGTAAACATTTCAGTATCCTTCATATGATTATTTATGTTTTTAGTATCCTATATTTTTTCTGGATATTTCCTCTTAGTACAACTCAATACTGCTGCAGTGAGAACTCTTTTCAGTAGCAGTATAAATTATATATATATATGAACGTAGATTTACTAATGTGAATTGGTTGTGCTGACAGGCAACCTATTTTCTATTTTCTATTCAGATCAAACCCCATTCTGGAGGTTTCTTATTAAGTTGCTCTACAAATCATAGTAATGAAATTTGCCATCTCACTAGCATGCTTCTACCTAGCTTAAAGTATTTTATTTATATACAAGAACATAAATACAATAGCTCTTCAAAGTAGTCATATTGTTTTTACATATAAACTCTTTAAAAAACCCTCTAAGAATAGATGAAGTAGTTATGTCCATGGAGATTCTCAATTAAGGGGTGTACATAAGTGCACGATCGTGCCTACTGTCCCTGTCCTATTGTCCCCATTTATTCATACCTATTTCCTGTATTCTTACTCATATTTATACTTATACCTATTATCTTGTAAGTGATTGACAAATCAAATAAATAAATAAATATCCAAGTTCCAGATAATCAGAATTGGAAGGAACCTTGTAGGTCATCTAGTCCAACCCCACCCCCCCCCACCCCCAAGCAGGAGACCCTATACCATTTCTAACAACTGGCAGTCCAATCTTTTCTTTAAAAGTCTCAAGTGATGATGCTCCCACAACTTCCAAGGACAAGATGTTCCATTGGTTGATTATTCTCACTGTCAGAAAGTTTCTCCTTATTTCCAGGTTAAATCTCTCCTTGTTCAGTTTCCATCCATTATTCCTTGTGTGGCCTACAGGTGCTTTAGAAAATAGCTTAACCTATTCCTCTCTGCAGCAGCCTCTCAAATATTGAGATCATGATAGCCTCAAAGGTGCTGTGCCAAAAAGCAACTGGACTATATCTTTTCCTTTGATAAGAAGACATTTCACTTGTCATCCAAGAAGTTTAATCAGTTATGGCTTGGCTAGTGGTGGCAATGGTGGGGAATGAAAGGATTAGTTCTGGCCAACTTTTGTAAAAAAACCCTTTGAGATGAAGTTGTTATTATTATACACTAATAGCACAGCTACTTTATGAGCTGCAGCTACTTTAATGAGTCACATTAAAAACACAACTTTATCAGAGGGTTCACTCAAGTGACACATATTTTTTCAAGTTCATACAATTGCTTTAAAGAGATTTTATGCTTGCACTCCCACATATTTTAAAATATCTCTTTGACATTGTTTGTCAAACATACACAGTCTTATAATTTTGATAGTGCTTTCAAAGCCATACAGGCAGAATTAAAGAAGAGTGAATAGAGAACACAGATTCAGCTTACCCTTAGATGATACTTTTATAGATTAGATTTGTAAAACTAAGTCATAATAAGTAGATAAGGCAGCTGTCTGGGATGGCACAGTTCTAATAAATTATGTAGGTTCTGCTGTTGGCTGTAGAAGACATAAACCCTGCTTGAGGAGCACAACCTTTCTTCTGAGTTGTTCTGCATTGTTGCCAAGCTGCTAACTTTGGAATATTTCAAAATTTAGCAGTATAAGAGGTCCTACTGCTATCCAGAACAGCAAATTTCAGTTTTGCTTCTGAAAGATCCCAGACTAAGTTCTGAAATTGTCAAGTCTTTTTCCCAGGCTGCAGCCACTGTCTTTCCATCTGACTTTTTCCTAATATTGCTCAAGCTTTCCTCAGAGTGTCTATGTTTTGTACTCTACCAAAACAGCTGAATTAGCTTTTGGAGAGCATAGACATGGGACCCAATTGTCTAATTAAAGCAGGAAATGATTCATTTTAGCAATGAATTGAAGTAGGTTCAGTAGACTCATGGTATAGGAGGTAGATCTTGTGGTTGTTCTCTTCTAATGCCCCATCTCTTCCTTGATTCCATTACTGACAGTCTCAAGAATAGAAAATTAGTTCTATAATCTTCTAGAATACTCATTGGAAGAGGAAATTCTGTAAATAGGGAAATTTTGGCAAGCTGCTATTAAAATGAGATTCATATATTTTACATGGCACAGCAGTTTATGTACAGACTGAACTTAAACATTTGGTATGATTTGTATTTAGAATCATCAAATCACTCTGTATTCAAGATTACAGGGTGCCAAATATTCTTCATTATTGTTCTGTGTCAAAATATTTTTTTGGAAAAATGCTGCCCAATTCAGAGTACAATTAAAAATAAGAAATAGAACACATTTTGACCAACAAAGAGGCAACGTTTTGTAGTACAAGACCCAAAATCTAGAGGGGTACATTTCCAAGAAGTAACCCCCTGACATGATCAAGACTGCCAATCAAATCAATAATAATAGGCCAAATTGCCATTCATCAGCAGAGAAGAGCTACCTTGGGAAGAGACTGTAATATGATTCTCTGAGTTGTAAAACAGATTAAACATTAATATTAAAGCCGTATCTTTAAGATTGACAAAGACGTAAATGGTTCTAAAGCTCTTTAACATTACATTTTGTGTAAAGGTGTTCTTTGTGCTATAAAAAGTTGATTATATTTACACTGAATGGAAGTTAAAGATAACCTTTCATTATCTCCCATATAGAAATAGATAATTTGATACCAGTTTCATAAATAAGTAGAAAATTAGCAACAGAAATGTGCACAGTTAAAATAATCTAAGAAATAATTGTGTAAGAAAATAAGTAAATGAGGAATTTGGCCAATATCAGACATCAATTGAAAGCAGCTGGCCTCCTCATACCCAGATAACTGACTCTTATCTTCTTTTTAGTAATGGTGTGGAAAAATTCATATTCAGGGCCATCATGAGAAGCTGCTGTGTTTATTGTTGGGAAAATAAATATTTCTGAGTTTCTTTTTCTTTCAAGGAAAGAGAAAAGATGTTTTCAAAGAGAAGAAAATATATCTGAAATGTTCATGGATGGTTTATTATCCCAATGAACTATTAGGCACATTTTCTTATGAGAATACTGGAAAGGAGGTATGTTATGATTTGTTCTTTCCTTTGCTGTTCTCATGTCTCTCTTCCCAGGATTCATTAAAATGCCAAGGAAATACATGAGAAAGAAATTCCTCAGATTTGATGTTTACAGTATCAATGCTACAATCTGAACCTAGAAAGAACTTTGTCCTCAGAATATATTGAAATACTTCTCCTCCCCCAAACCATTTCAATGTCTATAAGTGGAGATTTTCAAGAGGCCATATCAGTGTTGGGATTTTTTTTTTACTACAGTATCTGTGGGTGTAGCTGGGTGGCAGGGGAAGGGTACTGTAAAATCTCCAGTCAGAGGTGGTATTTGCTGGTTCTCCAAACTACTTAAAATTTCTGCTACCGGTTCTCTATAACTGGTCAGAGCCTGCTGAATAACACCTGGGGGCCATATGTACCTATTTTTAGCCAACTAGATCTGTTATCTGACTCTCTTACATACTTAAGACAGGACACCACTGCTTTTTGTAAGGTAAGAGAGAACTCACTATCCAAAAATTTTGGCCTCTCTCAGTTGCCTAAAGAATATCTAGTTTTGCTTACTTTTTATTGTTTCAACCTTAACTTTGTTGAGAGAAATATCTTAAAGAATAAAACATTTCCTTAAAAGAAATCTCAGATGAACAAAAGAGAAACTCCTAGCTTTTCAATTAAATATACCCACCCCATGTTTAAATAACCAGGATGAAGAAGTACAAGAAAGGAATGTCTGGAATTCATAAGTGGATTTGTTTAAAGAAACAAAAATAAAAGGGGCCCATTACAATTACGGGGTGTTAATAAGGAAAGGCATAAGCCAGAATCTTGATATACTACTAAACAACAAGAAGTTAGGTTTGGAGTCAGGGCTGTACTAATTTGCAAACTCCAGTTCGTTTTATTAAGTGAACAGAGAGACAGCTTGTCTCAATCCAGCAGAGAAGGGTCTCATTATCCATGCGGGGAGCAAAAGATAAGAATCTTTTAATAATTGCTGGGAATTTTTTTATTACAATATGGAATGCCAATTTATGCTTCTCCACTCAAGATGGATAAAACATGGCCTCCTCTGAAGTTAAAAGCAAAGCCCTCTGGCTGTGTCCATTAAGGACAGCAGGGGATGGGAGAAATTAATAAATTTGTCAGAAAAACCAATACTGTAGAACTCCATTATCTATACATTATGTAGAAACCTATTTGTTTACAAGTAACTGAAACTTTTGGTTGGAGTTTTGGAGGATAAACTATACATATTTAAATTTAGGAGTAGTATTCTATTAAAATCAATTAGGATCAGTACAGTAAAAATGACTGGGTTTGAGTTTATTATAAGTGCATTTCTAGTTATATTTAGATTAAAAACTTCTCATTAAGTTTAAAAAAAGTTTGAAAGGTGTCAAAATTTAAAAGTTGATCAAAAGTAGATTACAGAAAGAGAAAAAAAATTCTCAGAATTTATTTGATATTATATTTCAAAGGAAACATAATTATAACTGGAATTAATTCTCTTTAGGAACATTTTATTAGCATCCCACATTCTTCCCATGCCTTTCCTTTCTCTTCACTTCCATTTATGTATCTAATAAATGCATCAAGAACAATTGAAATTAATTGCCCTTCTCATGTTAAAAAGTAAGTTTGGTTACAAAGCATAGATTTCTGAAGCTAAGATAAACTTTCATCTTGACTGTAATATTTTAAGGAGGCTAAAGTATTAAGAAGGAAGCTGACTAGCTGGAACAAATAGAAGAGTATCAAGGAGAATTGGAGAATTAACAAAAAAAAGTTATATGAGGAAAATTGAAGGATCTCTGCAAAATGATTTTATCTGGATTATCATAATGATCTCATTCAAGGGAATACCTTGATTAAAACATCACCTTAACATCTTGAATCAAAAAATGTGAAATAGTTGACCCATTTTGACTAGTTACTTTGATTCAGTAGAAAGAGACATTTGAAAATGTGAAAGGAGTGTTTTATTTGGCAGTTTTCTTTGAAGCAGCATTTTAATTGAAGTTGTATTTCCTCAATAAGGGAAGACTAAAGATAAGAGATCCCAAGTATTTTTCCTTACTACAGGATTATCATTCTGTTAGATGGGGTGCAGTCAATTCATGCTTTTCTTAGCTCTCCAATTTTCTCTATAATTCAGCAAATGCTCAATTTTATTTGTACCCACAATAGTTTGCCATGCTAATTTGCTAGTCAAGTGCTACAGTTACTTTATTTCCTTCCCTCCCCCATCCCCAGGTATAAAGAGATTTCCCTCTAGCTTACCAGCCTGCCAAGCT
Organism: Laticauda colubrina; assembly: GCA_015471245.1. Classification (NCBI taxonomy): domain Eukaryota; kingdom Metazoa; phylum Chordata; class Lepidosauria; order Squamata; family Elapidae; genus Laticauda; species Laticauda colubrina. The sequence continues at coordinate 13,502,274 of BLBF01000041.1, read as the reverse complement.
TTTTTTCAGGAGATTTTATTTGCAAGCAAACTTTCATTACTACTTTCTACTGATGCACACAAAAGAAAATGAGACAAATTTCAGTATTTTTTCTGACCTAGGATTCCTTAGAAAGCAGAGAACACAATCTTAATCCCAGCAAAATCTCTTTTATTTCCACAGCTGTGAATTACGTTCATTCACAAGGCTTCACATACAGTCTTTCAGGGGAATGTTGATAAACACCCACTTTTTAACACTTGGAATGCAGCCAGAGAATTAATTACCAAATGAAGGGCAAAGTTAAATGTGACACAGAGTCAAACAGGGTTTTTTAAAGCTTGTGTTCTGAGCAAATGAACTAATTGCGTACTGCAAAATCTCACGTCCTGTTCACTCCTCTTTTATGTCCCATGGGAGGGGCCGAGGTGTGGCCTTACTCCTGAGTCGACCCTGCTTTCTCAATATTCTTGTCTTCTGCTAGCTCTGTCCATGTGCAGGCTGAGAACTGGTTCCATAAAAAACCCCTTCTCATTGCTGTCTAAGTCTGAAGGCAGCTGCTGACTGCCAGCCTGACCTGGCTCTATCTCTGCTTCTGATGCAGCACCCTCCTTCAGATCTTCCTCAGCCTCCAGGCCTGGCCCAGGTTCCCCCTCAACCTCCTCTCTACTGTCCGACTCTGCTGCCAACTCCGTCAGCTGCCAGCGGGCCACAACAGTATTAAAATGAAGGTACAGAGCATCCTCAAAGCTTTTGCTTTTTTTTTTTTTTTGAAAATTTTTTTTATTAATTTTTTAACAAACAAACATATACCAACAAAACACAAAACATAGAAAACATAAAATATCTTTTTGGACGGCAGTTTGATCCCGAGTTACATCTTTTTGTACAGACATAAATTCAAGTTCATGCTTACTTTTATATAGCAATTCCATTTCTTGTTTACTATTTTACATTTTCTATATAGCTTCTCCCCTCTTTTCACTCTCTTAATTCTATTATATTTATTTCATCTCAATTTAAATCATTATACTTATATCTTTTGTCTGTCCTGTTTCAGCTGTCTATTATTTTTTCTCATTAACACAAAATTTCTTCTGTAATGACTGATTGGAGTATAATGCCTTGTCATACTTATCCTTCCCCTAATTTTAAAGCTTAACATAACACATAATTTTCATTCGGATTCTGCGTAATACATTCTAAAAATAAACTCAATATTTTAAAACAGAAAGAAAAAAGTTTTTTTTTGATTATATAATATAATTAAAACAACAATCCATAGCAATTGAAATTATATCATTAAAATTAATATTCATTTAATCTTAAACATTTTACACAATCCTTTCTAAATAAATATCATACTTCTATGGGAACACTTATAGATTTTGCTTAGTTACTTTCTTTAATTCAATTCTCTCATATTTAATTTCATTTATTTTATTTAAAAAAAAAATTCGCTAAGTTACATTAAATATTTTGTCCCATTTTATAATCATATATTATTCCAATTTTCTAACATTATTTCAAATACAGATACAACAACACAGTCTTATGTACCTTTGCAGAATCTCTTTTTCAGTTATATGTTTACCCATTATCTCTAAATAAAATCTGTTTCTTTACATCTAGTTTCAAACCTTTGTAGCTTCTCTTCCCTTCTTTCCTCCCTTGTTTCTCCCCTCTACCCTTTTTACCCCCTTGTCTCTTAATCTCCACCCTCTTGTGTATTCCTCTTTTCTGTTGCTTTCTGATATTGTGTCCACTTTTCACCTTGTTTTTCCCTTTTTTGGTTGTTTTTTTAAGTCTTAAATTCTCCATTCTCTTTCTCTTCTTTCCCCTTTCTTCCCCAAATAAAGTTGCTTGTTCATTAAGGATGGTTTCTTCTTCATCCCAATCTTCTTGTTCTTGTAGTTTCTCATATGTAGAAATTGCCATTTCTAAAAAATGAAAAATAGAACCAAAAGAATCCTTCCCTTCTTGTTTCTCTTGATTATATTTTATAAATTCCATTTTCAGTTCATCCATAAGTAATGCCATTGTAAAAAAAAGAAAAAAATTTAAACGACCCAAATGATTTTAATCATTCAAATAAGAATTTCCAAAAGTCCCAAAGTCACCAAGCAATCCAAATACACACAGTCTATTTCATTTCACACTTTCTTCTTTTTCTCACTTTTTTTTTCATTTTAATGTTTCAAAAAACTTCAAATTCTTTTTGACCTTCAATCCATCTGATAGAGTAGTCAATTATGATCCAAAATGGAAAAATACAACAATAAAAAGGCCCAAAAAACCAAAGAAGAAAAAGGATATATATGGACTGCACACTGCACTTTATTTAGTTATCCAAGGCTCTTATTATGACTCTCTTCTCCAGCAGCTTCAAAGCCAAGCCTCAAGTGTTGAGATATTGATAAGAGTCCAGGAAAACACCTGTAATAATATTTTTCTGTGCTCTCCCTCCATCTTATCACATTAAAATGTCCTTGAGAAGGAGTGTTTATACATTTCTCCCCAATTCAAATAAAGTACTTTCAAGCCTCTAGTTGGCAGTGTTGCAAGGTCTCTTAATACTTTTTCCCCCCTCAGCCAGAAAAAAGAGTAATGTATACAATACTCAGAAGAAACAAAGGGGGCCTCTATCCTAAAGAAAATTAAAAAATCAAAAGAAGCATAAAAATATATATAAGAAAAAATTCAGTCTGCTTACCTACAAAGTCACATTAAAGTCCTCAGAAAAGAGAAAAAAAAATAGTAAGGAAAGAATCCAAGCCTCAATTTGACATCACTTTAAAAAACGCCGCTCAAGCAAATTCCAGTCAAACAAAAATAAAGCCACAGGTTTCTTCTTTGTTCAGGATATCCTTTCAGGTCTCAGCCAATTTGCAATACAAAGGAAGTTTCTCACCCAGCCGACACACCCTCGCTCCAGCCACTTTCTTTTCGGAGCTGTCCCGACTTCAGCAGCTTTGGAGGCTGCCTTTCCACCGCCAGCAAAAGGGCTTCTCCCGGATCAAACCAGAGATTTTGCGATATCTCTGGGATCCTGGGACTGTGCCCTTCACAATCCCCGTCTCTACGGGATGGTTTAGGTCCGTTAGGACCGACCAGGGGCGAAAATATCAGCTGAGATCTCAGAGCCCCGAGATCTCAGCTGTAGCACCGAGACGAAGCTCCGCCTTCTCCAAAGCTTTTGCTTTTTAATCTTCTACAGAGACACTAAATATTCTTTGGAGGTAAATGAATGGAAATGAGTTAAGATTCTTTCAAGAATTCCTGCATTTGTCCACTACTTTCCATATAATTGACAATCTGATAAACTAGTGTACCATCAAAGGTCTCACAGAACACAAGCTTCTTGGTACTGCATGTCAAATCAGTCTATGTGTATAAAAGTCCTATGAGTAGGCAAAAGAATATCGTGCAAACAGAAACTGCCTTTTGTACATTTCAATACACATTTTCTTGCACATTTCTACAATTTGCACTAATTACGAATGCAGTTTTTGAATGAATGGATTACAAATGATTCTCCTGAATCAGATATTCCAAAATGTAAATGTGGAGTTATTGAAACAAAGTCACTGTCTATGCTGCTTGGTGGGGGGGAGGGGGAGGAACACAAATGAATTGAAAATATGTGTTTCAGTAGCTTCTTGGAGCCAAGGGATATGTGTCTTTTTAGAATTACAGCCAAATGTTTGGATAAAACCATTCTACCCACTTAAAAAAAACCCACCTAAATATTAATTCTGAAAATGTGATGAAAATATTGTTTCTCTCTGAATTCTTGCAGAACTTATTATATGGAAGGAAAACAAATTTATTCAAGTGATTGCTACTCCAATTCATATTTGAAAATAAAGCTAGATCAAGATTTCTCAGAAATGAGTATTTAGGGGAATTTGTAAAGTTGGCAGGTTTTTTTCAAGATTTAGAGAGTTCTTTCTACACATTTGAAAGATGACAATTTTTGGTAAATTCTGTGCTGTGCAATTTTGTTATTCTTTTTAAGCTGTTTAATATTAATTACAAGATAGCTCTCATTAGTGTTAAATGAAGTGAAATATATTTCTTGGAAGAAAATTTTCTGAGCAATATTCTTCTTAGAACTAATTTAGAATTCTGCCTCTCTGCCAGGAAACATTATTTGATTGACATTGTCACAGTTCCCAGTAAGATTCTTTTTATCTATGACCATGGATGCATTTGATCCCATGTACAGCATTATGGACTTGACTTAATTAAGGGCTCATGTCTTGTGAATAATACCCCAATCATTTCAATATTATGATTTTTCTTCTACAAATCTGTTCTCTAGTCTCGCAAGCACACTATATTCCATTTTCAATTATTGGTTTCCCTGTGATATAGCAGCACAGAAGTAACAAGTTTTGATACTGAGCAGATCGTAGTTCCCCCAGGACATTAGATTACATGAAGGAGCTTGGAATGCTTCCATTTGCAAATTCTCACTCCAGCAGTTAATTTGGCAATGACAGCTCTAAGAGGCCCAGAAGCAGAAAATAAAAGAAATATAATATTAGTTTTGTTTCAGAAAGAAAGAAAGAAAGAAAGAAAGAAAGAAAGAAAGAAAGAAAGATGATTTTGAACTATATTGTCTCAACCTTTTCAGAACAAACCCTCTCAAATATCCATTTGCTCAGGTATCTGAGAAAGCTGCAAAAACCCACAACGCATCTGGCAACTTGTGAAATTGCTTTATCAAAGTTTCACATAGCTGAAAATTATTCACATTGGCAAAAATTGTCCCGCATTCTTATCTATAAATTTCTGACAAAAACATGGAAGAGAATTTCCTTTCAAAATTTGTTTCTAAAGGCTAGGTCCCACTGGCAGATGGACGCAAAACGTATGCATAAAGGACACAGCAGATGAGCAGAATTTCAGGGGTGGCTCCATCCGTTGTCATCCGCTCTGAAAAGTGGTGAAAATTTGCATAAACAGAATGGAAAAGAATGAAAAAGAACAGACGTGGGTAGTATGTACCGGGGATGTTAAGCGGATGTTCATAGGAAGCCTAGTGGATGAAAGCGCATGGGAGTGGATGACACCTCCGAAGGGGTTCCGGGGGAGAATTGCAAAGCAGACACATAGCGGAAGGGGCGGATGCATAGTGGATGAAGCAGATGCATCACGGACACCTATAGGAAACAAAGCGGATGTCGTGTAGATGTATATCAGATGCAAAGCGTTCACTGAGAATGCGGGGAGTATGAATTGCGTCAGCTCCATGGATATAAAAGGATGCAGCATGCATGCAGTCAGCATTCAGGGGAAAGACGTGCTGCCACATACATCTAGCAGGAACACCATGCTTCGTCAGTCAGACAAGAAGAGGAAGTCTGTGCCTACTCGTTCCAGCCCTGGCAAGAAGGACAGAACTAGCATCGCACCCCCTGGCACTGACTCTGAGCATGCTGCTGCTGCTGTTGCTGCTGCTGTTGCTGTGGTGGACCAGCCCCAAGGCCCTCAAAGCCCTGCTGCTGAAGGCCCTGCTGCTCAAGCCCCTGAAGGCCCTGCTGCTCAAGGCCCTGAAGGCCCTGCTCAAGCCGCTGCCAGAGGGAGGAAGAGGCAAGGGAAGGAGACGGGAGAGAGGAAACAGTACACCGTTTCCGAGGAGCACGAGGATGAGGTGATGGAATGGCTGAGGGAGAATGAGTACCTCTGGAGAAAGGGCCACAGACTCTATCGTGACACCAAGAAGAAGCAGGCAGCTTGGAGAGACAAGGCAGAAAGCCTGGGGTACACTGCAGAAGTACTCCTGGGATGGTGGAAGCACATGCACACCTGGTATGGCAAGCTACACCTCAAAAACTCTAGGCAGGCCGCTGTCAAGCTCACTGACCGGGAGATGTACGTCATGGCCAAGTGCAGTTTCTTGGACGGTGAGATCCACCACCGAGGAACAGTCCCTCTGACACCCCTCTCCCTCAGACATCCCACAGACAGCCAGTCCTCTTCCAGCCAGGAGCCAGCTACCCTGTCCAGGCAGTTGTCTTCAAAGAGCCCCACGGCAGAGACCCCCCGACAGCTGCACTCCCCATGCTGGCAGACTTGGAGGATCCCCTGTCACAAATGGAGGAAGAAGAAGCAGCCACCAGAGGCCAACCCACATCCACCACCACCACCACCCCCAGCTCCTGAGGATGCAGGCAGAGAGGCAGACTGGAGGGCCAAAACCACAGTGTACTGTTGGAGATCAGGGAAACAATGAAGACCAGCACAGAACTTCTCTCTCAACTGGTCCACTTGGACAGAAGATCCTCGGGCCGCAATACCTTCATCACTTATGTAAGCCACACTCTGAGGGAACTGCCTGAGGCCCAGTACCAGGTGATGAAGCAAAAGTTCACAGCATTTCTGCACAACCCTCAAGGCCCAGCTGAAGCTGCTCCTACACAGTCCAGGTCTGCTCCTCCACCCCAGGCGATGTCACAGCCCTTCCACGGCTTTCAACAGCTCCTCACCTACCAAGGGTATGACTACCAGGACTTCCCACAGTAAAAGCAGACTTTCCTAGTCCAGGCCCAGGTTCAGTGTTATGCGACAGGCTCAAGGAAGCATCCATTAATCATCTATCATCCTGTCTTGCCACTCCACTGCTACAGCTGGGGAGTTGCACCAGTGTCTCAGGAGGTTGCGCTGCTTCTTCCCTTCACGTGAAGCTCTGTTGGGGCCTTGTACATCCACAATGTCTATCGGGTTTAGTCCTCGCCTCCATTCACCAGGCTCCATGTCCCCATTGCCTTATTGGCAGTCCACAAGCCTGTTCTGCAACACTGGGTAGCAGGTGCGCATGAGATTGTGCAGGATGCAGCAAGCTTCCACGATTCTCCTCACAGTCTCTGGGCAATGCTGCATGGTGGTGAGAAGTACCTGGAACCTGTTGGCCAGGATGCCAAAGGCGTTCTCCACCACCCGTCTTGCCCTGGACAGCCTGTAGTTGAAGATCCTCTTTTCACGGGTGAGGTATCTTGAGGTGTATGGCTTCATGAGGTAGGTTCTGAGGGAGAAGGCATCATCACCAATGATGAAGTAGGGCACATCTTGTGTGTCATTGGGTAGGGGTCTGGATCTGGAAAACCCATGATGAGGTTCGTTCCAGCCCATCCTTGAGGTCACTTGCATTGTATACCTGGCCATCTGAAGCTGACCAGTTGCCTGAAGCATCGATGTGCATTAACTTGTAGTCAGCATCAACCATGGCAAAGAGGATGATATTGAAGAAGCCCTTGTAGTTGAAATAAGTGGACCCTGAGTTGGCTGGAGCTTTGCAGGCCACGTGCTTCCCATCTATGGCTCCAACGGTGTGGAGAAAGTTCCACCTCTGATACCACTCTTCTGCAACTTTCCTCCAGGCTTGTTCAGTGGTGAGGCAATAGAGGAGCTCCTCCACGTATTCTTCGATGATGGCCTGCACCACTTCTCTGACCACTTTGCTGATGCTGTTGTGTGGCACCCTCCAGACATACTGCATGTTTCTGTATGTCGTTCCAGAGGCCAGGTGCCGCAGAGTCAGTGCCACCTTCAGTCCATGGTCCAGGCTGGGATGGAAGTTGGTGCTTGGCTTGTTCAACCTGGGTCTCAGACGCTCTACAAGTTTGTCAAACATGGCTGGTGGCATCCTCATGAAGTGATGGAATGCACAAGGGTCTTCATTCCTCAGCTCCACCATCAACTGGTCACACAGTCCAAACTCCATTCATCTCATGATCCATCTTCGGATCTCCTCCTTCTCCTTCCGTATAAAAGGTAAAACAGTCTGAACAGGTTTTGGTTCTGGTGATGAATGATTGCAGCTACCATACGGATTGTGTCATGATCCATGGTGGAGAACAATTGATGATGTGGATGACCAATACCAAGGGTGAAGAGGTCTAGACGCCATGGCTGCTGGACTCATACTGAGATCCAGATGATTTTCTCCCCCTTTTTATTGGAAATATCGGTTGTCCTCTAGGTGTCCTTCAACATACTCTAGACATACTCCAGACATCCTGAATATCCGAGATACATCCCAGATACAATCATTTTGTCTGTTTTAATACTTTATATACGAGATACATACGCTTACATCCTTTCTATTTCCGTGCTACTAACACTGTGTAGATGTTCCGTGCACCTTTTGTTTCCTCCCCTTTTCTGTTTAAAGCTGCAGCGGATGTGAGTTGCGAGGATGGCCAGAGGATACATAGAAGATACAGTGGATGTTTAATGGATCATAACGGACATAGAATTTTTGTTGCCTGTATATGTTGCGGATGTACATCGTATGTGGCGGAAAGTTCATCCGTTCACAAAGTTTTGTGAAGCTCAAAACTTCTTGCGCGGATGAAATCGCAGTGGACGGATGCTCGAGGGATAGAGCATATGAAACACGTATGCAGTGAATACACCTGTGATACATAGCATTTTCCAATGGATGGCAAGCTTTTTTTACGTTTTACATCCTTTTTGCATCCGTAAGTGCAGTGGGACAGGGCCTTAAGCAGATGAAGATTTTGGTAAAATTATCAGGGGCAGAATGAAATTTTCATGTATGTATTTAATGAAAAGATAGTTAAAGGCTAGGTCCACTGGTCGATGGACACAAAACATATGAATAAAGGAGAAAGCGGACGAGCAAAATTTCGGGGGTAGCTCCATCTGTTGTCATCCGCTCCAAAAAGTGGTGAAAATTTGCATAAACAGAACGGAAAAGAACGGAAAAGAACAGATGTGGGTAGTATGTAGTGGGGATATGAAATGGATGTTCATAGGAAGCCTAGCGGATGGGAGCGGATGACACCTCCAAAGGGGTTCTGGGGGAGAATTGTGAAGTGGACGCATAGCGGAAGGGGCGGATGCATAGAGGACGAAGCGAATGCATCACGGACCCCTATTGGAAACAAAGCGGATGCTGTGCAGATGTACATCGGATGCAAAGCGTTCACTTCACATGTAGGGAGTATGAATTGCAACAGCTCCACGGATATAAAAGGATGCAGCAGGCATTCAGTCAGCATACAGGGGAAAGACGTGCTGCCACATACATCTAGCAGGAACACCATGGTTCATCAGTCAGGCAAGAAGGGGAAGTCAGTGCCTACTCATTCCAGCCCTGGCAAGAAGGACAGAACCAGCATCCCACCCCCTGGCACTGACTCTGAACCTGCTGCTGCTGCTGTGGTGGACCAGCCCCAAGGCCCTCAAAGCCCTGCTGCTGAAGGCCCTGCTGCTCAAGACCCTGAAGGTCCTGATGCTCTATCCCCTGAAGGCCCTGCTGCTCAAACCTCTGAAGGCCCTGCTGCTCAAGCCCCTGAAAGCCCTGCTGCTCAAGCCCCTGAAGGCCCTGCTCAAGCCGCTGCCAGAGGGAGGAAGAGGCAAGGAAAGCAAAAGGGAAAGAGGAAACAGTACACCATTTCCAAGGAGCATGAGGATGAGGTGATGGAATGGCTGAGGGAGAATGAGTACCTCTGGAGAAAGGGCCACAGACTCTATCGCGACACCAAGAAGAAGCAGGCAGCTTGGAGAGACAAGGCAGAGAGCCTGGGGTACACTGCAGAAGTACTCCTGGGATAGTGGAAGCACATGCACACCTGGTATGGCAAGCTACACCTCCAAAAATCCAGGCCGCTGTCAAGCTCACTGACTGGGAGATGTACATCATGGCCAAGTGCAGTTTCCTGGACGGTGAGATCCACCACCGAGGAACAGCCCCTTTGAGACCACTCTCCCTCAGACATCCCACAGACAGCCAGTCCTCTTCCAGCCAGGAGCCAGCTACCCTGTCCAGGCAGTTGTCTTCAGAGAGCCCCATGGTAGAGACCCCTCCAACAGCTGCACTCCCCATGCCGGCGGACTTGGAGGATCCCATGGGGGATGACACCCTGCTATTACAAATGGAGGAAGAAGCAGCAGCCACTAGAGGCTAACCCACCCCCACCCCCAGCTCCAGAGGATGCAGGCAGAGAGGCAAACTGGAGGGCCAGAACCACAGTGTGCTGTTGGAGATCAGGGACACAATGAAGACCAGCACAGAACTTCTCTCTCAGCTGGTACACTTGGACAAAGCATCCTCGGGCCGGAACACCTTCATCACCTACATGAGCCAGACCCTGAGGGACCTGCCAAGGCCAAGTACTAGGTGATGAAGCAGAAGATTACAGGACTTCAAGGTCCAGCTGAAGCTGCTCCTACCCAGTCCAGGTCTGCTCCTCCACCCCAGGCGATGTCACAGCCCTTCCATGGCTTTCAAAGCCCCTCACCTACCAAGGCTATGACTACCAGGACTTCCCACAGCAAAAACAGACCTTCCTAGTCCAGGCCCAGGTTCATCGCATGCCACAGACACCACTCCTCACCCAGCTGCAGACCAGACAGCCCCGCTACACTCCTCCTTCCTCCACCCCACAGCCAAGCCCATCAACGGCCAATCTGGCATCAGTATTGGGCCTGACAACTCAAGTCCTTGATAAGGGGCCTCTCAACCTCACGGGACTGAGTCAGCTCTCAGACAGCTTCCTGAACACACCATCCCCTTTTGTACCCTCGGGGCCAAGCACCCCGATGGTGCCTCAGACCAGCACTCAAGCCACAGCCACTTCCACAGTCCCTGCCCGCTTAAAAGCTGAGACCATGGCCATGACTCAGAGTGATTGAGAATAGTGTCAGAGACTGAGTTTTTTACTTCGTTCTGGCTATCTGCTGATAATCAGCCTTAATTATGTGTCCCTCTTTCCATTTTTTGTACTTTTCCTTTGTCTTTCAGTCTATCAGAGAGATCTTTGTGCAGCCATGCTGGTTTCTTCTTGAATGTCTTATTTTCCTTTTTCAGTATATTGTGCTGGACTACAGTCACATTTTTCAGAGTTTCCCATGCTTCTTGAGTTGTTCCCCTGTTAGGATTTTCCTCCATGGAAAATTTCGTAGGCTCTCTCTAAGTTTGTTTAAACCAGCTCTTTTAAAGTTTAAGACATTGGTTGGATTATTTTCTGTTGCTTGTGTTTGCATTATATTGAATTCCAGTATGATGTGGTCAATTTCACTCAAGGCTCCAGCAACTTTCACTCCCCCTATCACTTCTTCTATTAGTAAGAACTAAGTCCAATATAACTTTACTTCTAGTGCCCTCCTCTACCTTTTGGATGACAAAGTAGTTGGTTAGGTTGTTTAGGAATTTGTTTGCTCTCCCATTTGCTGCAGAATTTGTCTCCCAGTTGATATATGGGTGATCTCCCATTACTAATGTAGTAAGCTTCCAACATACATATATTAATTTGTGAAGAGTTCATCTATTTCTTTTGACTGGTTGGATAGCCTATAATATACACCTATGACACTTTTTCCCCCTTCATGTTCATGACCTTCAGCATGGATATTTTCAACCTTCCACACAAAGAATTAGAAAATGGAAAATGAGAACTGTGCTTATCCACTTTATTTTTCAGTCACTGTCAGCAAAATAGATCTATTTCTGGCTAGGTTGAGCATAGGTTGCCTTTCCATCTGAACTCAGGGCATGAATACAAACTGTAAACCAGGACTGCAAACATTGTTTGGATGCCAATCTTCTCTCCATATATTTACATTTTTGGTATTATAAGAGGTCAAAAGGTCTCGTGAAAAGTCAGAGTTTAAGAATAGAAGCCTAGAGGCAAACAACATGGCATGGTCAGCTGGATAATTTTTGAGAAAACTGAATTGGTTTTTTAAAAAAGGACATCAAAAGTTTATAATGTATTCAATTCGAAAGATGACTGGCACATGGTGCATTTTCCAGCAATATTATGTTTTTTTCCCCAAAAGAATTTTGTTAGAATATTTCTTTGTAACATTAACAATTCAACAGTCTTATAATGCTTTTGCCTTACTTAGGACCTATCCAAACAGCCCTGATAACTCATCTCTGTTCCTTTTCCTGCACCTCAGACACAGTGGTGTCTTCTGAAGGGTCTGTACTCCTTTGATCCAAAACTTAAAAAAAGAAGAAAACAATCCCGAGGCATGGATCTGTTTTCTCCAGTGGTCACAATAGAAATGGTCATGGATGTACAGAGTCTCACAGCTAGGTAGGAAAGGGTGATTGTCTTCACATGAAATGACCTGTTCTGTTTTCTAATGAAAAACACTAGTTCCATCTTGTTCCACCTTCAGTCTGACTCAGCAGCAATCATATATCAACTAGGAGGTTCAACAAATAGAGACAGAGGGAGGGACGGAGGGAGGGAGGAGGGGGGAAGGAAACAAGGTCTTTGCTTTGCATAAGAGAAGAAGAAAAAATCAAGACTTTTAGTTTTATATACTATACTGTACTGTACTGTACCATACTATTCTACACTACACTACACTACACTACACTACACTATTATTTGACATGACATGATATGACATGACATATTATTTCCAACTACAATCTTTTTAAAAGAAATCATAGCTAGACCCAAAATAACTCCCAAATAAAACAAAATATTTGTGATCTGGCTACTGAAATATTATTACCAGTAAGTGGCCAAAAGGATTTGGTACAGTTCTGTGGCTGTTTCACAAAGATTCTGTTTTTCATTTTAATAACTTTTTAAATAAAAAAATAGTCACTGTATATATAACTGCATGCTTAACACTTCATATTCTTTTGTTTTTAGTACAGTCATTGGTATCCATATATGAGAAGGTTTTAGGATCGTGACCTTCAGTCTGATGAACTCATCCTCATGAAAAGTTTTTTGACAATTTGTGGTTTAAACTCCTGATATATATCACAGTTCTTTTCAAACTTAAAGTCTTATAAAGTTATATGAAAGCCAAATTACCTGTATTTGTGTGTTTGTATGTATTGAGTATAAAATGCCTATGTTGCATTAAATGTCAGGTCTTTGTTGAGCTTAAAAGATTTTTCTGGGCAACTGTGCATCTCTTTAAGAGTTAACACTCACATATGGCTTTGCCCTAGTTAGCTCAGGGGAGTTAGATAGCAATCTTTTTTTAACCCCCTGCACTCTTTCTCCACCTTTCAGTGGTGCCAAATCCGTGTAAACTTCATTTCCCATAAGCCATGCAGTGCCTAAGGAAAACATTTGGGAGTGTTTATGGGCCAGTTGAAGTGTAATGATTTAAGAGATGTTTATAAATGTTTATACTATACAGATTAACATTCTCCAGGGGCTTTGTAATGAAGAGAGCATGAACTGGAATCAAACCAGCCAGTTTGGGCTGGCGATGTATGAATGAGTCCTGCTGGGCTTTACTCAGAGGCTATTTACATAGTTTGAATGGATTTCCTGAGCTCACGCTCTTTCGGCTTTTTATTTTGGGAGAAGCAGAAGAGGAATCATCTAACTTTAGTGTGAATATAGGTTAGAGCTGACACTGTAGCACGTCATTTGGAACTAGAGTTATTAATCAAACATCACTCTAGACAATTGGATAAAACTTTTTTTGCAACACTGCTCAGTCTTTGTGTTTTAATTCAATACTGAAAAAATATTCACTAATTTTGATGAATGGTGAGCCTCAAAAGGCTATTACTTACATTTGTCCCGACACAAAAATGGAAATATCCAAAGCTGGAGAGCATATTTGTGATTTTCTTAGAAAAATAGCATAAGAATGCCAGTCCCATATGGGAGAAAACAAACAAATAAAAGAGACATTGCATGAACTTTCTTTCAAATATCACTGCTATTTGTTTTATGATTCTAACAATAAAATGCACTTTTATTATTTGTTAGGAGGTAAGAGAGAGACAGCAACCATTCAATTATTATTAAAAAAGACAAGTTAATAATTCCTTTTTTGGGTCACACTAAGTATTTTTTTAATGTTTTCAGCAACCACCAAATTTTGGTTTCTGTATAGCTAGTACTTTTTTCTTTCCTTCTCATATCAGTAAATCAGGAAAATGATCAAAAAAAAAAGAGTAAAGGTAGACCTTACTTACAACAGTTAATTTATTGACCATTCAAAGTTACAATGGCATTGAAAAAAGAGACTTATGATCACATCGACAACTGTTAGAGTAACCCCCCAGTCAAAATTTGGACGCTTGGCAACTGATTCACATCTAAGACAATTGTAGTGTCCCAGGTCATGTGATTCCCTTTTCTAACAAGTCAATGGGGAAAGCATCCCTGTTACTAACATAACAATGGCAGTGATTCCCTTAACAAATGTGACTAGAAATGGAACAAAATTTATTTAACAAATGTCTCCCTCAGCAACAGAAAATTTGAGTTCAGTTGTGACCATAAGTTGAAGCCTACCTGTAAAACAAAGCAATCCCCTCACACACACACACACACACACACACACACACACACACACACACACAAACACACACACACACAAATTGATCCATTTGTTTCAAAACAGCAAATGCTTACCACCAACAATACAGTAGCAAAATAAAATTTACCACTCTTTCTAATCTTTTTTTTTTTTTTCGGTTCAATTGTATCTGATTCTTGGAGATTGTCTGGACAAGTCCCTCCAGTTTTCTCAGCAAAGTTTTTTGCTTCCTTCCTTGGACTGAGAGAAAATGACTTCCCCAAAGATACCTATCTCATTTTGTGCCTAAGGGAGAAAAGACTTCATGGGTCTTTGAAGCCTGATGCCATAACTACTACACCAGTGGTGGGATTCATTTTTTTTTTTTTTACTAATGGTTTTGTGGGTATGGCAAGGCAAGGAAACCTCCAGTCAGAGGTGGCATTTGCTGGTTCTCCGAACTACTCAAAATGTCTGCTACTGGTTCTCCATAACTGGTTAGAACCTGCTGAATACCACCTCTACACTACACCAGTTCTGCTCTTGAGATCTATCTGGATAACAGATAAATCTTTCTGAAGCATCATTGCAAAGTCAAAGCATCCTAACATTTAAACTCTAAACATTAACATTTCACGAGAACAACTTCAAGAAAATGTGAAACCCTTCATTACTTAATTCTTCTACTAAAATTTAAAAAGTGTTGTGATATTGATTTGAGATCTGATTACTTCCATTAGTTTAATTTTGTGTAGCTGCATAGATGTTTATTTCTGATTACAGTCTGTCCTTTTTCACATTGCCAACTCTCTCAAAAAGAGATTTGCCAAATTACCTACATTTATTTCTTACAATAAATTGACTGGATGAAAGGATTATTGGCAATAATCTAATTCTAAATAGAACTATAATTGTTTTCTCAGGATAATGTGCAAAGTATAGAGTTACTAGTTAGCTGTTGCTGTTGGTAATTTTATCATATTCTGATTTCCCCAAATGAGGTACGATGACTTTAATAAATGTGCTGGACTCTTTATATATTCAATGACTTTTTATTGTTTATAAACTTGGATCTTGTTTCTGAACAATTTGTGTTATAAACAGAGGCTGTAATAAATAAAAGTAATGATAGCTAAGTCCCCTGTTTGCCGATTCCTATTAGGAAAATGGTGATTTCTGGAAAAACATGAATCTATATGATGGAGCAGCCAGCATATCCCATGAAGGTGATAGTCCTTACAGCCATAAAGCTAGGATAGGTAAGTAAAAAGGCTAAATCTCTTGTTACATCATTGTTTTCAAAGAGCAAAACTGAGGAGTGGCTTTTTGGAAACTTAAGAGCTGTGTCTTTTTAATAAACAGCAAGTACTTAAAAAACGGAAAGCCTTTATTCTGTGTTTGAGCTGGGGTCAAAGACACATCTTCTTCCAAGGGGCAGGAGGGAAGATGTTCCTCTTTCCTCTGCTGTTGCAGTGATTAGGCAGCTGTTTCCTACCTTCTGTGTTATCCCATTGTGTGGAAGGAACAGCACATGGGCTGTTTCTATGGAAAAGGGTAGGTTTAGCTGCTGCAGCTGGTTATATCTTTTCAGGCCAATGACCAGCTTTGTTTGGGTTCCCAGTGTACTTTTCTCTTCTCCTCTTTTATGAACTTTTTGTATTGTTACTTTGAAAATATTTTGCACAGAGGAAGTTCTCAGGGCACAAAGTTATTCTCAAAATTCTCTCTGCCAGCTGTATTTGGTGGCAAGGGCTGTGGAATACCCCAATCTGTACCCAGTGGATTAAAGCAAATTTATTTCAGAAACAATAATTTTCAATTTCAACACTATATGCTGCAAAGAAGGAAACCATCTGTATATTCCAATAACACATACAATGTTCCTTCAATGCCATTTCAAGATTTGTTTTTGTTACTGCTTATTTGATTTCTTTCCTTCAGACATATACCAATTTGTCAGCATTCTTTCTCCAATTAGGTGCCCAGAACTGGACTAAGTAGTTACTGAGCTAGGCTGAATGATCTCCAGTGTTCCTAATATTCTAGGATTCTATGGTTTGCCAACTCTAATGGGCAACCAGATTTTTTGTAGCCTGAATATTTGTATATTTCAATTATAATTCAAGTAATTACTTAATGAAGCTTATGATAATCAAGTGACTATCTTGCCTTACATAATCAAAGAGGAAGATAATGAAACAGCTGTACAGAAGAACAAAGCCGAACAGCAGTTTCTTCTAAAGCAGGAAAGAGCAGAAGGCTATGCCTTCCAAATTCCATTGTTATTCAGGATATTCCACAGAAAGTGATAATTAATTAGAGCTTATAATACTCAATTAAACAGCACTTTGGAGACCATCAAGTACTTGTATATGAGACTGTGCCTTTGATAGTTTAAGTACCATTTTATAGCTGGCTAATATTTATAGAATTAAATTTCTGTGTTTGAAATAAATGGGAAATTGTATTATTTTGGCATCTCATAATAAAAAATTTAGCTTAGTGATGAAAACTTTATCAGATTCAGGATAGTAGAATTAAGGATACAAAGGAGGAAAATAAAAATCATTTCTTTACAAAATAATTTAGAAAATGTAATCAACCCAAGTGGTAATGTAATTTTGAGATTGTTAAGCTGATTTTGATAAGACAGAGGTGAGGTTGGGGATAGGGAACCAGAAAAATGAAAAAGGCAACATTTAGTAATATTCACCGAAAATGAGGTGTCACTATTTCAAAATTAGAATCATATTCATAAAAGCCAATGTACATCATTTAGCCAAAATAGCAGTGAGGTCAGGGACTGTTGCTGAGCAAACACTCAATAGTAGTTTTTTGTTTTGGTATCAGGAAATTGAAGCCTGTCTTTAAATATTAATATCACAATGCCTATTTTATCAGTATGAAAATTAAAATATTTTCTTATTTTCCTTGACAGTGGGGAAATGGCTGTATTTGTTTGTACCAATTTTCATATGAGCCACTTTAATGCAGGGATGCCTGCATAGTATGGTAAAAAGATTCAAGATGGCATTGCAACAGTGTGATCAAACCTGTACTATCAAAACTCTGACTGTATTTTAATGTGTTGCACCCAAAACATACATAAAAGGCATGTGGAGCTTTGATTACAACATCATAGCACCATATTGACTTCTGTTGCCATACCCTGAGGGATATGCCAAGTACAAATTTATTCACAGAACAGCCTTGGTATGCATATCTGAAAGTCATTAGCCCTAGGATCTATTTTGTTCTCATATCCGAAGGCAGAAACCTGCAGGCATTTCAAACTGTGGAAGGTATTTGATTACCCCCTTTCTTTGACTTTTATAAATAACAAACAATAACTTAAGAGTAGCTCTTTGTCTCATCACATGGCTGTACTCTTTTTTAGAGTTATGACAGACATTGGTGAAAAGACAAATTAGACAAATAGACAAATATGAATAGACATTCATAGACATTGAAATAATTCTCTTAATTTTAACATTTACTTGTATTTATATATTCCTTTGTGGGTTTTTTTCTTCCAAACTGCATTACACTGTTGGCTTATGTTCAGCTTTGAGACACCAAACATCAGACCTGGAACAGTGCAATATGGTTCACCTGATTATACACTCATGCCTTTGATCTTTGCCTGCTCAAGTGTACTTTGAATTCATTTTTGTTGAAATGCATCTTGTTGATTTCTGTCCATTGTTCCAGCCTTTCAAAATCTCTTCAATTTTGATACTATCCTCCAAGATGTTTCCTACTGGCTCTTATCTTTATGTCAACCACAATTTTAATAATCATATATGTTCTGTATGTAAAGTGGATGACTCCAAATCTACCATTCTGATTGGCTAAGGAAAAGACAAGTGGATTGGTTCACTAGGAACCAATCCAAAGAGATACCAAAAAGGCGGCAAATCTAAATAGCTGCCATTGGCTGCAAGCAGGCAAGCCAGCCTGTATAAAAGGGCTGGCCCCGGCTTCAGCCGGCGTTCCGTTACTAACTGTTAACAATAAAAGTATTTGTTGTTGGAACCCGGTCTACCTCGTGTGTTTTCCAAACAAAACACTGGCGACGAGGATGGGATCGTCCTGAACGGAACAAAACCTGCACGTGGTGATAAAAGCCCAGACTGCAACTAAGATGTCTGGAAACAACGCACCGCCCGCACCTTTCAATCCCAACGAAGAGGATTGGGATTCCTATGCTGATCGCTTCCAAATGTACTTGGAGAGCAACGAAATGGAAGGCATTTCCGAACAACGAAAGAGAGCCGTGTTCCTGACGCACTGCGGAACAACCGTCTTTAAAATGGCTAAAGCCCTCGCCAAGCCTCGGGACGTTAAACAATTAACGTGGACAGAATTACAGAGACTCCTGAAAGCACACTACGCCCCGATGGTGTCTAATCTAATAAAGCGACATGAATTCTACCGAAGAGACCAGAGAGAGGGAGAAACCGTTGCCGATTTCGTCGCTGCACTCAGACAAATTGGGGGTGAGTGTGAATTCTCAAACATAGACGAGGCAATGAGAGATCGCGTGGTGTTGGGCCTGAGAGACTCAACCGCACAGAGCAAAATGCTCAACAAGCCCAACATCACCGTTACCGAAGCCATTGCGGAAGCCACCGCCGCGGAAGCTACGAAAAAATCCGCAGTAACATTAAAGAAAATGAACACGCACGGCGATGAAACATCAACCAAAGAGAAAAAGCATCCTGCCACAACGACCCATTATGAAGAGTCGGGTGAAACAAACGAATCAAGCGAGGAGGACGACGAGGTCCACCGTTTGCTCACAAACAAGAAAGAGCGCGAAAGGAGAAAGTGGCGGGAATGCGCTGGCTGCGGAGGAAACCACCCACGAGCCGAATGCAGATTCCTCGATGCCATCTGCCGACATTGCAGAAAAAGAGGGCACATCGAGAAGGTCTGCAGAAATAAAAAATCTTACAGCCCGACGAGACGCAGAAATTCCCCAACACGAGCCGAGCCAAGTCGAGCCGAAAGAAAATGGCAACAAGAAAAGCGAGCCAATACACACCAAACTGTCATTATCCAAAGCTCCCAGACGGAAAGTGGAAGAAAAATTAAAATCGTCGTAGAAATCGAGGGAAAACACTGCAAAATGGAAGTGGACTCGGGGTCCTTCCTCTCCATGGTATCATGGGACACAATTCAACAGTTAGTCCCAGGTATCAAGACCAAAGACTTGATGAAGCAGCACCTAACCCTCAAAGACTATCAGGGAAACCAAATCCCTGTGATGGGCAAAGGACATTTTCAAGTTGCCTACAAAAACCACATCAAAGTGCTTCCACTGACCATAGTCAACCAAGACAGACCAAGCCTCCTGGGCATCGAGTGGTTCGCGCCATTGGGCATCGGGATGACTGGGGTCGATCGAGTGACCACAGCCGGCTGGGAAGACGACCTCGTCAGAGAATTCCACGACGTTTTTGACGGATCACTGGGCAAGTACCGGGGAAACCCTATTTCTTTCAATTTAAACCCCCAAATAGCCCCACGAAGAATAAAAGCCAGGCGAGTTCCTTTTGCACTAAAGGCAAAAATAGAGGAACAGCTGGAAAAATTAGTAGCCCAAGGGGTGTTAGAACCTGTGGACCATGCCAAGTGGGAAACGCCTATCGTCACACCCATTAAACCAGACGGGTCCATCAGAATCTGTGGTGACTATAAGGCTACCCTGAACCACGCATTACAACCAAGCGCATACCCGGTGCCCGTAGTCCAGCATTTGCTCCATTCCCTGGGAAATGGCAAAGTTTTCGCCAAACTCGACTTGGCACAAGCCTATCAGCAACTCCCAGTAGACCCAGAAACAGCAGAAGCGCAGACTATTGTCACCCATAAAGGCGCATTCAAATGCCACCGACTCCAATTTGGAGTAAGCGTAGCCCCTGGCGTCTTCCAGAGTCTAATGGAACGCCTTCTAAATGGCATACAAGGAGTCGTTCCCTATTTCGACGACGTCCTAATCTCGGCCAGAGATGAACCACAATTAAGGAACAGACTAAAAAAGGTTCTGACTAAGTTTAGAGAAGCTGGCCTCAAGGTTAAAAGAGAGAAGTGCTGTCTAGTTAAAAACAACGTCGAATTCCTGGGCTACTCAATAGACGGAGAGGGCATCCACCCCACAGATAAAAAGATTAAGGCGATAAATGACGCGCCTGAACCTAAAAATAAAACGGAACTCCAAGCATTTTTAGGATTAATTAATTTCTATAATGTATTCCTGCCAAACAAAGCCACTATAGCAGAACCGCTACACCGCCTGCTAGACAAAAAGGCTACTTGGACTTGGGGTTACAAAGAAAAAAAAGCCTTCCAAAACATTAAAAGACTGCTAACATCAACAAACGTTCTCATCCAATTTAGCAACACTCTGCCATTAACAGTGACCTGCGACGCCTCACCATATGGAGTAGGTGCCGTCCTGAGCCACCAACTACCGGATGGCAGAGAAGCACCCGTCGCATATTATTCTAGGACTCTATCAAAAACTGAGCGGAATTATAGCCAATTGGACAGGGAAGCTCTAGCAATTGTCGCTGGAGTAAAACGTTTCCACGAATATGTATATGGGAGGACTTTTCGAATTATAACGGATCACAAGCCGTTAATGGGGATTTTGGCGGGAAACAAGCCAACACCTAACATACTTTCACCCAGAATGACGAGATGGTCAGAGTTCCTGGCGGCTTATTCCTACACTCTGACACACCGACCAGGGAAACAAATTTCCCATGCGGACGCTTTGAGCAGAGCGCCTTTGCCAACAACCGACGCAGACCCGGCACCAACGATGACAGCGCTACAAATCGAGACATGCCCCGATCTACCCATTTCAGCGTATGATGTCGCAAGAGCCACCGCGAAACTCATTGACTGCCCGCGTTCTTAGCTGGGTAGGTAAAGGCTGGCCGGACAATCTAAAAACTGAAAGCTCCAAACCTTTCCGGACCAGACAGACTGAACTTTCCATCCAAAAGGGGTGTTTGTTGTGGGGTGATCGGGTGGTAATCCCTGCTAAACTGCAGCCCAGGGTTCTTAGGCTTTTACATGAAGGGCACCCGGGAATGGTGAAGATGAAAAGCCTCGCCAGGAGTTACGTGTGGTGGCCGGGTATTGATAAGGACATAGAGTATTGGGTAAGCTCATGCCACAAATGCCAAACAATTAGACCATCCCCACCAAAAGCACCCGTTAAGGACTGGGAAACCCCTCGAGGACCGTGGTCAAGAATACACATTGACTTCGCGGGGCCTACCAAGGGGCATACTTTTCTGATTGTTGTTGATGCCTATTCCAATTGGCTGGAAGTAAAAATCATGCCATCAACGACAACAGAAGCCGTAATTAAGCAACTAGACAGCCTGTTTGCCACCCATGGCATACCTGACATTCTCGTTTCAGATAATGGACCACAGCTAACCAGTATACCATTTGAGCAATACCTAGCCTCCCTAGGTATAAGGCATGCACTAACCGCGCCGGCTCACCCGGCTGCGAACGGCAGGGCAGAGAGAATGGTCCGGTTTACAAAAGAGGGGTTAGAACGAATGGACGCTGGAGATACACAACAAAAAGTAAACCGGCTGCTCACACTGCAGCACATAACACCTAGTACTATCACAAATAAATCACCAGCAGAACTGCTTATGGGGCGAAAATTAAGATCTCACCTGGATAGGTTACACCCAAATTTCACCCCAGAAAACCCCCCTGACTCCTCAACACGGTTCAGACAATTTGAGACAGACGATTTAGTTTACGCTAAAAATTTCTCCGGGGACCCGGTATGGCTACCCGGGCAAATTACCCAACTTACAGGCCCCAAATCCTACCGGGTAAGATTAGACGATGGGAGGGAATGGAAGCGGCATATAGACCAGCTTCGATCTCGAATTGTGGAAAGAACCGCGGACTTAAAAACATTCACAAAAGAACACGGCGAAATGCAAACCGAGGTGGGGGGGGAAAGGCGAGAAACGAATAAAGAACTTTTTAAAAATAAAACTAACATTCAAAACGACCAAAAAGAGCCACCAAAAGACTCACCGTTTGAAGAGACCCACGAAGAGAGATCTTCGGAAGGGGCCAGCCAAGCCAGCTCGACCTGCCCCGAGGAAACGGGAGGGAGCGGCAGAACCGCCGGCCTAAGAAACTTAGGCGGCGGTAAAATGGCCGACTCACCCTTCCAGACGGTTCCAGAGAGGAGGACGGACGACACAGCAGCCCCATCCGAACCGGTCGAAGTCCTCACTGGAAATGAACCGCGCAGGTCAGGTCGAGCCCGGAAAAGCCCCACCTACCTGCGAGACTACGCCACCACGTAGGACTAAACTAAGGAGGGAGGGGTGTTCTGTATGTAAAGTGGATGACTCCAAATCTACCATTCTGATTGGCTAAGGAAAAGACAAGTGGATTGGTTCACTAGGAACCAATCCAAAGAGATACCAAAAAGGCGGCAAATCTAAATAGCTGTCATTGGCTGCAAGCAGGCAAGCCAGCCTGTATAAAAGGGCTGGCCCCGGCTTCAGCCGGCGTTCCGTTACTAACTGTTAACAATAAAAGTATTTGTTGTTGGAACCCGGTCTACCTCGTGTGTTTTCCAAACAAAACAATATATTTAAAAGTATAGGTTTAAATGTAGATAATATCTTAGAATGTGGCATTACAAAGGGAAATTTCAGTATATATTTATTATTTTACTGTTCTCAATAAATAAGGTTTATTCTCCAGATTAGAGAATAATCTTATTCTCTAATAAGAAAATAAACTTCACCCTAAAAATAAAATTAAGCCTCTCCAGATTAGAACCCCGGCTATAGCACTATAATCTTTATGGGTTTGGGCTAGAAGTCATGACATATCCTCTATCTAGACATAACCAAAAGTAATCTGAAAGCAGCTTAGAGTCTGGTTTATAGATATGATTTATTCAGATTTTTAAATAAAAATTATGAGATTGCTTATTCAATAACATTTCTTATGTTTATTTGTTACATTTTTGCCCCCACAATAAGTGACAAATGCAAGTTTAGTTTGATTTGATAAAATGGGTCATTTGTATCATTCAAATTTTAGTCACATGTTAATTACACATTTCAAAGAATGTGGGCTGTGAGTGGACCTAAAATCAGTTTTAAGTAAACTGAAATTAATCTGTTTCTTCTGCCTCTAGGGATGGGCCTTGTGCTTTGCTGATTTGGGGAGTTCTTCTGTCACACCATTTATTAGCTTGTTTCCATTCTGGTGTAAATGTAAATCTTGTTGCACTGTTTATTTATTTATTTATTTATTTAGATTTATACCTTTCTTTTCCTTCAGGATCTCTAGGTGCTATACATAGCACTCAATTTTTCTGCCATGGATCCATTTGGATGTTTTTCAAACCTTCTTCAAGGGATTGGGGGTCTTCCAGAAAAACTCTGGAAGACACAGGAAGAGGACAAGTCCAGCTATATCAGCCAACTTCCACTTAACATAATGTTAACTGTTGCTCACTGATATTCTACACAGCACTTCAGATTAAAAAATGTTTAGCAATATTTCTTATAACAATTCTGTGAAGTAGGCCATTTCTATTTCTTGTAAAACCAAATGGTAGCTGTAGGATTATTACTTGAGTGCTCTTTTACCACAAATACATATTATATATTATGAAATGTTAAATATTCTTTCATGGTGACAGAAACATAATCTTAAAAGTAAATAATTCAGTCTAAAAAAACATCCTTCGCATCACCTATAAAAAAATACTTTTTATCTTGTTGTCTCCTGACTACATTAGCTTAAAAAAAGTATTTGTTTATATAGGCCAACTAATACAATGTCCAAAAATGTAAAACATCAGTTATTAGTTCTGGAAACTTAAATGTTTTAGGACTGGATTTTTTAATGACATGGGAAATTCCCGTTCATTATCCTTCACAGTCATGCCTCTGAGTGCATAAACAGAGCCATGTTAGATCCTGTTAAAGTTTTTAATTGTTCCTCTGAGTCCACTATATTTGATAGCTGAAATATTTGGCTTTTCAAGCAAAGAGATACAAAGTTCTCTTTATAAAATGCTTCCAAGAAATTTCTTAAATATTTCCCCTAAATTTATGAAACACATGTAAAATATGATTGGTGGTATAAAATACTTATTACTAAGACGTACTTAAAGCTTTCTTTTTTTCTTTTCAGTTTCAGTACTATTGCTTTAATCTTTTGCATCAATCTAAAGTCATTTTAAAGAAAGATGAGAGCAAGTAAGCATATTATATTACTGAATAAGGAGAAAAAGTTTCTGTCTTGATTTTTGTTCTATTGAATCCCAATACCATCAGGCTTGACTTATAACCAGATGAAGTTATTTGTTTCTGATAGCAGCAGATTACAGACAAAACTGCTTTTTTTGAATGACAAATTGAACTGGCTTTAAGGGGTTACAATCAATGGTGGGCTTCCAAATTTTTTACTACCGGTTCTGTGGGTGTGACAGAGAAAGGTTGCTGTAAAATCTCCATTCCCATCCCACTCCTGGGGGAAGGTTACCACCAGTTCTCTGAACTACTCAAATTTTCCACTACCAGTTCTCTAGAACTGGTCAGAACCAGTGAATACTACCTTTAGTTGCAATGTATGGTAGGAGTTGCCATCTGCTCTCTGTTTCAGAAAACAAAATGTTTTTTGCTGGGTGTTCTTCCTCATTTATATTTCATCTATTGACCATAATTCAAATTAATGGTTTAGCTTGTTGTCATATATATTCTGCAGGCCTATTTTAAATAGACCAGAATTAAAAAAGCAATAGGAAAACCAAAGAAGTTAAAAAAGAAACCTTAGCTTTTTCATGATGTCGTACAAGCTAGCCACTTACAAAAATTATAGAGGAATTAAGTATTTTTTAAAATGTCTGCGGAATCAATTACAACACATAAAATAAGAGGCTCAAGAGGCATTTCATGATTAAACCACCACAAGATTTTATTTAAAGCCCCTGTCACACTACACCAACGGATGCAAAGAGGATGTAAAACGGACAAAAAAGCTTGCCATCCGTTGGTTAATGCGATGTATCCATTCTGTACTCACTGCCTCCGTATTGCTTCCTCTCTATCTGTCCAGCATCCGTTTATGGACGTTTTATCCGATCAGAAAGTTTTGAGCTGCTCAAAACTTTTGTGCGGAAAATGTATCCAATTCATCCGTTCTGCATCTGCTAGGCATCCGCTAGGCATCTGTTCTGTATCCGTAACGCATCTGCTATATCCGGTAGAAATCCGCTACGCATCCGCGCAACACGCATCCGCTTGGACGCAGGGAGGAAGCAGAACGGATGCAGAACGGATGCAGAATGAATGCCTAGCGGATGCAGCACAGAAACAAAGCATTTAAAACGGAAAAAACCTTCGCAGAGGGGACCTATCTCAGATATTAAGCCCCTGTCACACTGCACCAACGGATGCAAAGAGGATGTAAAACGGACAAAAAACCTTGCCATCTGTTCAAAAATGCGATGTACTCACTGCCTCCATTTGGCTTCCTCTCTATCCGTCCAGCATCCGTTTATTGACGTTTCAACCTCTCAAAAAGTTTTAGGCTGCTTAAAACTTTTACGCGGAAAATGTATCCAGTTCGTCCGTTCTGCATCCGCTACGCATCCGCAACGCATCCGTTACGCATCCGTTCTGCATCCGTTACACATCCGTTACGCATCCGCTATATCCGCTAGGCATCCGCTGCGCATCCGCGCAACTCTCATCTACCCGGATGCAGGGAGGAAGCAGAACAGACGCGGAACGGATGCAGAACAGATGCCTGGTGGATGCAGAACGGAAACAAAGCGTTTAAAACAGAAAAAACGTTCGCAGAGGGGACCTATCTCGGATATTAAGGATGTCTATAGGATGCCTAGACGAAGTCTATAGGATGCCTAGCGGAAAACCTATACTGCCTATAAAAAGGGGGAGCAACTCGTCTGCATCGCACTTTCAGACCAGCAGCCCAGCGGTGCAGACCTCTGCAGCCTTCATCTGACTCTTGCTCTTCCACAGCATCCAGTCATGTCCACCGTGGATTGCGACAAAATCCTTTCAGCAGCCAACATCCTTCTGCAACACTGTGAAACCATCTACAGTCTCTGTGAACAGTACTACGGGAAGAAAAGGAGGCATCCAAAATAAGTCTGGCTCCGAAGATGATTTGCCAGAAGAGCACAGTACATACTTTAGGACAAACTGATGGTGGAACTCAGGAGCGAAGACCCTCGGGCGTTCCAGAACTTCATGAGGATGCCTCCAGCCATGGTTGACGAAGTTGTGCAGCGCCTGACACCCAGGTTGACCAAGACAAATGTTGGCATCCTGGCCAACAAGTTCCAGGTACTTCTCACCACCATGCAACATCGCCCAGAGACCGTGAGGAGGATCATGGAAGCTTGCTGCATCCTGCACAATCTCATGCGCACCTGCTACCCAGTCTTGCAGAACAGCCTCGTGGACCTCCAACAAGCCAATGGGGTCATGGAGCCTGGGGAATGAAGGCAAGGGCAAAACCTGATCGACACTGAGGATGTGCAAGGGCCCAACAGAGCCTCAAGTGAGGCGAAGAAGCAGCGCAACCTCCTGAGACACTGGTGCAACTCCCAAGCTGGAGCAGTGGAGTGGCAAGACAGGATGATAGATGACTAATGGGTGCTTCCTTCAGCCTGTCTCATCACACGGATGAGATTGGGCCATGTTTGTTTGGTTGGGCTACAATGAACAGGGCGTTTAATAAAGAGTTGTGTTTTATGTTGACATGTGTGGACAAATGCTTACATTGTAATTGATAATGAAGGGCCATAGGGGTGGCACCTGGGAAGGTGGACCATACAGTCCCACTATGCTCTCACTGGAGGTTTATCTATCCCACAACTATTACCCATCCCATAGGTATCCCTGCCCATCCCATAGGTATCCCTTCCCATCTCACAGGTATCCCTTCCCATCCCACAGCAATCTTAACCCATCCCAAAGGTATCCCTGCCCATCCCACTGCTATCTTAAACCATCCCACAAGCATGCAAAGGCTAAACCATTTCGTAAAGTTTCCACCCAGACTTTATAGAAAAAAATTAATGAAGCAAGTGTGTGAAACAAAGATAAACTTTATTAATAACAAGCTGTAAAATAAACATGACCTAAGTCAAGTGTCCAAATAAAGTCCAAAATATCCAGGTAGCCAGTCTCTTGCACTCCTCTTGGTCACTCGGAGGTGTGTGCCCAGTCTAAGGTGTTAGGGAGCAGGTGCTGTGGAGGTGGGTGCTGCTGCAGTGCTGGTCTGAGGTGTTATTGGAGTGCCTAGCCCCGAAAGGACAACAGGGGACGGTGTGTTGAGGAAGGTTTCGGACAGCTGGCTCAGCCCCGTGATGCTGAGAAGTCCTTCCTCCATGCCATGGGGTGTCAGCCCCAGTACTGAGGACAGATGTACTGAGGCCGGGCTTGGCTGTGGGTTGGAGGAAGGAGCAGTGTAGTGGGGCTGCCTGCTCTGCAGTGGGGTGAGGACTGTCATGGTTGGCATCAGTGGCATCATTGGAACCGGTGGCAACCGTGTCTCCCGATGACTCTGTGCCTGCATTTGTAAGGGCTGCTGTCTATGCAGCTGGACCTCCGGGTAGCTGTAGCCCTGGTAGGTGAGGGGCTGTGGGAAGCCTTGGTATGGGAGGGACATCACCTGGGGTGGAGGAGCAGACCTGGACTGGGTGGGAGTAGGTGCCTCTGGGTCTGGAGGGTTGTGAAGCAGCTCGGTGATCCTCTCCTTCACCACCTGGTACTGGGGATCAGCCATCTCCTTGAGGGTCTGGTTCACATAATTGAGGAAGGGCTTGCGATTGGAGGAGGAGGATTCGATGGGGACCAGCTGAGATAGGAGACCTATGCTGGTGCGGATGGTGTCCCTGATCTCCACCAGGACCTTGTGGCTCTGCCCCTCCTGCGGTCAGGCTCTCTGCCTTACTGTGGTGGCGGAGGTGTGGGTGGATGCAGCTTCAGCAGAGGTGGACTCGATGTCTCCTTTCTCCCACCGCACCAGGGAGTCCTCATCGCTCTCCACCACGCTTTCAACACCTGCCCGGGGGTTCTCCACCATGGCACACTCCACAGAAACCTGCATGGAGACAGGGACTGGCTCTCGGCCACCAGAGGACTGGCTCCCAGCAGGCTGCCAGAGAAAGAGGGTAGAGATTTGGGCTCCTGGTGCTCCTCGGTGGCAGACCTCACCCTCCAGGAAGCTGCACTTGGCCATGACGTAGGTCTCTCTGTCCGTCAGCTTAACCCTGGCCTGGCCAGATTTTTTGCGGTGCAGCTTCCCGTACCAGGTGTGCATGTGCTTCCACCAGCCGAGGAGCACCTCCGAAGTGTAACCCATACTCTCCGCCCTCTCTCTCCAAGCAGCCTGCTTCCGCTTGGTGTCCCTGTGCAGCCAGTGTCCCTTCCGCCACAGATAGTCATTCTCTCTCAGCCACTCCAGAACCTCATCCTCATGCGCTTCCTCAATTTAGTACTGCCTCCTCTCCCGTTGTTGCATATGCCTCTTCCTCCCTTTGGCAGGACCAGATGGGCCCTCATCAGAGGGGTTTCCAGGTTGTAGGGGCTGCCCCTCCACACCAACAGCATCATCATCATCATCATCAGCAGCAGTATCAGAATCATCACCAGCAGGATCATAATCAGCATCATCAGCATCAGCATCAGCATAATCACCAGCAGGATCATAAGCAGCAGCAGCAGCAGCAGCAGCAGCAGCAAGACCAGGATGAGCAGCAGCAGAGTAAGCACCAGCAGCAGGGTCAGCAAGACCAGGAGCACGAGCAGAATGAGCAGGACCAGCAGGACCAGCAGGACCAGGAGCAGCTTCAGCAGAGTATGCAGCAGAAGCACCACTGCAAGGAGCAGCCACAGCAGAAGCTCCAGCAACAGAAGAGCGAGCCCAAGCAGCATAAGCCCCAGCAGAAGATGAGTCAGGGATATGGGGTGGGAGGGTGGCCCTGTCCCTCTTGCCAGGGATGGCGGCAGGTTGCTGAGACTTTCGCTTCTTCCCCATGGTTGTGGGGCTGTTGGCTGGCAGGAAGGCTTGCAGGAAGGCTGGCAGGCACCAAGACTGGCAGGAAAGCTGGCAGGAAGGTTGGCAGGAAGGCTGGCAGGAAGGCTGGCAGGAAGCCTGGCAGGAAGCCTGTTAGGAAGCCTGGCAGGAAGGCTGGCAGGAAGGCAGGCACCAAGGCTGGGAGACAGACTGGCTGGCAGACAGACTGGCTGGCAGGCTGGCAGCAAGGCTGGCAGGGAGGCTGGAAGGCAGGCTGGCAGCAAGGCTGGCAGGGAGGCTGCCCAGGAGGCTGGGAGGCAGGCTGGGAGGGAGGCTTGGAGGCAGGCTTGGAGGCAGGCTGGCAGCAAGGCTTGCAGGCAGACATGCAGGTAAGAACTCGAGGTATCCAGCAGCAGGTCTTTCCTCGGAATGCTGGCCACGTGGAAGCTGCTTCCCTTTATATCCGGGGGGCTTTCGCAATGCATCCCCCCCGCATGCGCAATTAACGCCAGGCATCCGTTAGTCTTCCGCTGTGCATCCGCTTCATCCACTGTGCATCCATTCTGCATCCGCTTTTTCCGTTCCGCGTCCACTTGGATGAGGCCCCCTGGAAGCCTAGCGGACGCGCCATCCGCTTCCATCCGCTGGGCTTCCGTTCCGCATCCGCTTTGCATCCGCCCTGCGTCCTCCCCGCGTCCATGTTGTCCGCTCCAATTATGCAAATTTTCACCCCTTTTGAGCGCGGATACAACGGATGTAACATTTTTCTCTTCCGTTGTGTCCTTTTTGCATCCGTTGGGCAGTGTGACACGGCCTATGTCTAGAGGATGCCTAGAGGATGCCTAGAGGATGCAAAGGGACAACTAGACTGCCTATAAAAAGGGGGAGCAACTCATCTGGATCTCACTTTCAGAACAGCAGCTCTGTGGTGCAGACCTCTGCAGCCTTCATCTGACTCTTCCTCTTCCACAGCATCCAGTCATGTCCACCGTAGATCTTAACGAAGTCCTTTTGGCAGCCACCATCGTTCTGCAACAGTGCGAAGCCATCTACAGGCTCTGTGAACTCTACTACAGGAAGAAAAAGAGGCAGCCAAGAAGGGTCTGGGTACAAAGATGGTTCGCCAGAAGAGCAGAGGACGGATGGTGGAGCTCAGGAACGAAGACACTTGGGCATTCCAGAACTTCATGAGGATGCCTCCAGCCATGTTTGATGAAGTTGTGCAGCGGCTGAAACCCAGGTTGACCAAGGCAAACACCAACTTCCGGCCCAGCCTGGAACCTGGGCTCAAGGTGGCACTCACTCTGTGCCACCTGGCCTCAGGGACCACCTACAGGAGCATGCAGTACGGCTGGAGGGTGCCACACAACACCCTCAGCATTGTGGTCAGAGAGGTGGTGCAGGCCATCATTGAAGAATACAAGGAGGAGCTCCTCCGGTGCCCCTCCACTGAAGAAGGATGGAAGAAAGTTGCAGAGCAGTGGTATCAGAGATGGAACTTCCCCCACACCATTGGAGCCATCGATGTCAAGCACGTAGCCTGCAAAGCACCAGCCAATTCAGAGTCCTCTTATCACAACTACAAGGACTTCTTCAGCATCATCCTCTTCGCCATGGTCGATGCTGACTACAAGTTCATGTACATCGATGCTTCAGGCAACGGCTCATCTTCAGATGCCCAGGTATACAATGCAAGTGACCTCAAGGGTGGGCTGGAACGTAACTTCATCGTGGGCTTCCCAGATCCAGACCCGCTGCCCAACGACACGCAAGATGTTCCCTACTTCATCGTGGGGGATGACGCCTTCTCCCTCACAACCTACCTCATGAATCCCTACACCTCCATATGCCTCACCCGTGAAGAGAGGATCTTCAACTACAGGATGTCCAGGGCAAGGCGGGTGGTGGAGAATGCTTTTGGCATCCTGGCCAACAGGTTCCAGGTACTTCTTACCACCATGCAGCATCGCCCAGAGACCGTGAGGAGGATCATGGAAGCTTTCTGCATCCTACACAATCTCATGCGCACCTGCTAACCAGTCTTGCAGAACAGGCTTGTGGACCTCCAACAAGGCAATGGGGACATGAAGCCTGGGGAAACCTTATAGACACTGAGGATGTGCAAGGCCCCAACAAAGCCTCATGTGAAGGGAAGAAGCAGCGCAACCTCCTGAAACACTGGTGCAACTCCCCAGCTGGAGCAGTGGAGTGGCAAGACAGGATGATAGATGATTAATGGATGCTTCCTTCAGCCTGTCTCTTCACACGGATGAGATTGGGCCATGTATGTTGGGTGGGCCTACAATGAACAGGGCATTTAATAAAGAGTTGTGCTTATGTTGACATGTGTGGATGATTGATTACATTGTTATTGATAATAAAGGGCCATAGGTGTGGAACCTGGGAGGGTGGACCATCCAGTCCCACTATGCTTGCACTGGAGGTTTATCTATCCCACAGCTATTACCCATCCCAAAGTTATCCCTGCCCATCCCACTGCTATCTCAACCCATCCCACTGCTATCTTAACCCATCCCACAAGCATGCAAAGGCTTAAACCATTTCTAAAAGTTTCCACCAAGACTTTAATAAAAAAAAGAAATGATGCAAGTGTGTGAATCAAAAATAGACTTTATTAACAAGAAGCTATAAAACAAAAATGAGTCTCTGGCACTCCTCTTGGTCACTCAGTCTCAGAGGTGAAGGGTCCAGGTGCTGTGGAGGTGGCTGGTGCTGGAGTGCTTGTCATCAGCTTCTCCAGAAGCAGAAGCAGCAGAAGCCCCAGCCCCAGAAGAGTGAGCCCGTGCTGCAGAAGCCCCAGAAGAACCAGAGTGAGGGCCAGGGGACGGGATGGTAGCCCTGTCCCTCTTGCAAGGGCTGGCAGCAGATGGCTGAGGCTTGCTGTGCTTCCGCATGGTTGTGGGGTTGCTGTCTGGCAGGGAGGCTGGCAGGAACCAAGGCTTGCAGGAAGGCTGGCATGCAGGCAGGCACCAAGCCTGGCAGGGAGGCAGCACCAAGGCTTGCAGGAAGGCTGGCAGGGAGGCAGGCAGGAAGGCTGGCAGGAAGGCTGGCAGGGAGGCAGGCAGCAAGGCTGGCAGGAAGGCTGTCAGGCAGGCAGGCAGCAAGGCTGGCAGGCAGCAAGGCTGGCAGCAAGGCTGGTATGCACGCAGGCAGCCAGCAAGATTGACAGGGAGGCTGGCAGCAAGGGTGGTAGGCAGGCAGACAGCAAGGCTGGCAGGGAGGCTGGAAGCAAGGCTTGCAGGCAGGGAGGCTGGCTGGGCAGGCAAGGCTGTCAATCCATCTGGCAGCAGGTCTTTCCTCTGAATGGTAACCTGCTTCTGAGCGGCTTCCCTTATATCCGCGGGGCTTACGCAATGCATCATCCCCACATGCGCAATTAACGCTAGGCATCCGTTAGGCTTCCCCTGTGCATCCGCTAGGCTTCCACTTCATCTGCTCGGCATCCACTGTGCATCCGCTGTATCCGTTCCGTGTCCGCTTTGCTGAGGTCCCCTGGAAGCCTAGCGGATGTGCCATCCGCTCCCATCTGCTTCCATCCGCTAGGCTTCCATTCCGTATCCGTTTTCCATCTGCTCTGCGTCCTCCCCGCGTCTGTTCCTTTCCATGTTTTCCGCTCCGGTTATGCAAATTTTCGCCCCTTCTGAGAGCGGATAACAATGGATGGAACATTTTTCTCATTCGTTGTGTCCTTTTTACTAATGTTTTGCATCCGTTGGGCAGTGTGACAGGGCCTTAAATGCTTTACCAGGTCTTGAACCATCAGCCTAGGATTTAACACCATAATGATGTCAGCTCCTGGGCAAAAGAAAAGCTGATTTTAGTTGTACAAGAGGAAATATGAATAACTGCAGAGGAATGGTGTATGACATAAGGTAAGGCAGCTAAGATTAGAACTTGAACTACTTTCAACATTGACCCTGGGTGATTTAAACTGTTTAATCTCATTCAGATTGGATCATGGTGTTCTTTCTACCCTGACTCTCAATGTTTCCTTCATAAACTTGTGCAGAACTTATTGCACCACAGCAATATTTTCTCAGCTAATCTACATGAAGTCTTCCTTATTGAAAAAAGAGAAATACTGTCCTCAAAATTGTGAACTGCTACAGTAATTCCCACTATGATGTTGTTTGCTTCTCTAAAAATAGGAAAGAAGAAAGCTCAATGAAAGTATGAATTGAACTGTCTATCTTTAATTCCTTAGATTGTGTATTCTTCTGCGTTTATTACAGAACTAATTATAATCAGGCACCTATTTTAAAATCCTAGTGTAGAAGGACCATTATTCGATGCACCCAGGACATTCATGTTCTTATTAATTTCACACTGATGCACAACCAAGGATGGATCCGTATCAAATAATCTGTGAATTCATTGTACATGGCAGGCAACTTGGGAATTCTAGACTGCAAAGTGTTGCAGATGATTCATACAATAGGCCTGCATTAGAGAGGAAACTATAATAGAAACATGGGAATATAGCATTCTTTTTCATTATGAAAACCAAACCTTCCATTGAAAAATATGCAAAGCTACTTTTCAGTTCACATTTTAATGCACCCAAAGTGCCTCAACACCATGTTCATAAATTTTAAAAAAAGCCAGAAGAGATTTTTTTTCATTCTAAAAAAAATGACATGGATGTAAGCCAATGTTTATTGGATTTTGTTTTTTTTTAATTCATACTTTACAGTAGAGTATGACTGCAGTTCATCAGAAGTACAGCCACTTTTCTACAATTTAGAATTAATGGTAGAAATGTGTACCAAGCATTTCCCTTGCAGAGGGACTGCTCTGCTCTGAAATTAAAGAAACCCCATTAAAGAAAATGTCTATACAAGTTGTGCTCAAAGTACATGACAGAGTACAGTTATTGATTTAACACCCCTCCTCAAATATCCATGACACCATTTAAACTTAAATAGCTATAAAATGTATATTTATAAGGTGAAATAACTGAGTAGTGTTTTTTTAAAATTTCAGAAACAATGAGCTTGGAGAACAGCCATATTTTGTTCAAGTGTATATGTCCAAGTTTAGGGAGATGGTTTTGAATTTCCCATTCTGTAATTGTTACCTGATTTTATATTGTGTTTAAGATGCTATATGACTAGGATACTGTATCTTGGATTTGTTGGTTTTTGGAATGCCATAAATGAGCTTCTAGGGAATGTATGGGGTCCCTGGGCACAGATTACCCAACTCTCTGATAAATTGATCCCAAATGTAATTGCCCTATGAACTTAGGAAGAATGGATAAGAAATCACTCTCCTAGCATCAGCAGCTTGGTATGAGAAATTGGGAGATTTTTGAGAGCTTGACAAAATAATTTTCCTGGAACTGGGGATCCGTTTTAGTGGCCTTTTCCTGAGGGACCACCTGCTTCTCAGTCTATATGCCTGTCCAGTTCAATCTAGCAGAATTAGTACACTACAGATTTCTTCAATTAAACAGTGCCATTATTCAGACCCCAGAAACATTATTTCTGTTTAGCAGTGCCTTCTCTTGAGGTTCAGATGGTCCACATTCTGTCATTTAGAAAGCTGTGAAGACCTGATTCTTCACCTACGCGAGATATACCCCTTGTTTCATACCATCTGGTCTGTTGCATTTATCATATTTTATATTTCATTGGTTTTATTATAATTTCTTTGATTGTTGTGTGCTACCCTAGGTCATTGAGTGTTGGACAGCAAGCAATTTAGCGATGATGATGATGATGATGATGATGATGATGATGATGATGATGATGATAATGATGATGTTTGGCCACATAGCCAGCCAGTTGTTTAGACCAGATTTGGCATTTTTATCCATTTAACAAGTCTTTCCCAAAGACTTGAATAGGCAGATCATTTCTTTATGGTGTCAGAGGTATTGTTACAGGATGTAAGTTGTTGCAAATAAAGTTGCCCTTTGCAATTGACTGGTGGTGATTTTGTCAATGATGTTGGTGTTCACGTGATATTTCAGATGTTTGGGATTATTACTATTTTTATGTGATTGCTTTGTAAACATTTTTCTTTTTTTAAAAACCTCCCCAAATGCAGAAAGATAATGTGTTCCTACCAAGTCACTGTACATAACTCATTTTGGTGGCAAGATGCAAGAAGTGACAGTGACTAGGCAACTCTAGGAGTACCTGGAAGAAATGAATTATCTTGCTTCATTGCAATCTGGCATGAAGCTTACATTTGTCCTTGGAAGCCATGATTCATGAGAGTTGCCAGGAGAGAAGCAGATGGGGAAAAGAATATGTATGCTGAGAAGAACATCTGTCACATATAATTAGTCCTGAAGGAGCTATATTAATTCTTTAGATTTGAGGGGCTGGAGTTGACCGACAAATCCCTCAATACCTTGGGGCTGACTTATCTGAAAGAATACATCTCCTTATATAGATCTACTTACATCTTAGATAAGAACATATGTCATAAATTCTCCCTGTATTTTATATTACTAGTTGGGAAAATATAGTACATAAGAACATGAGCTGGTGGCACCCTGAATGTGTAAAGCCAGGGGTGGGATTCTACCAGTTTGCACCTATTCATTAGAACCAGTTGTTAACATTCTAAGCAGTTTGGAGAACCGGTTGTTAGAAGAAATTACTGGCCTAATCCTATAAGGAAGGTAGGAAGGAAACATTCTGGTGTTGCTTACAGAAACTGCCTCTCCATTAACCCTTATTACATTCTTGGCAAGACTAGACTTCCTGTCTCAGGAACTTCTCTGGAGGTTTTTTCCCCTCCTTTGCTGGTACTTTGCTTGTATGGAGTGACCATTCAAAATTACAATGGCACTGAAAAAAGTGACTTGTGACCATTTTTCACACTTATGACTGTTGCAGCATCCCCATGGTCTTGAGAGGCTAGGCAAGGAGATGCGCGCCTTGATGTGAGTGATATTGAGTTGGCCACACCCAACCAATAACAGGACCACCAAGCCATGTCCACCCAGTCACATGACCACCAAGCCACACCCACCACCTAAACCATGCCCACAGAACCGATTGTTTAAAAATTTGAATCCTACCTCTGTGCAAACCCTAAGAAGAACATGCATTACTATCCTTATTATGTGAAAGGAATGTTGGAGAACAGTGTTCTTGATGCAAGATGTCATTGTGTACATGAGTATCTTATCCAACTTCCATTTAAAGATCAAGAATCAGAAAAAAGAGAGCAGAGGTCTTCATGCTATATTTCGGGGTTAGCAAATTGAAAAAAAATTCAGCAAGACTCCCACATTCCCTCATTATGGTTTTTCCTGATTCTGGTGGAACTATTAGGTACTTTAATTATATTTAAATTACAATAAATATTTCTATATTTTCATTCATTCCTATAACATAGAAAAAAATCCAATGCAATCCAATGTCTTTCTCCTTTTCATTGGAAATACTTTTCCTAGTTCCTTGCTTGCAACTTCTAATGTGTTTACAACAAGAGGGCTAAGTTATGAGAGCAGTAAGCAGTTGAGCTGTCTAATGTCTACATAATTGCCCCATATCATGCCAGTAACCAATGAAAGCTGTAATCAATTTAATTTTTTCATGTAGCATTGTGGTTGTTTTCTTCCAAGCTCTGTTCTTTTCTGCATGTCCAACACATCAAACTTGTCAAACAAAAGCCAGCATGCTTACAAAATTATTCCCATTTAAATTTCACTCCGGACTTTGGAGAATTTGTTAGAGCAAGCTCATATTTCACTCAGATATGTTCAGAATGATGTTTGATTGCAAAAAGAACTGTTTCTGAACATTCTGCACAAAAATAGATAAAAAAAACTATTAATAAACAGAAAATTGGATATAAAATACATAATAGTGGGAAAATTGAATTTCAGAGAACAGGCTATAGACTTAATGACATTAAAATCTTGGGGTAATCTACATTTAAAATTAAATGCTGAAGGGGAAATTTCACAGGAAAACTGCATGTTGACAAAAGTTTGGTGGACTTGTGTGGATGCAAAAAAATATTGGACTAAAATCCACACATGGTTGGAAAAAAATTACTAAAAATCATATAGATTTAAAACCAGAGATATTTTTATTGGGAATTCTACCTGATACATACAGCAAAGATTTAAAATATTTGACTGTAAATGTATTAACAGCAGCTAGGATTATATTTGCTAAAAATTGGAAAAATGAGAAAATACCATTGCAGGAGGAAATTATTAAGAAAATACTGGAATGTGCTGAAATGAGTAGATTGACATTTGAAATTAAAGAACAAGAGGATAAACAATTTTACAAAATTTGGGACCTTTTCTATCAATGGCTAGACAACAAAATATAGTAATAGAATATGTAGAATTTTCGAAAATAATGAATATATAAAGATGTATTTCTTTTATTATTATTATTACATATATAAAATGTTTTTAGGATAGATTTGGAAGGACTATATGAATTGTTATAAAATAAACTAAGTAAAGTATAGCTATCTCTCAAAGTATGAATGAACAAAATTATAGTCAAATGATTGATTAATAATAATACTAGGATATTCAGTTTCTGATAATATGAATTATTATGTAATGTAACTGTAATTGAGACTATGAAATTGATGCACAAAAAATTTGTAAACCAACCGACACACTGTTTGTACACTTATGGAAGAAAGTTGGATGTTTTTATGTTTTGTTTCTTTGTTTTTTGTCCTTAAAAATCAAAAGTTTTTAGTCCTAAAAAGTCCTAAAAAGTTTTTAGACAAGATGAACATGTAATGACAATAGAATAGGTTTTTTTTAAATCAACTGAAAAACAATGAGCCTAAATATTTTCAATTCAGTTCTGATCCACATATCCCTGTGCAGACCTGCCAACCCCTGATAAAGGAAAATCTGGAGACCCATGAAAAAAAATCTGGAGATTCTATAAAAAATAGTGAGATTCACGGTCACGTGAATAACTAACCAATCAGAGCGTGTTATATCCGGTGGTAGAAAAAGCAAAATGGAGGCGCCTAGAGTAAAAAGAAATGTGCTGTATGTATATATGACTGTTTGGTAATATCGATATTGCGTGATCTGAGAACTGGCGTCATGTTGTTTGTGTGAGAATCAGATTTATGCGCGTATAAGCCAACCTCCAAATTTGAAAAAAAAAAAAAGTGTTTTAAATTCGGCGTGAGATTGAGGAGCCTTGTCATGAGACCGTGAGAAATGACAAAAAATCGAGAGACTCACGGCAGAACCGTGAGAGTTGGCAGGGCTGTCTTATGTATGAATTTTTTCATACATAATTATAAAATATCTGGTCCATACTTCTCTGGTCAAAAGATTTATCACACCCAAATTGAAGAAAAAGTATTAGAATGGAAAGATACATACTCTGATATTTTAATGCAGTGTGCTGCTGTCAACACTATGATTTTATTAATCAAAGATCCACCACATATATGGACATATCCTAGACCAATTGCATAAACTTGAAGACTAACTTGCCAAGACCATGCTCCTAGCATAGCATCATGTCCACCTACAATTCGAGTTCCTATTGCTGTATTTTTCATAAGAGGCCTTGTTCCACAGACTAGAAATCAAAGAAAAATAAGTTAAGCCATGAAAGAAATAGCATTCATGTAGCAACAATATATTTAAAGCAGTATTTAATAAAACCACTTTTTATAAGAAATGAAACAAGAGTGAAAGATTTGAGAAACTGAATCACTCCCATTTAGATTGCATGACTCTAGTCTAAACCATATATATTTACTAGCCAATTTTATCTTGGCCTACTTGTATCTAGTCAGCCTCTGTAGTTAATTTATGGTTGAGTGTGTTGCACACAAAAAATACACCAGAATTAACAGGGGGAATGGTGAAATATAGCTGAAAACAAAACTACATACCACATAAATATTCGAACTTAATTCCATCAAATATAAGATCTTTTACACGTGTTTCAATACATGGGTAAATGAGGCACAAAATCGAAACAATAATCCCAAATTACATTCAGTTATGACCAATTTTAGAACTGATAACGCATCAGACATAATTTAGTATGTAAATTACAAACAACCTTGGCCTCAGCGTTCTTTCTTCTATTACTACCCAAAGTCCCGAATCTTTGTTTTATTTCTGAGTTTCCCACTCCAGTTACGATGGCATAATTACCGACATTTCCCCAAGAGCTGGGAACAGGTAAATTATAACTATTTTCGAGTAGATCCCAGCACAGAAACACCCCTCCCCTAATTAACTTCGAACTGTCAGGCTGTCCCATTCTGAGCAACATGGTGGCGATCAACCGCCAAGCTCAATGCCCTGTGAAGATGGGCCAAGACCAAGGCTCACTGTCAGAAAGATTCTGGGAGGACAGGGCTTTGGGCGCGACTTCCCTGAACAGCAGAAGTGAAGCCCAGAGGGAAAAGGCGGCGGGGCAAAAGTTGCGGCTCATCGTCCATCCAGGGAAAAAAATGGCACCCGACTTGAAGGGCATTTTACTTGAGGCGAGGGCTGGTAAGGACCAGCTGACAGGGAGTGCGAGAGCCAAGACTCTCATCGCGGGAAGCCGCCTCGCTAAGTTGCTGCTCCGGCGCAAATCGAGGCATGGACACAGAGAGGGAGAAGGTGGGGATTTTCCTTCCAAGCGGTCATTGAGCCCACTGGACTGAAATAACCGCTGGCTGAACCAGGGGATTCCGGGCCCTCCTCACCACCATATAACAGCCCCTTCGGCTATTCTCACGCTGATTGGCAGGCCCCACTTGCTTACCTTCCAAAGTGATGGGGATGCAACCTTAGATCTTCAAATATTTTTGAGGCCACCCCTGTGAGGCCACCCCCCCCCCAAAAAAAGCATTTTAAATTTGGCGTGAGATTGAGGAGCCTTGTTGTGAGACCGTGAGACATGACAAAAAATCGTGAGACTCACAGCAGAACCGTTAGAGTTGGCAGGGCTGTCTGTGGATCAGATGATGGAAATGTAGATGATGTCACTTTATATATATCTCACAATGTACTTATACAAAATATGTGTGTTCGTAACTCTGAAGATCTGTTGGTTTTTATATGTGGAGTATGAGAGCAGTGTTCCAATATCTAAAGCCCCTCTCACACTGCACCAATGGATGCAAAGAGGATGTAAAACGGACAAAAAAACTTGCCATCCGTTGGTTAATGCGATGTATCCGTTCTGTACTCACTGCCTCCGTTTTGCTTCCTCTCTATCCATCCAGCATCCGTTTATGGATGTTTCATCCACTCAGAAAGTTTTGAGCTGCTCAAAACTTTTGCGCGGAAAATGTATACAATTCAACCATTCTGCATCCGCTAAGCATCCGCTAGGCATCTGTTCTGCATCTGTTACGCATCCACTATATCCGCTAGGCATCCGCTTCGCATCCGCGCAACACGCATCCGCTCGGACGCAGGGAGGAAGTGGAATGGACGCAGAACGGATGCAGAACGGATGCCAAGCGGATGCAGCACGGAAACAAAGCATTTAAAACGGAAAAAACCTTCGCAGAGGGCACCTATCCCAGATATTAAGGATGTCTAGAGGATGCCTAGAGGATGCCTAGAGGATGCAAAGGGACACCTATACTGCATATAAAAAGGGGGAGCAACTCACCTGCATCTCGCTTTCAGAACAGCAGCCCAGCTGTGCAGACCTCTGCAGCCTTCATCTGACTCTTCATCTTCCACAGCTTCTAGTCATGTCCACCGTGGATCGTAACAAAGTCCTTTTGGCAGCCATCATCCTTCTGCAACAGTGCGAAGCCATCTACAGGCTCTGTGAACTCTACTACGGGAAGAAAAAGAGGCGGCCAAGAAGTGTCTGGGTATGAAGATGGTTTGCCAGAAGAGCAGAGGATGGACTGTACAACAAGCTGATGGTGGAGCTCAGGAACGAAGACACTCGGGCATTCCAGAACTTCATGAGGATGCCTCCAGCCATGTTTAACGAAGTTATGCAACGGCTGACATCCAGGTTGACCAAGGCAAACACCAACTTCTGGCCCAGCCTGGAACCTGGGCTCAAGGTGGCACTCAGTCTGCGCCACTTGGCCT
Source organism: Laticauda colubrina (assembly GCA_015471245.1). Taxonomy (NCBI): domain Eukaryota; kingdom Metazoa; phylum Chordata; class Lepidosauria; order Squamata; family Elapidae; genus Laticauda; species Laticauda colubrina. The sequence continues at coordinate 13,460,894 of BLBF01000041.1, read as the reverse complement.
CAGCGACCACCTACAGGAGCATTCAGTACGGCTGGAGGGTGCCACACAACATCATCAGCATTGTGGTCAGAGAAGTGGTGCAGGCCATCATCGAAGAATACAAGGAGGAGCTCCTCCAGTGCCCCTCCACTGAAGAAGGATGGAAGAAAGTTGCAGAGCAGTGGTATCAGAGGTGGAACTTCCCCCACACCGTTGGAGCCATCGATGGCAAGCACGTGGCCTGCAAAGCGCCAGCCAACTAAGGGTCCTCTTATCACAACTACAAGGGCTTCTTCAGCATCATCCTCTTCGCTATGGTCGATGCTGACTACAAGTTCATGTACATCGATGCTTCAGGCAGCGGCTCATGTTCAGATGCCCAGGTATACAACGCCAGTGACCTCAAGGAGGGGCTGGAAGGCAATCTCATCATGTGCTTTCCAGATCCAGACCCCCTGCCCAATGACACGCAAGATGTTCCCTACTTCATCGTGGGGGATGACGCCTTCTCCCTCACAACCTACCTCATGAATCCCTACACCTCCATATACCTCACCCATGAAGAGAGGATCTTCAACTACAGGCTGTCCAGGGCAAGGCGGGTGGTGGAGAACGCCTTTGGCATCCTGGCCAACAGGTTCCAGGTACTTCTCACCACCATGCAGCATCGCCCAGAGACCATGAAGAGGATCGTGGAAGCTTGCTGCATCCTGCACAATCTCATGCGCATCCGCTACCCAGTCTTGCAGAACAGGCTCGTGGACCCCCAACAAGGCAATGGGGACATGAAGCCTGGGGAATGGAGGCAAGGGCGAAACCTGATAGACACTGAGGATGTGCAAGGCCCCAACAGAGCCTCACGTGAAGGGAAGAAGCAGTGCAACCTCCTGCAACACTGGTGCAACTCCCCAGCTGGAGCAGTGGAGTGGCAAGACAGGATGATAGATGATTAATGGATGCTTCCTTCAGCCTGTCTCATCACACAGATGAGATTGGGCCATGTATGTTGGGTGGGCCTACAATGAACAGGGCATTTAATAAAGAGTTCTGTTTATGTTGACATGTGTGGATGATTGATTACATTGTTATTGATAATAAAGGGCCATAGGTGTGGCACCTGCGAGGGTGGACCATCCAGTCCCACTATGCTTGCACTGGAGGTTTATCTATACCACAGCTATTACCCATCCCAAAGTTATCCCTGCCCATTCCACAGGTATCTCAACCCATCCCACTGTTATCTTAACCCATCCCACAAGCATGCAAAAGCTTAAACCATTTCTAAAAGTTTCCATCAAGACTTTGTTAAAAAAAAAGAAATGAAGCAAGTGTGTGAATCAAAAATAGACTTTATTAACAACAAGCTATGAAACAAAAATGAGTCTCTGGCACTCCTCTTGGTCACTCAGTCTCAGGGGTGAAGGGTCCAGGTGCTGTGGAGGTGGCTGGTGCTGGAGTGCTTGTCATCAGCTCCTCCAGAAGCAGAAGCAGCAGAAGCCCCAGCCCCAGAAGAGCGAGCCCATGCTGCAGAAGACCCAGCAGAACCAGAGTGAGGGTCAGGGGGCGGGATGTTAGCCCTGTCCCTCTTGCAAGGGCTGGGCAGATGGCTGAGGCTTGCTGTGCTTCTGCATGGATGTGGGGTTGCAGTCTGGCAGGGAGGCTGGCAGGAACCAAGGCTGGCAGGAGGCTGGCAGGGAGGCAGGCACCAAGGCTGGCAGGAAGGCTGGCAGGGAGGCAGGCACCAAGGCTGGCAGGAAGGCTG
>BLBF01000041.1:13443109-13459143 GCA_015471245.1 Laticauda colubrina | reverse complement strand
CAGGAAGGCTGGCAGGGAGGCAGGCACCAAGGCTGGCAGGAAGGCTGGCAGGCAGGCAGGCACCAAGGCTGGCAGGCAGGCAGGCACCAAGGCTGGCAGGCAGACATGAACTAAGGCTGGCAGGAAGGCAGGCAGCAAGGCTAGCATGTAGACTGGCTGGCAGCAAGGCTGGCAGGCAGGCAGACAGCAAGGCTGGCAGGGAGGCTGGCAGCAAGGCTTGCAGCAAGGCTTGCAGCAAGGTTTCCAGGCAGGCATGCAGGCAGGGCAGACAAGGCTGTCAATCCATCTGGCAGCAGGTCTTTCCTCTGAATGGTGACCTGCTTCCGAGCTGCTTCCCTTATATCCGTGGGGCTTACACAATGCATCCTCCCCGCATGCGCAATTAATGCCAGGCATCCATTAGGCTTCCGCTCTGCATCCGCTTCATCCACTCAGCATCTGCTCTGCATCCGCTGTATCCCTTCCGCGTCCGCTTTGCTGAAGTCCCCTGGAAGCCTTGCAGATGTGCCATCCGCTCTCATCCGCTTCCATCCGCTGGGCTTCCGTTCCTCATCCACTTTCCATCTGCCCTGCATCCTCCCCGCATCCATTCCTTTCCATGTTATCCGCTCCGGTTATTCAAATTTTTGCCCCTTCTGAGAGCGGATAACAACAGATGGAACATTTTTCTTGTCTGTTGTGTCCTTTTTACTAATGTTTTGCATCCGTTGGGCAGTGTGACATGGCCTTCAGGGGATGCCACGAGGAAGAGGGGGTTCAACCTATTCTACAAAACACATGAAGGCAACCAATAGATAGAAACTAATCAAGGAGAGAAGCAATCTAGAACTGAAGAGAAATTTCCTAACAGTGAGATCAATCAACCAGTGGAATGGCTTGCTTTGGAAGTTTTGGGTGCCCCCTCGTTGGAGGCTTTAAGAAGAGACTGGACAGCCACTTGTCTGAAATGGTATAAACTCTGCTCCTTGACTAGATGATCTCCAAGGTCCCTTCTAACTCTGTTATTTTATGTTCTGTGGAGAAGCAGGTGATTTTTTTTCCAATGGATCAACAGTATCTGAAAAGTTTGATTTTTTTTTATACTGTTTTAATACTCTATTACTTCAACAAAATCACTAAAATTATCAATTGGAAGACATTTGTGATCTTTTATGGATCCTCGAGGTCCAAGGATTAATGAAGCAAAAGATCATTACTACTGAAAATGAGTTTTAAGTTATGCAGTATGTTTTAGTTTTGGAATGGAATGTTTTGAAACATTTTGAAACGTTAGCATATCTTAAAATAATTTCTGAGTAACAAGTTTTTTATATCAACTACAAATACACCTGTCCCAACATATTGCCACTTCTCTACTGTCTTAACAGGTTCAAATAAGTCAAATAAAAATAGATTTTGCTATATCACAGTTATCTTTTTGAAAAACGGTGACATAAATGACTGCAGAATGGAACATAACTCTTAGCTGCAAGAAAGGTATAAAAGGTTGTATTTTTGCGATATAGAAAACATAAGTCACTGTGTTTATTACATTAAAACAGCTGCAAATAACAACACAATATTATGATTTCTGTAACATTCCAAATTGTGCCTCAAGAGCTCATCAATGTTATGCCATTAATAAAACAATCCTAAGCATGTTTACCCAGAAATAAATCCTAAATTAATCATTTTCAGAAGGGTCCACATAAGGTTTTTGTGCACAGTGGCCACATTGCTTTCTCTTCCTCTTCTTCCTTCTTCTCTTTTAATTGAAAAAGCAAAAACAATTTAAGGCAAGTTGAAGTCTTGTAGACACAGAGTAAAATCTATGGGCTAAAGATCAAGGAACAATATTGAGAGTTGAACCGTTTGTTGAAATAAAAGGAGGGGGGGAGGATAATCCCTTATTTTTCTAAAATATATTTTTTTCACCAAGCTCCAAGATATAACAATCTCCATTGTTATACATCTGATATCAAGGAGAATTAGAAGCAGTCTTAGAAGTTTCAGGGCATATGGAGATTCTCAGTCATCCAGGTCATGGTTGTCCCAAAGGTATGGGCTGGGGTTCCATAACCATTTGCATTCTGATTCAGGTGATCGTGAGGGTACAGATAAATCTCCAAGTGGCCTCAATGACTCTCAGAAAGAGTGCTAACCACCAGATGATTGTCAGGAGTATAAATCCTTCCATTCTCCAGCACTTGTTCAGAACTGCAGAAGCTTCTTGGATAAGAGGTGAAATGTCTTCAAGGAAAAAACAAAGTCCAAAAAGACCTTTTGGATTAAGTTTCAGTGATTCATGGTACTTGAGATATTATTTGCTATGTCATTCATAAGGTAAGTGCAAATCACAGGGAAAACCATTGGAAAATATGTAAGGATATGTAAATCGCTTCCATTTGGGAATGGAACATCCTAGGCAACTTCGGAAATTCCTATTAAATTGCCAGGTCATATCATTCTGTGGCTATTCAGTGATTTACACATTATCCAGAACAACTCGGCCTACTTTAAGACTGAAAAATCAATACACTTTCTGATTAGCTTTAATATATTCTGTGCAAAAAAATGAATCCAAACCTGTCTGGTTGGCATGCATGCAGTAGAAGCCCACATTCTTGGAGTAGTCTTGTTGCTTCCTTTTACAAAGCCAAGAGATAAACAATTGAAGGATTCTCCCCTTGATGAAAAAAAAAAACATCAGATTTTATATGCTGTCATATTAATTCTAATTGAAATAAACAATCCTATTTAACTTATAAAATCGGTCTACTGTCGGATTGGTTGCCTGACTATTAGATCCAGTAAAAGCATATTTATAATATTGCCTCAGAAACACAAGATGAATTAAACATTCAATATTTTCTAATAAAATATTTAAGTTATAAACAGTGGCAAAGATGCTAATGTTTATATAATATGCACACACAGCCATGATCCCTATCATGTAAGACATTATCTAATGTATAAGCTCTTTGAAAGAAGCAAGAAGGTTTTTTTTAATTTAAAATTGCTTAGTCTATCTTGAAAGTATCTTTCCTGGCTCCAGAAAAGTGAATTGTAAATGCATCTTCATATTTATTTCAACCCAGTAAACACTGACCAATTTTAAAGCATGGTTTTGGAGTTTGTTTGATTGGTGTCTTTGGTTCCTTCTGTCTGTTTTGTGGCTTTGATTGGCTGGCAACACTGTGTTCCTGTGTTGGAGGCTTTCAGTGCAGCTTGACTTCAAGTAAAAGGACGGTTATTATCTATTAGGAAGTTAGGCTTCATCTGGGTGCCTGGTTGGGGTGTGTTTGAGCTGGAGTTATCGGGGGAGTCTGTTTGTGCCCAGGTGTTTGCCTGGCTTGTGGTGTGTAGATCTCTCTATTTGAGAGTGCAGGCTTCCAAATGATTGACAGTCTGGTGGAATCATCTCTTCTATTCATGCTTTCAGGTCCTTTTCAATCTCTATGGCTTCTCTGATAATTCTGTGGCTGGGGTTTTCTAAAGTGGCTAGAGTTTTGGTGCCTTTGAAGTTGATGCTATGGCCTGTGGCTATCATATGTTGCACTAGTGAGGAAGTGTGTTCCAGCTTTTTTACTGAATTTTTGTGTTCATCCAGGCAGGTACTTATTCTTCTATTGGTCTGTCCAATGTATGTGGCCGGGCATGAAGCACAGGGGACTTCGTATATGCCTTGGTTTTCCAGGTCAATTTTATCTTTGGTGTTTCTAAGAATGGCTGCTATTTTTTTGTCTGTTTTAAAGGCAGTCTTGATGTGATGCCTGTGTAGTATCTTAAGCCCATGTCACACTGAACCAACGGATGCAAAGAGGATGTAAAACAGACAAAAAACCTTGCCATCCGTTGGTTAACACGATGTATCCGTTCTGGACTCACTGCCTCCGTTTTGCTTCCTTTCTATCGGTCCAGCATCCATTTATGGACGTTTCATCCACTTCAAAAGTTTTGGGCTGCCTAAAACTTTTGCGTGGAAAATGTATCCAGTCCGTCCATTCTGTATCCGCTACGCATCCGCTACGCATCTGTTACACATCCGTTACACATCCGCTATATCCGCTAGGAGTCCGCTACGCATCTGCGCAACTCCATCCGCTCCAGCGGTAAACAGACGCAGGGAGGAAGCGGAACGGACGCGGAATGGATGCAGCACAGAAACAAAGCGTTTAAAACGGAAAAAATGTTCGCAGAGGGGACCTATCTCGGATATTAAGGATGTCTACAGGATGCCTAGAGGATGCCTAGAGGATGCCTAGCGGAAAACCTTCACTGCCTATAAAAAGGGGGAACAACTCACCTGCATCGCACTTTCAGAACAGCAGCCCAGCGGTGCAGACCTCTGCAGCCTTCATCTGCCTCTTCCTCTTCCACAGCATCCAGTCATGTCCACTGTGGATTGTAACAAAGTCCTTTCGGCAGCCACCATCGTTCTGCAACAGTGCGAAGCCATCTACAGGCTCTGTGAACTCTACTATGGGAAAAAAAATCGGCGGCCAAGAAGCGTCTGGGTCCGAAGATGGATCGGGAGAAGAGCAGAGTACGGACTGTACAACAAGCTGATGGTGGAGCTCAGGAACGAAGACACTCGGGCGTTCCAGAACTTCTTGGGGATGCCGCCAACCATGTTTGACGAAGTTGTGCAGCGCCTGACACCCAGGTTGACCAAGGCAAACACAAGCTTCGAGCCCAGCCTGGAACCTGGGCACAAGGTGGCACTCACTCTGCGCCACCTGGCCTCAGGGACCTCCTACAGGAGCATGCAGAACGCCTGGAGGGTGCCCTCCAACACCATCAGCATTGTGGTCAGAGAAGTGGTGCAGGCCATCATCGAAGAATACCTGGAGGAGCTCCTCCAGTGCCCCTCCACTGAAGAAGGCTGGAAGAAAGTTGCAGAGTAGTGGTATCAGAAGTGGAACTTCCCCCACACCGTTTGAGCCATAGATGGCAAGCACGTGGCCTGGAAAGTGCCAGCCAAGTCGGGGTCCACTTATTTCAACTACAAGGGCTTCTTCAGCATCATCCTCTTCGCCGTGGTCGATACTGACTACAATTTCATGTACATCGATGCTTCAGGCAACAGCTCATCTTCAGATGCCCAACCTCATCATGGGCTTCCAAGATCCAGACCCACTGCCCAATGACACGCAAGATGTGCCCTACTTCATCGTGGGGGTTGACGCCTTCTCCCTCACAACCTACCTCATGAAGCCCTACACCTCCAGACTCCTCACCCGTGAAGAGAGGATCTTCAACTACAGGCTGTTCAGGGCAAGGCGGGTGGTGGAGAACGCCTTTGGCATCCTGGCCAACAGGTTCCAGGTACTTCTCACCACCATGCAGCATTGCCCAGAGACTGTGAGGAGGATCATGGAAGCTTGCTGCATCCTGCACAATCTCATGCGCACCCGCTACCCAGTCTTGCAGAACAGGCTCGTGGACCTCCAACAAGCCAATAGAGTCATGGAGCCTGGAGAATGGAGGCAAGGGCGAAACCTGATCGACACTGAGGATGTGCAAGGCCCCAACAGAGCCTCAAATGAAGCGAAGAAGCAGCGCAACCTCCTGAGACACTGGTGGAACTCCCCAGCTGGAGCAGTGGAGTGGCAAGACAGGATGATAGATGCTTAATGGATGCTTCCTTCAGCCTGTCTCATCACACAGATGAGATTGGGCCATGTATGTTTGGTTGGCCTACAATGAACAGGGCGTTTAATAAAGAGTTGTGTTTATGTTGACATGTGTGGATAATTATTACATTATTATTGATAATAAAGGGCTGTAGGTGTGGCACCTGGGAGGGTGGACCATACAGTCCCACTATGCTTGCACTGGAGGTTTATCTATCCCACAGCTATTACCCATCCCAAAGGTATCCCTGCCCATCCCACAGGTATCTCAACCCATCCCACTGCTATCTTAACCCATCCCACAAGCATGTAAAGGCTTAAACCATTTTTAACAGTTTCCAGCAAGACTTTATTTAAAAAAAGAAACGAAGCAAGTGTATGAATCAAAAATAGACTTTATTAACAAGAAGCTATAAAACAAAAATGAGTCTCTGGCACTCCTCTTGGCCGCTCAGTCTTATGGGTGAAGGGTGCAGGTGCTGTGGAGGTGGCTGGTGCTGGAGTGCTTGTCATCAGCTCCTCCAGAAGCAGAAGCAGCAGAAGTGCCAGCCCCAGAAGAGTGAGCCCGTGCTGCAGAAGCCCCAGAAGAACCAGAGTGAGGGCCAGGGGACGGGATGGTAGCCCTGTCCCTCTTGCAAGGGCTGGCAGCAGATGGCTGAGGCTTGCTGTGCTTCCGCATGGTTGTGGGGTTGCTGGCTGGCAGGGAGGTTGGCAGGAACCAAGGCTGGCAGAAAGGCTGGCAGAAAGGCTGGCAGAAAGGCAGGCAGAAAGGCTGGCAGCGAGGCTGGCAGCGAGGCTGGCACCAAGGCTGGCAGGCAGGCTGGCAGGCAGGCAGGCAGCAAGGCTGGCAGGCAGACATGAACCAAGGCTGGCAGGAAGGCTGGCAGGTAGACATGAACCAAGGCTGGCAGGAAGGCAGGCAGCAAGGCTGGCAGGCAGACCAGCTGGCAGCAAGGCTGGCAGGGGGGCTGGCAGCAAGGCTGGCAGCAAGGTTGGTAGCAAGGCTGGAAGCAAGGCTGGCAGCAAGGCAGGCAGGCAGACATGCAGGCAGGGCAGGCAAGGCAGTCGATGTGTCCGGCAGCAGGTCTTTCCTCTGAAAGGCATCCTGCTTCCAAGCTGCTTCCGTTTTATCCGTGGGGCTGATGTAATGCATCCTCCCCGCATGCGCAATTAACGCCAGGCATCCATTAGGCTTCTGCTGTGCATCTGCTAGGCTTCCACTCTGCATCCGCTTCATCCGCTGTACATCCGCTCTGCTTCCGCTCTTTCCGTTCCGCATCTGCTCCGCTGCGCCCTCCCGGAAGCCCTGCGGATATGCCACCCACTCCCATCCACTTCCATCCGCTGGGCTTCCGTTCTGCATCCGCTTTACATCCACCCTGCATCCTCCCCGCGTCCTTGTTATCCGCTCTGCTTATGCAAATTTTTGCTCCTTTTGAGAGCGGATAACAATGGATGGAACATTTTGCTCGTCCGCTGTGTCCTTTTTGCATCCGTTGGCCAGTGTGACATTGGGCTTTACTGATTTTGTCTGTAGTACCTCTTAGGTAGGGCAGGACAGCTGTTCCATAGGTCTGTTCATCTTCTAGGTCTCTATTATATCTTAGTGAGTTTTTGTGGATCAAGCTGATGATTTTGTTTTTGTGGAAACCGTTGGCTGTCAGTACTTTTTCAGGGTGCCTAGTTCAGTCTTTTTGTGTGTCTTGTCTGCAGGCATTTGGCAGAAGACAGCAAACTCCAAGACCAATAAACACAGACCAAGACTCTCAACCAATCAGGATGAAGAAAAAAACATTCTGGCTCAACAGTAGACTAGCCTCAAATTTAAAACTGAAACGGCTGTGATAGCCTGACTCACATACCAACTCAATACAGAAGCCTGATGATGGCAGATGAGATTCTGCTGAAACGTTGCTACAACTTTAAAAACACAACTACAATGACGTGGGATAATACCCGAAGGAAGCTGAACAGCACATGTATATATATATTCATCTCATCTGCCATCATCAGGCTTCTGTATTGAGTTTGTATGTGGGTCAGGCTATCACATACATGAATAAACGAGATGATACCTCCTGCCTACCAACCATTTTGAAACCTGCCCTCATTAATAAATGAGTACCTAACATGAAGAATGACACCAGACCCACACCCACGAGTGCCACACAAGATGCTACCACCACATTTCCACACAGAAAAAAGACTCACACCCACACAGAAGATGAGACACGACCATGAACCAGAAGCCGTACCACAGCTGCACCACTACCCACTTCAAACCCCTCTGACCCATACAAGAAGTAAACTGACAGCCACCATCAAGATGTGCCACGACTACAAACATGAAGCCAAACAACAGGATCACAGCTCACCACTCAAATCCCCCAGCAACTAAGACTAACCTGAGCACAACCAAGCCCCCACCTAAAAAGAACACACCCTCAGCCAATCAGAACACAGCCAACCCCCCTACCAATCAGAACACAGCCAAACCCCCAACCACTGAGAACACCCCCCCACCCAATCAATACACAGTCAAGCCCCCACCCAATCAAGTCACACCCCCACTAGCAGTTAAAAGGAAGAAGCAACTGCAAGCTCACATTACTCTGAGAAGCACAGAGCTGAAGAAACAAGCCTGAAGATATGAATGAGACTTCATCGAAACGTTGCCTAGATACTTCCAATTTTAAGCGGGAGAAAACCCAAATAACCAAAGATCCACATAAAAATACCTGCGAAAACCTCAGAAAACAAATATAGATAGATAGATAGATAGATAGATAGATAGATAGATAGATAATGATTTTTTAAGTTTTCGCGGGTACCTACATGTGTGCTCTTCAGCTTCCTTTGGATATTATCCCACATCATTGTAGTGCTTTTAAAGTTGTAGCAACGTTTCAGCAGAATCTCATCTGCCATCATCAGAGTTCTGTACTGGGTCAGGGTCTCACAGCCATTGGTTTTAAATTTGAGGCTAGCTTACTGTTGTGCCAGGATGTATCTTTCTACATCCTGATTGGTTGTGAGTCTTGGTCTGTGTTTGTTGGACTTGGAGTTTGTTTGAAATGTTTTTCTGGTTTCTTCTGTTTCTTTTGTGTTTTTGATTGGCTGGAAACACTCTGTTCCTATATTGGAGGCTTTCAGTGCAGCTTGGCTTCATGTGAAAGGACGGCTATTATCTATTAGGAAGCTAGGTTTCATCTGGGTGCCCGGTGGGGTTGTGTGTGAGCTGGAGGTATCGGGGGGAGTCTGTTTGTGCCGAGGTGTTTGCCTGGCTTGTGGTGTGGAGATCTTTCTATTTGAGAGTGCAGGCTTCAAAATGATTGACAGTCTGGTGGAATCATCTCTTCTATTCATGCTTTCAGGTATTTTTTCAATCTCTATGGCTTCTCTGATGATTCTGTGGCTGGGGTTTTCTACAGTGGCTAGGGTTTTAGTGCCATTGAAGTTGATGTTGTGACCTGTGGTTTTAATGTGTTGGACTAGTGAGGAGGTGTTCCAGCTTTTTTACTGTATTTTTGTGTTCATCCAGCCGATACTTGCTACAACTTTAAAAGCACTACAATGACGTAGGATAATACCCAAAGGAAACTGAACAGCATATATATATAAAATGGAGAGAAACACTTGCAATCCATTGCTTAACGTGGTGCTTCCGTTCTGTACTCACTGCGTCCATTTTTCTTCCTCTCTATCCATCCAGCATCCGTCGACTGAGCTTCCATCCGCTCAAAAAGTTTTGAGCTGCTCAAAACTTTCGGAGTGGAAAATGTATCCAACGCGTCCATTCTGCATCCTCTAGGCATACGGGTAACATCCATTCTGTATCCGTCGTCATCCGTTATGCATCGGCTACATCCGCTAGGTATCCGCTGTGCATCCGCGCAACTCAAATCCACTCCAGCAGTAAACGGACACAGGAAGGAAGCAGAACGGACGCGGAACGGATGCGCAGCATTAGTAGCACGGATGGAGAAAGGATGAAAGCGGATGCAGCTCACAAACAAAGCATTTTAAACGGAAAAAAATGTTCACAGAGGGGACCTACATCAGATATTAAGGATGTCTAGAGGATGCCTAGAGGATGCAAAAGGACACATACTGGAAAGCCTATATTTCCAATAAAAAGGGGGAGCAAATCACCTGGATCTCACTTTCAGTCCAGCAGCCCTGCTGTGCAGACTTCTGCAGCCTTCATCTGCCTCTTCCTCTTCCACAGCATCCAGTCATGTCCAACATGGATCGTAACACAGTCCTTTTGGTAGCCACCATTGTTCTGCAACAGTGCGAAGCCATCTACAGGCTCTGTGAACTCTACTACGGGAAGAAAAAGTGGAGGCCAAGAAGCGTCTGGGTACGAAAATGGATTGTCAGAAGAGCAGAGTACGGACTGTACAACAAGCTGATGGTGGAGCTCAGGAACGAAGACACTCGGGCATTCCAGAACTTCATGAGGATGCCTCCAGCCATGTTTGATGAAGTTGTGCAGCGGCTGACACCCAGGTTGACCAAGGCAAACACCAACTTCCGGCCCAGCCTGGACCCTGGGCTGGCTCTGCTCCACCTGGCCTCAGGGACCACCTACAGGAGCATGCAGTACGGCTGGAGGCTGCCACACAACACCATCAGCATTGTGGTCAGAGAATTGGTGCAGGCCATCATCGAAGAATACCTGGAGGAGCTCCTCTAGTGCCCCTCCACTGAAGAAGGCTGGAAGAAAGTTGCAGAGCAGTGTTATCAGAAGTGGAAGTTCCCCCACACCGTTTGAGCCATCGATGTCAAGCACATGGCCTGGAAAGTGCCAGCCAAGCCGGGGTCCACTTATTTCAACTAAAAGGGCTTCTTCAGCATGATACTCTTCGCCGTGGTCGATACTGACTACAATTTCATGTACATCGATGCTTCAGGCAACAGCTCATCTTCAGATGCCCAACCTCATCATGGGCTTCCAAGATCCAGACCCCCTGCCCAATGACACGCAAGATGTGCCCTACTTCATCGTGGGGGATGACACCTTCTCTCTCAGAACCTAACTCATGAAGCCCTACACCTCCAGATGCCTCACCCGTGAAGAGAGGATCTTCAACTACAGGCTGTCCAGGGCAAGACGGGTGGTGGAGAACGCCTTTGGCATCCCGGCCAACAGGTTCCAGGTACTTCTCACCACCATGAAGCATCACCCAGAGACTGTGAGGAGGATCGTGGAAGCTTGCTGCATCATGCACAATCTCATTCGTACCCGCTACCCAGTCTTGCAGAACAAGCTTGTGGACCTCCAACAAGGCAATGGGGACATGGAGCCTGGGGAATGGAGGCAAGGGCGAAACCTGATCGATACTGAGGATGTGCAAGGCCCCAACAGAGCCTCACGTGAAGGGAAGAAGCAGCGCAACCTCCTGAGACACTGGTGCAACTCCCCAGCTGGAGCAGTGGAGTGGCAAGACAGGATGATAGATGATTAATGGATGCTTCCTTCAGCCTGTCTCATCACACTGATGAGATTGGGCCATGTATGTTGGGTGGGCCTACAATGAACTGGACATTTAATAAAGAGTTGTGTTTATGTTGACATGTGTGGATCAATGCTTAAATTGTTATTGATAATGAAGGGCCATCGGTGTGGCACCTGGGAGGGTCCCACTAAGTCCCACTAAGCTTTCACTGGAAGTTTATCTATCCCACAGCTATCTTAACCCATCCCACAGGTATCCTAATTAATGCCACAGGTATCCCTGCTCATCCCACTGCTATCTCAACCCATCCCAAAGGTATCCCTGCCCATCCCACAGCTATTACCCATCCCAAAGATATCCCTGCCCACCCCACTGCTATCTTAACCCATCCAACAAGCATGCAAAGGCTTAAACCATTTCTAAAAGTTTCCACCAAGACTTTATTTTCAAAAATAAATGAGGCAAGTGTGTGAAGCAAAGATAATCTTTATTAATAACAAGCTGTAAAAGAAAAATGACCCAAGTCAAGTGTCCAAATAAAGTCTACAGGTAGCCACCCAGTCTCTGGCACTCTTCTCTGTCACTCAGAGGTGTGCCCAGTCTCAGGGGTGAAGGGTCCAGGTGCAGTGGAGGTGGGTGCTGCTGGAGTGCTGGTTTGAAGCGCCACTGGGATGCCTGGCCCCAAGAGGACAACAGGTGACGGTGTGTCTCAGACAGCTGGCTCAGCCCCGTGTTATTGAGAGCTCCTTCCTCCATGCCAGTACCGATGACATATGTACTGAGTCCGGGCTTGGCTGTGGTGTGGAGGAAGGAGCAGTGTAGTGGGGCTGTCTGGTTTGCAGCTGTGTGAGGACTGGCATGGGTGGCATCGGTGACGTGGGTGGCATCGGTGGCATCAGTGGAACCGGTGACGATGGTGGCGTCCGATGAACCTGTGCCTGGACTGGGAAGGGCTGCTGCCTCTGCTGCTGGACCTCCTGGTAGCCATAGCCCTGGTAGGTGAGGGCCTGTGGAAATCCTTGGAATGGGAGGGACATAATCTGGGGTGGAGGAGAAGACCTGGATTGGGTGGGAGCAGGTTCATCTGGATCTGGAGGGTTGTGAAGCAGATCGGTGATCCTGTCCTTCACCACCTGGTACTGGGGTTCCGCCATGTCCACGAGGGTCTGGTTGACATAGGTGTGGAAGGGCTTGCGATTGGAGGATGAGGAGTCGGTGTGTACCAGCTGAGAGAGGATATCTATGCTGCTCCTGATGGTGTCTCTTATCTCCATCAGGACAGTGTGGCTCTGCCCCACCTGTCTGGCTCTCTGCCTTTCTGTGGAGGTGGAGCTGGGGGTGGATGCGTGTTGGACTGTGGTGGAAGTGCCGTCTCCTTTCTCCCACTGCGCCAGGGGGTCCTCCATGCTCTCCGCCACGGTTAGAACAGCTGTTGGCGGGTTCTCCACTGTGGCACGCTCCACAGACACCTGCCTGGAGACAGGAGCTGACTTTTGGCCAGAAGAGGACTGGCTCTCAGCAGGCTGCCTGAGAGAGAGGGTTGTGAGATGGGCTGCTCCTCGGTGGTGGATCTCACCATCCAGGAAGCTGCACTTGGTCATGACGTAGGTCTCTCTGTCTGTCAGCTTGACCGCGGCCTGGCCTGATTTCTTGAGGTGCAGCTTCCCGTACCAGGTGTGCATGTGCTTCCACCAGCCAAGGAACACCTCCGAAGTGTAGCCCAGGCTCTCCGCCTTCTCTCTCCAAGCAGCCTGCTTCCTTTTGGTGTCCCTGTAGAGCCTGTGTCCCCTCCGCCATAGATTGTCATTCTCTCTCAGCCACTCCAGCACCTCATCCTCATGTTCCTCCTCGATGGAGTATTGCCTCCTCTCCCGTTCTCGCATATGCCTCTTTCTCCCTTTGGCAGGACCACATGGGCCCTCATCAGAGGGGCTTCGAAGTTGCAGGGGCTGCTCCTCCACACCACCAGCAGCAGCAGCAGCACCAGCAGGACCAGCAGCAGCACCAGCAAGACCAGCAGGACCAGGATCAGCAGCAGCAGAGTAAGCATCAGCAGCTCCAGCAGCACCAGCAGCACCAGCAGGACCAGGAGCACGAGCAGGACCAGGAGCACGAGCAGGACCAGGAGCACTAGCAGGACCAGGAGCACGAGCAGGACCAGGAGCACGAGAAGGACGAGCAGGACGAGGAGCAGCTTCAGCATAGTAAGCCCCAGCAGAAGCCACAGCACCAGGAGCAGTGCCAGCAGAGTAAGCACCAGCAGAAGCACCACCTCCAGGAGCAGCATCTGCAGAGTAATCACCAGCAGAAACACCACCGCCAGAAGCAGCTTCAGCAGAGTAAGCACCAGCAGAAGCACCACCGCCATAAGCAGCATCAGCAGAAGCCCCAGCAGAAGCAGAGTGAGGGCCAGTGGGTGGGAGGGTGGCCCTGTCCCTCTTGCCAGGGCTGGCAGCAGAACAATGAGGCTTTCTCTTCTTCCCCATGGTTGTGGGGTTGCTGGCTGGCAGGCAGGCAGGCAGGCAGGCTTGCAGGCATGCAGGCAACAAGGCTGGCAGGCAGGCTGGCAGGGAGGCTGGCAGCAAGGCAGGCAGGCAGCAAGGATGGCAGCAAGGCAGGCAAGCAGCAAGGCTTGCAGGCATGCAGGCAGCAAGGCTGGCAGGCAGGCTGGCAGGGAGGCTGGCAGCAAGGCAGGCAAGCAGCAAGGCTGGCAGCAAGGCAGGCAAGCAGAAAGGCTTGCAGGCAGTCTGGCAGCAAGGCTGGCAGGCAGGAAGGCAGGCAGGGTGGCAGGGATGCTGGCAGTGATGCTGGCAGGCAGGCTGGCTGGCAGGCAGGCAGGCAGCAAGACTGGCAGACATGCAGGCAGGCTGGTAAGGCAGGCTGGCAAGGCAGTCAATGTGTCTGGCAGTAGGTCTTTCCTCTGAATGGTGACCTGCTTGGAAGCTGCTTCCCTTTATATCCGCGGGGCTTATGCAATGCATCCTCCCTGCATGTGAAATGAACACTAGGCATCCGCTAGGCTTCCGCTCTGCATCCACTAGGCTTCCGCTCTGCATCCGCTTCATCTGCTAGGCTTCCACTGTGCATCCGCTTCATCCGCTTGGCGTCCACTCTGCATCCACTGTATCCATTCCGCGTCCGCTTTGCTGCAGTTCCCCAGAAGCCTTGTGGATGTTCCATCCACTCCCATCCGCTAGGCTTCCATGGAGCATCCGCTTTCCATTCGCCCTGCGTCCTCCCCCCGTCCGTTCCTTTCCCTGTTGTCCGCTCTGGTTATGCAAATTTTTGCCCCTTTTGAGAGCAGATAACAACGGATGGAACATTTTTTCATCCGCTGTGTCCTTTTTACAAACGTTTTGCATCCGTAGGCCAGTGTGACAGGGCCTTTACATGAATGCAGTTCAGCTTCCTTCGGGTATTATCCCATGTCATTGTAATGCTTTTAAAGTTGTGGCAACGTTTCAGCAGAATCTCATCTGCCATCATCAGGCTTCTGTATGAAGTTTGTATGTAAAGGTGGGATAATACCTGAAGGGAGCTGAACTGTATTTATATATATATATTTTTTTGTGTGAGCTGTGTGTGAGCTGGAGGTATCAGCGGGAGTCTGTTTGGGCCCAGGTGTTTGCTTGGCTTATGGTGTGGAGATCTTTTGATTTGAGAGTGCAGGCTTCCAAATGATTGACAGTCTAGTGGAATCATCTCTTCTATTCATGCTTTCAGGTCTTTTTTCAATCTCTATGGCTTCTCTGATGATTCTGTGGCTAGGGTTTTCTAAAGTGGTTAGGGTTTTAGTGCCATTGAAGTTGATGTTGTCACCTGTGGTTTTCATGTGTTGGACTAGTGAGGAGGTGTGTTCCAGCTTTTTTACTGTATTTTTGTGTTCATCCAGGCGGGTACTTATTCTTCTATTGGTCTGTCCAATGTATGTGCCCGGGCATGATGCACAGGGGACTTTGTATATGCCTTGGTTTTCCAGGTCAATTTTGTCTTTGGGGTTTTGAAGGATTGCTGCTATTTTTTTGTCTGTTTTGAAGGCAGTCTTGATGTGATGCCTGTGGAGTCTTACTGATTTTTTCTGTAGTACCTCTTATGTAGGGCAGGACAGCTGTTACATAGGGCTGTTGATCTTCTAGGTCTCTATTCTGTCTTAGTGTGTTTTTGTGGATCAAGCTGGTGATTTTGTTTTTGTGGAAGCCGTTGGCTGTCAGTACTTTAGTCAGGGTGCATAGTTCAGTCTTTATATGTGTCTTGTCTGCCAGGCGTTTTGTTCTGGCAATCAGTATTTTGGCCACAGAATTTATCTGTGCTGGGAGAAAACCCCATATTTTTCATCACTATAGAAAACCCCATCACTATAGAAAACCCCATCACTATAGAAAACCCCTTCACTGTAGAAAACCCCAGCCACAGAATCATCAGAGAAGCCATAGAGATTGAAAAAAGACCTGAAAGCATGAATAGAAGAGATGATTCCACCAGACTGTCAATCATTTGGAAGCCTGCACTCTCAAATAAATAGATCTCCACACCACAAGCCAGGCAAACACCTGGGCACAAACAGACTCCCCCCTATACCTCCAGCTCACACATAACCCCACCAGGCACCCAGATGAAACCTCGCTTCCTAATAGATAATAGCCGTGCTTTCACATGAAGCCAAGCTGCACTGAAAGCCTCCAATACAACCCCCCCACCAGACTGTCAATCATTTGGAAGCCTGCACTCTCAAATAGAAAGATCTCCATGCCACAAGCCAGGCAAACACCTGGGAAAAACAGACTCCCTCTGATAGCTCCAACCTAACCCCCCCACCAGGCACCCAGGTGAAACCCAGCTTGCTAATGAATAGCAGCTTGCTAATGAAGAGCAGCCATCCCTTCACACGGAGCCAAGCTGCACTAAAAGCCTCCAACACAAGAACAGACTGTTGCCAGCCAATCAAAGCCACAAAACA
>BLBF01000041.1:13365259-13438109 GCA_015471245.1 Laticauda colubrina | reverse complement strand
AGCTTCCTTCGGGTATATAAATATTTATATTATCGTAGCTACAGTGTACCTGATAAAATATTGAAAGTAACTCTTTATTTTCTGCAATTTCAATCATTTAAATTACTGACTGTTAAGTTATTTGACTCCTTAATGCAGAAGGGGAACCCCAAGGCTTCACTAGAAACCTGAGAATAAGGATAAAATCATTCTGTATTTACTGCAAGAAATAGGATTTCAAACTTTTTATTTACTTCATTTATTGATTCAATTTTATAGCCACCTATTTAAGTCAATGACCTCCGTAGCCACAATAGGGTGATTTTAGCTTCATTCCCTTGTCTATGGAGATTCTCATTCATCCAAGTCATGGTTGTCCCAAAGGTGCTTTTTCAAGAGGCAACTGGACTTTCTGCTTTTTCTTTGATGATGTTTCACTTCCCCTTTGGGATTCTTTCCTTTCTATCCCTTACTGGATTAATCTTTGTCTGCTCCACACTGCTGCAGCCCTTGTCATTGCCCTTATTTGTACTTCTTCTCTATCACTGAAACCACATTCTTATGTTCACCGGGCAAACTACAAAAGCAGGGCACCATTTAACTGATGGAAATTCATACAAAAAAACATTACTTTCCAGTCTGTTCTTCAAGTTTGGAACCTCACTACAGAGGATAAGCATAATGTGTGTTTTCTTTTTTAAAAAAACCTCATCATTATGAGACTACCATCTCTTAAACATTCATTTCTTTCTCCCATTTAATAAAATTTAATGAGGAATTCTCATTAGCAACCAGTAAGAGTGTTGTAGTAACAATATAATGTCTAGTGAAATCTGCACCTCGTAAAATGGAAAGAGATTAATTAAGAGTTTGTATTTCAAGGGTGAGAGGGAGAGAGGAAAAGAGGAAGGGGAAGTAAAGGAAGATTCTGTTATATTCTCTATTCATATATCTAATTCCTAAAGATTTCTGTGAATGTACAGCTGCTTACTCAGCCATTGATAAGGCTATAGTAGATTCACTTGTGAAAAACTCAAAGCTGACATAATATATTAATAATATGAAGCATTAACATCAATTTATTTACAGAAAGCAGAACTTCATACTTATATATCAATCATTTATAAAAATAATAATCAATTTTATAATATGTATGTTTCTGGTAATGTTCCATTTTTCCATAAATTGAAGGATCATAGGGCTGGGGGCGGGACAGATTGCACAATTCAGCACTCATTTTGAAATGAAGTTCTCTTGAATATCTAATATTCTAAATCTATCAAGCACTATTTTTTCAAATACATGTACATATGAGTGTGGATATTCAAATACATATGAGTGTGGATATACAAAGACTTGTGAAAATAAATCAAGGAACCAAGCTTCTGTACAATACATACCCAGCTAGTAAAGATAGTTATTTATTTTTATTTTATTTATTTATTTGGTTTGTCAATTGCTTACAAGATAATAGGTACAAATAAAAACATTGTTATGAATACATAGATACATATAATAAAAATAAAAATAAAAGAAACAATAGGACAGAGAGGGTAGGCACGTTGGTGCTATACTATAAAATAAATTAAAAACACACATATATGTTCTCATACACAAAACAATCAAATAACTTTAGCCCCAATAAGTAAAATGTAGTCTTAGTAGAAATGGTGACTTGAATGTTACAGGTTCTCAGCTCGGGTCTTTTCCCATGTAAAATTAAGAGTATCTTGGCAACGGTTTGACGAGGTCCCACTCGCCATCCTCAGGCTGGTGCTTTCGGCTTCGTACCAGTGCAAGCAGTGTGTGATCGGAGCTGCTGTCTCTCTAAAAATACTGGTGCTGGGGGCTGGTGTGCTGGGCTGGTTGGCTGCGCTGCTGCCTCTTGATTGGTTGATGGAGTTGATGTTGGTATAACGGGCTGTTTGATGGCCTCGTGAGTTTTGTTGTGGAGATATCCTGGATCTTTTGCTGTAATCTCCTGGGTTGTTTGTTTTGTAGTGATCTTTTTTCCATTAGCCTCTTGTGTTTTAATGGCTTGGGTAATGGATTGTGTGATGGGCTTGCAAGTTCTTTTGTTGTGATATCCTGGGCCCTGCGTTGTAATCTCCTGGGTCGTTTGTGTTAAGCCTGGGTTCCCCAACCAGGGTTAGGTAGACAAGCTAAACAGAATGTGCAGCGTTAGTCAGATAGGCACACAGATAAATGAGTGAGCTAAGCTTGTATGTTTATTAACATACAGTAAAAATAACAGATACGCTTGTGCTATCAAGAATATATTTTATTCCAGTATAAGTTTATGGCATAGTCAAATAACAGTCCAATATTCATTTACCATGTAGTCAGTCCATTCAGGGATATTCAGTTAGCAAAGTCCATGTAGAATATCCTATGTCAGTTCACATAAAAATCAGTCCTTTGTTATCTCTCCCATTCGAGCAATGCAGTCTTGATTCCAAGCAGTAATCAGGGATCATCAAAGCCAGAGAGAGAGTGCAAGCAAGCTGTAGACTTGCTATTTTTAAATGGTTTTCATAACCACTCCCACAATTGCTATTTCACAGTTAAAGCTGCATACACTAACTATGATTCATAGTTATTATTTCACGTAAACCAGTTAGGGTAAACAATGTTATCCCTAACATTCTCCCCTTTTAGGTTACATAATAACTATGAATCATTTACATCTTTAGAAAATATTTTTCGCAACTTTCTTTAAACTTAGTTGCTCCTTGAGCTTTTGTAAATTGGTCTGCAATGTTTTCTTCTGACATGCAGTATTCCAATTTTATTAATCCATTTTTCACTGATTCTCTTACATTCAAATATCTTAAGTCAGTATGTTTTGATCTAGTTTTTACAGCAATACTAGTAGCTAACTTTATAGCTGCTTGGTTATCCTCATACACCATAATGGAATCTTTTACAGTTATACCCATGTCCAACAATAACTGTTTGTAGAAAATCAAGTCAGTGCATAATAATGACAGACATGAAAATTCTGCTTCCATCGTGGATAAACTAATATGCTGTTGTCTGATTGACCTCCATCCTATTAGTGTCTTACCAAATAATATAGCCATCCCAGATGTTGATTTTCTAGTGTTTATATCAGTTGCAAAACTTGCATCTGCATAAGCACTAAGACTCAAATCACCCTTTGGTTCTATATATAATGCATGGTTTATTGTTCCCTTAAGATATCTCAATATTCTTTTTAAAGATTTCCAATGACATTGTTTTGGATCTGAATTAAAACGTGCCAGCTGATTTACACTATAAGCTATATCTGGCCTTGACCAATTGCTTATATATGATAAGCTACCAATCAAAGATTGATATATGGACTTATCAAATTTGGGACTTTGATCATTAGTTTGGCAAACTTCCTGACTCATTGGAGTCTTTGCCGGTTTACAAAGTTCCATCTTATAAGTTTTAATTAATTGGCAAATTTTATCTTCTTGAGATATCTTAAAACCATTATTTGTTTTATTTATTGTCAATCCTAGATACCTTTTAATTTCACCAAAATGCTTTATTTTTATCTTTTTGGCTAATAATGATATAATCTCATTAGCTTCATTATTAGTTTTAGTTATTAAAGCAATATCATCAGTAAATAATAATAATAATGACACCGTTCCATTATTTTCTCTTTTAAACACACACGGATCTGCTAATCCAGATTTAAAACCTATGTTGTTTAACTCTTTCACAATATATTGGTTCCACTCTAACCCAGATTGTTTCAACCCGTAAAGACTCTTTTTGAGTTTCCAACAATCATTATTATTTACTTTATTGTCATGTATGCCAATTGGTTTTCTTAAATATATAGTGTGCTGCAATGGTGCATGTAGATAAGCAGTTTCTACATCTAAATGGT
This sequence comes from Laticauda colubrina, assembly GCA_015471245.1. Taxonomy (NCBI): domain Eukaryota; kingdom Metazoa; phylum Chordata; class Lepidosauria; order Squamata; family Elapidae; genus Laticauda; species Laticauda colubrina. Next base: position 13,434,241 of record BLBF01000041.1, on the reverse strand, counting down.
TAATGACATAGTTGTTCTTAGCTGCCCACACTAATGCTGCTCTTAAAGATGTGGCTTTAAGGCTTGGTGCAAAAACTTCATCGTAATCAGATGCAGTTTGATTAAATCCTTGAGCTACTAACCTAGCTTTATGGGTAACAGTCCCATCATTTCCAGTTTTTATTTTAAATATCTATTTGCACCCAATGGATTTTTCTCCTGGAGGTAATTTGGCATCTTCATACACTTTCATTACCTTTAATGAATTTAGTTCTTTTTCTATTGCCTTTTGCCAATTCTCCTGATCCTTAGCAGGATACATCCTAAGTTCATCTTCACTAGTTGGAACTTTAGTTACTTGGCAAACTATACTTGCTTGATACCTATCAGGTGGTCTAGTTACACGTGTAGTACGTCTAGGTATTATAGGACTTACAGGTGGACTTTCCTCTATTAATTGTTCTTGATCATGTAACTCTTCCTGATCAACTATTTCCTCTTGTTCTGGTCCTATTTGCTCTTCGTGGACTTCTTCTTTAATTGGACTCTTCTTATAGTTAATCTCATCTTTCTGCCTTTTGTAGGGTTCAATAAATACTTCATTATTTAAATCTTGCTCTAATCTATTCCATCCTACATGTTCTAGGAATTTTGCACTAGCACTGGTGTAAACTCTAGATGTACCTGGTTCCCAGAATCTATAAGATCTATGATTAGATGTGTATCCTACGAAAATCAATCTTTTAGCTCTATGCTGTCCTTTGTATCTAAGTTGTGTAGGGATATGCACCCATGCTGGTGCTCCAAATGTGTGCATGTAACTTAAATCAGGTTTTGTACCATGCCACAGTGTGAATGGTAATTCACCTGTTGTTGAATTAACAACATTATTTAATATATGATTACCACACATTATTGCTTCTCCCCATAAATTGTCAGGTAATCCTGAATCAGACATCATAGTTTGTGCCATTGATTGTAATGTTTGGCCTCTTCTCTCTATAAAGGCATTATGTTGTGGCCTATATGGTGCAGACATTTTATGTTGAATACCTAACATTCTAAGTCTGTTTTTAAATTTATTATTTGTAAATTCTGTACCATTATCTGTGATGAGAGTTACTAATTTCTTTTTAGTTTTTCTTTCAGCGAATTTTAGCCAATTAAATATATTTTGATATGTTTCAGTTTTGCTCTTCATTAAATAGCAAAACCCATATCTTGAATAGTGGTCCATTATACTTAGTATGTGACGAGCTCCTCCTACACTTGGTTTTTTCGGACCTATTAAATCAGCAAATACTACTTCTAATGGCTCTTTAGTAGTAAATCCATCAACTCTATTAGCCGGTATGACCCTGCTCTTATTTTGATTACAGGCATTACATTGCAAATACTTATTACAAGATTTCAAACTTATTCCCTTAGATAATTCAACAGTTTTCTTAAGCATTTTAAAATTTAAATGCCCTAGCCTTCTACGTAACAAGTGAATACATTCGTCATGAGGTTTCTTATTTTCATAAATTGTGTTAGCCACCTTTAAACCATCATCATTTAACACATATAATCCATCTCTTAAAGATGCAGTTATTATCTTATCATCTTTTTCAAGTATGCAGTTATCTCCCTTAAATGTAACTACATATCCTAGTTTAACCAAAATTCTAACTGAAATTAAATTAAACTTAAGTTGTGGTACATATAACATTTTTACATTCTCTTTTATAAAAGAACAATATGCTATACCTTCACCCTTAGCTTTCAGTTTCCAGTCATTGGCTAACGATATCTGCTGTGTACTCTGGGACATTTTAATAAAATTTTTGTTATCATTTGTTATACAATGGGATGCCCCACTGTCAACCACCCATAAATTATTTTTTACAGCTCCGTTACTATACATGGCTAACTCTAAATTTTTATATAGTCTTTGATGATTTTTAGTATTCTGGCCAGCGTTCTGGCGCTTTGCCTTTTTACAAAATCTTGCCAAATGTCCTCTTCCTCCACAATTAAAGCACTTTTTAATTGCGTATGCAGTAGGAGGTTTATTATCTTCTTTTTGAGGTTGCTTCCTCCTTAATTCATCTCTTTCATGCCTTCTTCTGGCCTCTTCAATCAATCTGCCAGTTATATCAGTTAAAGTTAAATTGTCCTTTGGCAAAATTTCAAGTGAAGTTACGTAGTTATCATAACTTTCATCAAGGGAAGATAGAATTATATAAACTTGATGTTGTTTAGAGAAAATAAGCTCTTTCTCGTGTAATTCTTGGAAAATGCTTTGCATAGTTTTTAAATGACTCTGCATATCACCATTTGTTTGGAGATGTGTCCTGAAAAGCTTCCGTGTTAGATTTCTGTGAGCACCAATATTATCTCGAACATAAATTCTCTTCAGCTTCTGCCAACACCCAAAAGCCGTTTTCTCTCCGTGGATATAAACAAGCTGTTGATCAGTTAAGGTTAACGCAATTATGCAAATGGCTTGTTGATTTTTATGCTTAAATTCTTCTATCTTTAGTCTGTCTTCCTCATCCTCTGGATCCCATTCTTCTACGTTTGGTAGATTTTCAATTATGTTCCACAGACCTTCTCCTCATAGAAGTAGACTACATTTTGTAGACCATGATACATAGTTTGTTCCATCCAGCTTGGATATAAGGGACAAACTTTGTAAATTGACTTGTGCCATGGTTTCTTATATGGATATAAAAATATAATTAATAAAACACAGCTGTCTGTTTACTATAATGTATAACAATACAAACTCTCACTTTTTACATAAATCTGTATTTAGCCTAGTTAAACTGACTTTGCAGCCTCTGGGCCCATAACCAGTGTTAAGCCTGGGTTCCCCAACCAGGGTTAGGTAGACAAGCTAAACAGAATGTGCAGCGTTAGTCAGATAGGCACACAGATAAATGAGTGAGCTAAGCTTGTATGTTTATTAACATACAGTAAAAATAACAGATACGCTTGTGCTATCAAGAATATATTTTATTCCAGTATAAGTTTATGGCATAGTCAAATAACAGTCCAATATTCATTTACCATGTAGTCAGTCCATTCAGGGATATTCAGTTAGCAAAGTCCATGTAGAATATCCTATGTCAGTTCACATAAAAATCAGTCCTTTGTTATCTCTCCCGTTCGAGCAATGCAGTCTTGATTCCAAGCAGTAATCAGGGATCATCAAAGCCAAAGAGAGAGTGCGAGCAAGCTGTAGACTTGCTACTTTTAAATGGTTTTCATAACCACTCCCACAATTGCTATTTCACAGTTAAAGCTGCATACACTAACTATGATTCATAGTTATTATTTCACCTAAACCAGTTAGGGTAAACAATGTTATCCCTAACAGTTTGTGTTTTGATCTCTTTTCCATTTGCCTCCTGTGTAGTTACGGCTTGGGTAATGGGTTCTGTGATGACCTTGTGAGACTTATTGCTGTGCTGTCCTTGGTGCTGTGCTGTGATATCCTGGGTCATTTGCTGTGTTGCAACTTCCTAAGTTCTTGTGGTGTAATTTCCTGAATTTTCTGATGTGATATCCTGAGCAGATGGCTGTGATGTAGCATTATGGGTTTTGGTCTGGCTTTGAGTTTGGGGTCTGGGTCTGTGTTCTTGGCATGTGTCAGCTTGTTTGGTTTTTGGTTTGGGGGTACAACAGCTGGTGAGGCAGCCATGGTCTGTTTTCTGGATGGTGGTTGTCCTTTGTTTATAGGATGGGCTTGGGCCTAGGTCTGATGAGAGGGATTGGCAGTGGTGTCCTGTGTTGTTTGGGTCTGGTGATGGTTTTTGTGGCTGGGATTTGTTGTAATATATATATTACATACTTTGTATTATATAGTTGTCTCTTTTCCCTGTCAAATTAAACTTCTTAAACATCCACCAAACACCCCTTATTTCAAGATTATGTAAACAAAGATGCTACTGCATTCATGAAGACTTATGATTATACCTAACTCCTATTCCAAATTGTAAGATGGCTGTGCTTTTTATCATGAGAAGAAAGCACAGCTTTAAGGATAAAATTGAAACATTTCTCAAGGGATAAACCTAGAAAGGCATATTATGCCAATAAATAGGAAAGGAAGGAAAGGGATTACCAGAGCATTGTCATCCTGTGGTTATCATTTTAACCACTGTCTATCCACTGCAGGATGAAGGGCTCTTCTGCATGTTTCCAAGCAATAAGGCATTTAGCTTTCTTTTAACCATCCTGTAGTCATTATATCTCAAACCCTTTTTATTGTCCTCTGAACTCTGTTCAGTTTTTAGAAGAAATTCTGTTTCCAAATTGGAAATTGGAGCTGAAGTACTGGCAGAGAGAAATTAAAGTGAGTATAAATATTATGAATCTACACTGGTGGCTGTAATGTAACAGAAGTGATAGTGTTTTAGATGATATCTATAAAAAGATTGCATAAATGCATCCATATTGTATTTTTTAAAAAACATTTCTCTTCCACACTCTCTTTTTTTCTGTCTCTCTTTCTTTCCATCTGAGCATCTAAACTGAGCTGTCAAATTCGTTAGCCTGCAAGCTGGATGTATCAAGTGCTGGCCTCATCCATGCCTGGTTTAGTGAAGGGGGAAAAAGTCACGATATATCATGGGATGCCAATGTGATGATGCAAATTTGACACCCCTCATCTAAATGCTACATTAACTTTATCTCAATTCAACATGTGTAGGAGAAACAAAGTCTTCTTAGGTTCCAAATTCCTCAGAATTCAGGAGCTCTACATATCACAGAGACCAACATGCTTGGGATTTTCCTACTACACTGTTCAATTATCTCCACAAAGCAATGAATAAGAATCTGAAGATAATAATTATGATAACAGCAGCAATAACCGTTGCTATCATTATCCTGATACAGATAAGAGATAAGTTTGGAGAAAGAAAAGGCTGTTTGTCTTGTAATTCCAGATTGTGGAATAAAGTGCTGCAACTGGTGTGCTGCAACAGGTTTCCAAGTACCTATGCAAACTAGGAAGAGTAAATACAACTTTTAAGATATAATTTTTGATCACCCTTCAACTTTCTCAAATCAATAAGCACAATACATCCAAGTACTGATAGATGCAAAAATTCTACCCAAGCCTTCATGGAACATAGGAGAACTGTACATAAAACTATTTGTTCAATTCCCTTTAGTAAGATTTCCCATAAATGGGACAATTGTTCAGTTTACAATGGGATTTACTTTAGTTCAAGTTTTGAAGTTTTACTTTTTACAGAGTATGATTACTTTACTAGATGATTTAAACCAGGGATGTCAGACTCGATTTCATTGAGGGCTGCATCAGAGTTGTGTTTGACTTCAGGGGGCTCAGGATGGAAATGTCCAGGGTGGTTGTGGACAGCTCAATGTCACTCATGTCAGGGCACCTGTGGTGGCCCGAGTGCTCTACCAGCAAAAATGGGCTGCATTGGCTTCCTACAACTTTCTGTCAGCAGCCCTTGTGAGCTTTTGGCTGTAATGGCCTCCTGGAACCTCAGCCAGCTCCTTTTTTTTCTGTAGAGGCACCAATGGCTCGTCTTTTGAGGTTACCAGGTCTCCCCATGGCCAAATCTAAGCACCCCATGAGCCAGATCTGGCCCATGGCCCATGAGTTTGACATCCCTGATTTAAGCTATATAACAAAATAAACCATAGAAAATCTAGTTAGCCATAGCTGGTGGAAGCACCCTCAAACGTTTCTCAAGCAAGATTGGCCCCAGCTACTTCATTGATAGAGGCCATCTGATATTTGCCTTTGTTTAAGTTCTACTGTAATTATTCAATCAAGAATAATTAAATCCCAAGCTCAAGAATAATTAAATCCCAAGCTCAAGAATAATTAAATCCCAACCTACTGGTCTATGTCATTTTTTTCACTAACAATACTTTGTCAAAAGAAACATTATTTCATAGTCTTTTTTAAAAGTGGGGATCAGCACTCATTAAGGAAATGAATGACAACTTATTTCAGGGTCTTTTTTGCAGAGGTAAATGGTTCCTTTGGCAAAGGCCACCAAAATATAATGAGAATGGACCAATCTAATCTGCTAAGCATATTTCTATGATGTAGAAAGTAAATGATATTTGGCATCAAGGAGTTAACAAAAGTGCTGACACAATTAGGCAAAATCCAACAAAACAATCCAAAATGCTTATCTTATCTTGCTTGTCATAGCCCATAAATTGGGTCTATGTGGGCCTTTGAATCCACAATGGTCTGAATAAGTAAAAACGATGGATTTGTATTGCATTCTTGCCTGATAAATGATTAATAGGCAGCATGTAGCAGCATCTGTCTGTTGTGTGAATGTATATGTCAGAGCACATATGCTACTATATTTCAAAGTGCTCTTCTTTTAAACCCAATGCATTGGGGATAACTCTACATCAAGAGCAAGTAACTGGAAAAATAATTGACTATTCCTTCTAGAATGAAAAAGAAAAACTAAGCCTGTTGTTAGAAGCAGCTCCAAACACTGGAAAGGAAAAAGGAAGGAAAAGAGGGAGGGAGGGAGGGAGGGAGGAAGGAAAGAAAGATTGCAGAACTTTACTATCACTGACATGAAGGCTAAACTTCTGTCATGTATCTATAAAAATAAATTTGGTGGCTTCTTCGATATGGTTTTTTTTCCCAACCTAACAGTATTTGCCATTGTTCTCTGCGACTGCTCTTTTGATTTCCTACTGTAGTTTACAGTCCTTAGATTTTCTGATTGTCTCCAATCAAAGCATTAATGAAATCTAAACTTGTTTCTCTATTAGAGATCTCTTTATGTAATTTCCCAATCTTAGTGCACATAAATATCAATGAAGGAAAGAATACTATGTATGCTAGTCTTGAGCTTCTGGAAAAGGGTAAAAGTAAAGGTTACAAAAAATGTAGTATGTAACATGGACATATTGCTCAGGTAAAGAAAATCTGCAGGATTAAATTCGATGAGAATTGGCAATCTTAACTGATAAAATTTGGAAGCTAGTCAGTGTTTTGGGTATATAAGTATATTGGTAACATTTTTTTAAATCTAAGCTCCGATCACATTATGAAAAGATGTCAGAAAACCAATTCAAAGTGAGAACGATGTTCATACTCTCACAAAAAATATCACCAAGTTTATCTTTATCTGTAAAAAGTACAGGACAGCTTGCTTACTGTTAGGTTTGTAATAATCTAAGAAAGTCATGTAAGGACAGATGGGTGGTACCAAAGATATTTTTTGGTCAGTGAGTCTCATTTTTATTTCCTTATTATACTGCATTTGTATATCTAAAGAAAAAAAATGACAACAAATAAAGTAAACTAACAAGGAAGGAAAAATTAGTTAAAACAAAAACAATAATATACCTATAGCTCAATTTCCAAACAATTAATTGAGACTTGTCTATATGGAATCATGCTGTCCAGTCTTTCTTTTATGGCTGAAAAAGACCAATTCAAAGACTGAATGCTGACATATTTGTCCAGGTTTGTCAATTTGTCAATGTTTGGTCAACCGCTATATTACTATAGTCTTTCCAAGAAAACAGTATGGTCATTTTGACAAAAGGCCAATCATGATAAATCAAACTTTTTCAAGTTAAACAAATTTCCAATTTTGGAAATATCATTTAGGAACCTTCAAGCCTAATTTGTTTCCAGCTGTCTGGTTTGCCATAAAAGATTATTCAACCAATAAGATGCAACCAAAGGACATGACTAAAGTATGTGTACTAGCATTACTTTTATTCCTTCCAATGCAGGAAGGAAGTTGGATATATGTTCAGAAATCCAGCAAATCTGTCCCATAAATTTTAATGTAATTTGGAAGCAAAAGTTTGTAGCAATTAACTTAGGTAAGGCACAGATTTCTTCATTGTTTGTTTGTTAAACTCTCACTTGGTTCTGATATTTTTTCCCTTTTTTCCTTCTAATGTATTGCTATGAACTTCAGATAATTTCTGGAACTCTTTTTTTTTTTTTTCAGTCTGCTAATTGAATATTCAATTGACCATCAGTTTCAAGATGCAGAAGCCAGTTCTATCTAATCTAATGAATATTTCTATCTTCCACATGAGAAACTAAAGTGCTGTGCATGGCAAAGACATTCCACTAAAAACAAATTTGACATATTATTTGGATATGAAGGTGTCTTTTTCCTTTTGTGTATTTTAAATATTATTCTTGTTTTCTCTTTTATATACAAAGTGTCATGTGTCCACACTTGTCCATACATCTGTTCAAATGAGATATAGAGTGGTACTTAAATGTTTATGAACCTTTTTGAATTTTGATTTTTTTTTAAAATATGACCCTTGGGTAATTTTTCCTTTGGTTCATTTGTGCAACTGGGTTCTCTTTATCTATTTTAAGACTTATCTGGAGATGTCACATTTTAGTACAGTTTTATGTAGAAATACTGAAAAATTATTTATTTATTTATTTATTTATTTATTTTATTTGTCAATTGTTTACAAGATAATAGGTATAAGTAAAAACATAGTTATGAATACATGCACACATATAAGAAAAATAAAATATATACACATAAAAGAAACAATTAGGACAGGGATGGTAGGCACATTGGTCGCTTAAGCACACCCCCTACAGATCTCTTAGGAAAGGGGTGAGCTGAATAGTAGACAGTCTAAGGTTAAAGTTTTTGGGATTTGGGGAAAAAAACCACAGAGTCAGGTAGAGTATTCCAGACATTGACCACTCTGTTGCTGAAGTCGTATTTCCTGCAATCAGGTTTGCTGCAATTAACCTTGAGTTTGCATATATTGTTTGTTCTTGTGTTGTTATGGTTGAACCTGAAGTATTCATTGACAGGTAGGACATTGCAATATATAATTATATATACTATACTTAGATCGGACTGAAAGCGGCATAGTTCTAGATTTTCTAGGTCTAGAATTTCGAGTCTGGTGATATTCTGGAATTAGTAGAGGAGTGGAGAACTCTTCTTGTGAAATATTTCTGGACTTTCTCAACTGTGTTAATATCAGAAATGTAATGTGGGTTCCAGACTGATGAGCTGTATTCAAGTATTGGTCTAGCAAATGTTTTGTATGCTCTAGTTATTAGTGTAATATAACCAGAGAAAAAGTTATGTAAGATAAGGTTAACAACTCTTAACACCTTTTTGGCTATGTAGTTACAGTGGGCTCTCACACTTAGGTCATTTGAGATGAGTACTCCAAAATCCTTGAAAGAGTCTGGATCATCAACAAGGTCTTGACTATTCAGCCTGTATTTTATTTTCTGTTGTTGTTGTTGTTGTTGTTGTTGTTGTTGTTGTTGTTGTTGTTGTTTTTGCCAATATGTAATAGAGAACATTTATTTGTTGAGATTTGAAGTTGCCATTTGTTTGACCATTCTGATACATAGTTGAGGTCTCTTTGAAGGGTAGCAATATTGTCTGTAGTGTTGAATAACTTTACATCATCAGCGAAGAGAACACAGTTGCTCTTAATATGATCACAGAGGTCATTTATGTAGAGTATGAAGAGACTTGGACACTGCCTTGGGGACACCACTATTGACAGGTACAGAATTTGATAGGATGCTCCCAATTTTGACCATTTGTTGTCTGTTTAACAGGAATGCTTCTATCCAGTTATGCAGGTGTCCAGAGATACCATAAGATTTTAGCTTTAGGAGTAATTTGTTGTGTACCACTGAATCAAATGCTTTACAGAAGTCCATGTAGATTGCGTCTATTGCTTTGCCCTGATCGAGTTGTGTAGCCCATAACTTTTTGCAGTATAAGAGTTGCAGATTGAAAGATAGTTTTTTCCTTAAAACCAAATTGTTTATGAGAGAGTAGATTGCTTGTTTCTAAGTGGAGGATGATGGATTGGTTAATAATTGATTCCATGACTTTACAGGTGATGCAGCATTAGGAGATTGGTCTGTAATTTTCAACTAGGCTGGGGTCTCCCTTTTTGAAGATGGAGATGACTGTGGCTTGTGACCACAGTTTTGGCAAGGAGCTGGTCCTGAAAGATTTTTCAAACATTATGCTTAGAGGTTTGGCAATGGCAGTATTTAGCTTTTTAAAGAAGTAGGCACATATTCTGTCCAGTCCAATAGATAGAGATTGTTTTAGATTGCGTAGTTCTTTTTCAACATTGTCTTCTCTAAAATCGATATGAATTAGATCATTGTAGTTGTCTGTGGTTCGACTAGGAAATAGTGGGCATGATCCATTGCTGTTTACAAATACTGAGCCAAAGAATGTGTTAAAGAGGTTGGCTTTAATAGTGTCGTCGTTGCAGTCTTTACTATTACGTCCTTTTAGGGGTGGGATGGACCTTGAGTCTTTTAGTTTGTTCTATACAAAAATTGTAGAAAGCATGGGTGGAATTTGTGCATGGAAGGTTTTCTTCTTGTTTAATGTGATAATTGGTACATTCAGTTTTTATCTGATGCCATAAATTTCTGTATCGGCTTTTGAAGATGGCAACGTGACAGATTTGTTTTTCTGCAAAAGTGATTTCTTTTTGGATTGAAACTTCCTTATTGTTTTGGGTATTTTTTTTTTTTCTGGATTTGGGATTTGTTAACGGTACATCTAGTTTGATGGCTCTTTTGACTTCAAGTAAAAATATTTTGTAATGGTCTTCTACAGTATTGCATCCAGAGAATAGAAATTGCCAATCAAAGGATGAGAGATCGGTGTTAAAGCCCATGTCACACTGCCCAAAGGATGCAAAAAGGACACAACGGACGAGCAAAATGTTCCACCCGTTGTTATCCGCTCTCAAAAGGGGCAAAAATTTGCATAACCGGAGCGGATAACACGGACGCGGGGAGGACGCAGGGCGGATGCAAAGTGGATGCAGAACGGAAGCCCAGCAGATGGAAGCAGATGGCAGTGGATGACACATCTGCTAGGATTCCGGGGGCGCTCAGCAAAGCGGACGCAGAACGGATACAGCGGATGCACAGCGGATGTGGAACAGATGAAGCGGATGCACAGCGGATGCACAGCGGATGCACAGCGGATGCACAGCGGAAGCCTAATGGATGCCTGGTGTTAATTGCGCATGCGGGGAGGATGCATTGCGTCAGCCCCGCAGATATAACAGAAGCAGCTCGGAAGCAGGTCACCATTCAGAGGAAAGACCTGCTGCCGGACGGATTGGCTGCCTTGCCTGTCCTGCCTGCATGTCTGCCTGCAAGCCTTGGTGCCAGCCTTGGTGCCAGCCTTGGTGCCAGCCTTGTTGCCAGCCTTGTTGCCAGCCTTGCTGCCAGCCTTGTTGCCAGACTTGCTGCCAGCCTTGGTGACAGCCTTGCTGCCAGCCTGCCTGCAAGCCTTGCTGCCAGCCGGTCTACCTGCAAGCCTTGCTGCCTGCCTTCCTGCCAGCCTTGGTTCATGTCTGCCTGCCAGCCTTGGTGCCTGCCTGCCTGCCAGCCTTCCTGCCAGCCTTGGTGCCTGCCTCCCTGCCAGACTTGGTGCCTGCCTTGGTGCAAGCCTTCCTGCAAGCCTTGGTGCCTGCCTGCCTGCCAGCCTTGGTGCCTGCCTGCCAGCCTGCCTTCCAGCCTTGCTGTCTGCCTGCCTGCAAGCCTTGGTGCCTACCTGCCTGCCAGCCTTCCTGCAAGCCTTGGTGCCAGCCTCCCTGCCAGCCTTGCTGCCAGCCTTGGTTCCTGCCAGCCTCCCTGCCAGCGAGCAACCCCACAACCATGCGGAAGCACAGCAAGTCTCAGCCATCTGCTGCCAGCCCTTGCAAGAGGGACAGGGCTACCATCCCGCCCCCTGGCCCCCACTCTGGTTCTGCTGGGGCTTCTGCAGCACGGGCTCGCTCTTCTGGGACTGGGGCTTCTGCTGCTTCTGCTTCTGGAGGAGCTGATGAAAAGCACTCCAGCACCAGCCACCTCCACAGCACCTGGACCCTTCACCCCTGAGACTGAGCGACCAAGAGGAGTGCCAGAGACTCATTTTTGCTTTATAGCTTGTTGTTAATAAAGTCTATTTATGATTCACACACTTGCTTCATTTCTTTTTCTTAATAAAGTCTTGGTGGAAACTTTTAGAAATGGTTTAAGCCTTTGCATGCTTGTGGGATGGGTAAGGATAGCTTTGGGATGGGTTAGGATACATGTGGGATGGGTAATAGCTGTGGGATGGGTTAGGATAGCAGTGGGATAGATAAACCTCCAGTGCAAGCATAGTAGGACTGTATGGTCCACCCTCCAAGGTGCCATCCCTATGGCCTTTTATTATCAATAATAATGTAATAATTATCCACACATGTCAACATAAACATAACTCTTTATTAAACGCCCTGTTCATTGTAGGCCAACCAAACATACATGGCCCAATTTTATCCATGTGATGAGACAGGCTGAAGGAAGCATCCATTAAGCATTTACCATCCTGTCTTGCCACTCCTCTGCTCCAGCTGGGGAGTTCCACCAGTGTTTCAGGAGGTTGCGCTGCTTCTTCGCCTCACGTGAGGCTCTGTTGGGGCCTTGCATATCCTCAGTGTCTATCAGGTTTGGCCCTTGCCTCCATTCCCCAGGCTCCATGTCCCCATTGCCTTGTTGGAGGTCCACGAGCCTGTTCTGCAAGACTGGGTAGCGGGTGCGCATGAGATTGTGCAGGATGCAGCAAGCTTCCACGATCCTCCTCACAGTCTCTGGGCTATGCTGCATGTTGGTGAGAAGTACCTGGAACCTGTTGGCCAGGATGCCAAAGGCGTTCTCCACCACCCGCCTTGTCCTGAACAGCCTGTAGCTGAAGATCCTCTCTTCACGGGTGAGGTAATTGGAGGTGTAGGGCTTCATGAGGTAGGTTGTGAGGGAGAAAGCATCATCCCCCACGATGAAGAGGGCACATCTAGCTTGGCATTGGGCAGCGGGTCTGGATCTGGGAAGCCCACCATGAGGTTGCCTTCCAGCCCCTCCTTGAGGTGACTGGCGTTGTATACCTGGGCATCTGAAGATGAGCCGTTGCCTGAAGCATTGATGTATATGAACTTGTAGTCTGCATCGACCATGGCGAAGAGGATGATGCTGAAGAAGCCCTTGTAGTTGTGATAAGTGGACCCCGACTTGGCTGGAGCTTTGCAGGTCACGTGCTTACCATCTATGGCTCCAACGATGTGGGGGAAGTTCCACTTCTGATACCACTGCTCTGCAACTTTCTTCCAGCCTTCTTCAGTGGAGGGGTACTGGAGGAGCTTCTCCTTGTATTCTTCGATGATGGCCTGCACCACTTCTCTGACCACAATGCTGATGGTGTTGTTTGGCACCCTCCAGCCGTACTGCATGCTCCTGTAGGTGGTCCCGGAGGCCAGGTGGTGCAGAGTGAGTGCCACCTTGAGCCCAGTTTCCAGGCTGGGCCAGAAGTTGGTGTTTGTCTTGGTCAACCTGGGTGTCAGCCACTGCACAAGTTCATCAAACATGGCTGGAGGCATCCTCATGAAGTTCTGGAACGCCCGAGTGTCTTCGCTCCTGAGCTCCACCATCAGGTTGTTGTACAGTCAGTCCTCTGCTCTTCTGGCGAGCCATCTTTGGACCCTGACTTTTTTTGGGTGCCTCCTTTTCTTCCCATAGTAGAGTTCACAGAGCCTGTAGATGGTTTCGCACTTTTTCAGAAGGATGGTGGCTGCCGAAAGGACTTTGTCACAATCCACGGTGGACATGACTGGATGCTTTGGAAGAGGAAGAGTCAGATGAAGGCTGCAGAGGTCTGCATAGCTTGGCTGCTGTTCTGAAAATGAGATGCAGGCGGGTTTCTCCCCCTTTTTATAGGCAGTATAGGTGTCTCTTTGCATCCTCTAGGCCTCCTCTAGGCATCCTGCAGACATCCTTAATGTCCGAGATAGGTCCCCTCTGCGAACTTTTTTTCCGTTTGAAACACTTTGTTTCTGTGCTGCATCCATTATGCATCCGTTCTGCGTCCGTTTCGCTTCCTCCCTGCATCCGGGCGGATGCGAGTTGCGCGGATGCATAATGGATGCCTAGCGGATATAGTGGGTTGTAACGGATGCGTTGCGGATGTGTAGCGGATGCAGAATGGACGAACTGGATACATTTTCTGCGCAAAAGTTTTGGGCAGCCCAAAACTTTTGGAGCCGATGAAACGTCCATAAATGGATGCTGGACGGATAGAGAGGAAGCAAACTGGAGGCAGTGAGTACATCGCGTTTTCCAATGGATGGCAAGCTTTTTTGTCCATTTTATATCCTCTTTGCATCTCTTGGTTCAGTGTGACATGGGCTTAATAAGATCATAGTTGCCTTTTGTGAAGTTATAATTGGGGTTTCCGTCATTGTGAAGATTTTTGTGTGGACGTATGTTGAGACAAAAATAAATCATGTTGTGGTCACTGTTGGAAAAGGGTTATTTAATTTTTATTCCATAAATTTAATTCAAACTCTTGCAGAAGATGAAACCGAGGCGGTTGTTATGTCTAGTGTTGTTGGTTACTAGTTGTTCTAGTCCCAGATTTTTTACTGCATTGTAGAATGTTGCATGTGTGGGTTCAGTTGTACATTCATTAAGGGTCCAGTTAATATGAAGTAGACTGAAGTCACCAAGAAAGATAAAAGCATGTGGGCAGGATGCTGTCCATGTTAATAGAGTATTTCGCTTGTTTGCATGTTCGATGTCATAATCAGTGGCTCTGTAACATTGTAAGAACCGAAATTGTGATATTTAAGGACAGTTCACAGATGATGGTCTCAGGAATAACAAGCTCCTGGGTAACTTGGATGTTTTTTAATTGTGGGGACTTTTTATAGAAGATAGCAACACCACCTCCTCTACAGATTTCATGATCTGATCAGTAAACATGATAGTCACTTACTGTGGTAATGGAGTCAGGGAGAAATGCTTTGAGCCATGATTCACAGACAAATATAATGTTGAATTTAGCCATATTTAGTAAGAGGAGAAATTCAGGTATTTTATTTACAAGGCTTCTTGCATTGAGAAGCTTGTATTTAAGGCCAGTTGTGGTTGGAATAGAGGTTGTTAAGGGCATGCATGCCTAGTTTTGAGTGATGTTGGATTGGATGGGGCGGGGTTGGATGCGGAGTTGTGGGTTGTGTGACTTTCTTTTGATGCAATCAGCTCTGTAGTCAATGTATAGGTCCTTTTCTCAATTGACTAGACAGTTTTGAGTTCTTTTTTTTTTTTTAATTCAGAAGGATTCACAAACTTTTAAGCACCATGGCACTTAGTCATTATCACACAATTTGAAAACAAAATGCAAACGTTCCTAGCAATAGTGCAAAACATATTCGAAGATCAATCCTGTTCTAGACCCCTGGGAAAGAATATCTTTCTTCTTCTGCATACGTATATAATACATACATATCATACATACATAAATACGTATGCACACATTTTCCTGCTCTGAATATGTGAATTGTTGCCAACCATCACCAGTCTTTAAAAATTAGCTCAACATTTTAAAATTATTTCGGGCTATTTAATCCAGGTTGCAGTAATACAGATGGCCTACAAATGTAAACAAAGAAGTAATATTTTCTACATCCCTTATACCAGAGACGGTGGCCCTAAAATTTTTGTGATCTGTGTTGAGGTAATTCCCTGTTAGGAGAATGAGTGCACACAAGGAGACGTAGTGAGAGTGATGTTGAATAACACACGACCAGCACACAGATACACTGAATAGTAAAATGTAGGTTTTACTTCCAGTAAATGGTTAAGCAAAGTCCAACAAGCAGTCCAAGTCATACATGGTTAAAGCAGTCAGTATTCACTCCAGGGATAATCCAAATAACAAAGTTAACAAAGTCCAGTGTCATACACAGTTCAATAAACAGACTCACAGCAATCCAAGAGGAACAACGATCAGCAACAGTCAATAGGGAAAAATGCAGGAACCCAAAACAGCGAACATCAGAACATCTAACAAGTAGCAACTAACAACAACAGAACTAACAACCCAGGTTTCTGGCTTCATCTTATGGCCATTTGAGGAACCACACCCAATTACAATTTTAGCATTCTCTTAAAGATACAGTATTAAATGTCTATCCTGGTTTATATATTTCCAACCCAACTGTTAGGTGACTATCAATTCCTAACAGTCTGTAATTCCAGAATATGTATAAACCTAACCATTTAATGTCCCCTGTACAAATTAATGAATTTTGCAATACCCATTCATTAATTTAGCAATATGCCTTAGCTTTGTAAGTTTTTAATTCTAACTATAACAACTAGTTGTTTTTAGCCCAGTGTGGCCCCTCAGGTGTTTCTGTTCTGTTTCTGTTCTGACTTGGCCAGGTAAACTGAGTCTTCTCAAAGCAATTACACAAAAATAAATGAAATGTTCCTATCTTATTTTCCCTAGGTTTCCCACCACCACCATCAATTTTAGTGGTTAAATATTATCTCATCTCAGGTGGAAGGTCACAGGGGCAGCAAGAAGCTATTTAATTTGTTTTCTTGTTTCAACTGTTTGTAAACTTCTCCTTTGAACCATCACCATCCTAAAATGGATTGTCATTCTTCCTTTTCTTTCTTCCCTCTTTCAGTACATGGGTATTGCCTTCTGTCATCTATCTGCCTACCTATCTGTCTTATTTTAACAACTCACTAATATCATCTCTTTCCAGCCAGGTGTCTCTATAAATCTTCAAATCCTGTGATGAATTACAAGAATGTAAAGAAGTTTATTGTAATGTAAACCTCCAAGAAACCAGACTATTTAACATATTATTTAACATTTTTATGAGACTTACCAAAAAAATAAAATAATTCCAATTTTCTTCAACCCTCTTTTAAGCAACAACTGTCTGAAGATTAAAGGATGGATAGTTTTTCTTAAATCCTGTGAAAACATACATGTTTTTGGCTAACAATACTATCTAGCCTTTGTTC
Organism: Laticauda colubrina; assembly: GCA_015471245.1. Lineage (NCBI taxonomy): Eukaryota > Metazoa > Chordata > Lepidosauria > Squamata > Elapidae > Laticauda > Laticauda colubrina. The sequence goes on along the minus strand of BLBF01000041.1, from coordinate 13,417,410 downwards.
CCATTTACTGTACTTCACATGCAGACTGAAAAAAACCACAGCTCATTTCAAAGATAATAAACATTGCAACAGCAGAAGGTGAGTTTAGTTTTACTCTTCTGGTTCCTCCCCACCATCTGCAGTGAGGTGAGAGAAGAGAAGATAGCACATTCCCATTCAGATAAGCAACTGAGTTTGTGTGTCCTTCTCCTTTTTCATCCAGCTGCAAAGAAAAAAAAGTTGTTTAACAACTCAACAATAGAAGGAATGAGCATGGCACTATTATTTAAGATCCACACTTTTGATAATCAGGTAATTATATTTTGCCTTTAAGGTCATTTTTAGCCACAATTTGCTTCTTTCCAATAATTACTATCAATCTGTGTTAATTAATCAACCAATCAATAAATTGATGTTACTCTGTTGTTTTTATGGCTAAATTGTAAAAGAACTTTACGTATACAGATAACTGTACTGAATGGGATTTGGTTGAAGAGTTTATATTATAAAGAGCAGATACTGGATTTCTCATGAAGATATATTCATGGGGTACATTCTGTTTTTGAAAACTATAGTTCTTTAATTGTATTGCTTTCTGCACTTTTTCCTCTTTTTCTTCTTTTTTTTCTTTACATATTTGTTTATATGTGTTTACACTTCAGTAATATTTTTTAACTGGCTACAATAGATTTTCCTGTTTTTCAGTATTAGAATTTTAAAAAAATACAAACAGCAACTTTAGGAATCTGGTTTTTTTCCCAAAATATTGTTTCTAAATGAAGCAATCAACTAACGGGAAAAAGATGTTAAAGAAGTCTCATTCTTTTTCCTGTTAGTTGATTGCTTCATTTAGAAACAAGGCCTGTGGCCTTGCAAGAGATTGTTTTCATGTTAAGTTTTGAGAAGAATCAGAGGAAAATGAGGGATGAATCTGATTGGACATGACTTAGAGCTGCTATTGAGATCAACTTGTGGCAGTAAAAGTGGTGAAATACCATTATTTCTCCATCCTTATTGTGTCCACAGAGCATCACCTGGCAACTCTGATCAGGATCACCCAGTCCATCCTGAGAGGAGGGCTTGAGTAATCATATTCAGAACCATGTAGAGGAATTTGTTGAACACCTGACAAACAAAGTCACTTGGATTTGTTCCCAGTTGAAACCCATGAATGAATTAGAGATGCCTGACTAAAGGACTTATCTAGTTATCTGGGAACTGTTCAATCCTTTTGGACATGAGAAATGGACAGGGACCTTGATGCTGTCAGTACAACCACCATCAATTAGATCTGTCTTTCCTGGCTTGTGAAAGCCTCCAGGATTATGACTGGAGGCTTTCAGGAAGTGGGTTCAGGAAATAATGAATTATTTACTATAGAAGATACGTTTTTAGGACCTTTTAAGGAGGTCCTGGTTTGCCCCCCTCCTCAAAAACCATCTCTTCATCCCACCTGTCTGGATATTTTTAACTCAGTCTCCCATCTTCCCTTTCTAGAGAAGATGGTGGTGGCTTGGCAGAGTCTTGAATGAAATAATTATCTCAACCCCTTCCAGTCAGGATTCAGGGACAGAAAAACATTGAACATACTTGTTGACAATCTCAGATAAAAGCAGGATGTGGATCGTGCATCCATCCTTGCTCTTCTTGATTTCTCAGTGGGCTTCAATACCATTAATCTTTAGGCCAGCTGCAGAATTGGCAGTGCAGTTTTGCACTGGTTTTGCTCTTTTTATACATGGGGCATAGATAATTAAAGAGAATTCAGAAGCAACATTGGCACAGAATGCAGCCACATGGACAGTTCTTGAGGCTTTGATGGTGGTCCATCCATGAGCCATGCTGAGAATTGAACTGTGGTCCAAAAATGACATTACACATTTCCCATCAAAGCCCCAAACTCACATGGATATTGGTTGTCTCAAGATAAACTGGACATTTTTGCAGCAGCCTTGATGGTTTTTATAATAACTTGGGAGCTTTGATTCTGAAACTGAACAATGAAGAAATTATTCATTTAACTGCTGGAATAGTTAGTCTCAAGTTATGAGAAAGTGAGAGCAAAAGATTTGGAATGGCCTCTGTGCCCACATACATAGACACACACAACCCATATAAAGCTTGGCTGTTTTCACCAACTGTCATAAGAGGATTGTTGTTTCACTGCCTCTTCATTGAAGGTTGAATGGAAAAGTGTTTCTTATTTGTTTATACAAGAGCAACTATAGGGGTCACTGGAAGTTAATGAGTAGAAGTAATATGAATAAAATGACAAGGGGCCCCAAGCAAAATTCTCTAGTCTGGCTAGAAAAGAAAAAAGAAAATAGATTTTGGAATCCACCAAATCTAACCCACATTGCTTTTTCATATTGAAAATAGCATAAAAGTTTACTTTTTAAATACTACTAGTTATAAACCATTTGTTTATGTCTAGTTGCTATTCATTTTCTCTTTGATGGTTCACATAAACTCCAAATTCAGTGCTTCTTTCGGCTGTATTCCTGCAAATCTGTCTAGCTATGATTTTGCTCATAGGGTGGGAGGAACCGTACTGGTGGGGCCATATTGGACAAAAGGAATCTAATATCTTGGTGAATAAAAAGCTGAGCAGGAGCCAACAGTGTGATGTCTTCATTACAGAGATTTAGATGGCAAATGCTACCCTTGGCTTTATTAATAGAAAGATGGTTGCAAGATGAAGAGAAAACATTGTTTTTCTCTATTCTGTGTTGGTCAAACTGCACCTGGGATATTGTATCTAATGTTACTCCTGGTCCTGGGCAGTCTGTTTTAGAAAACTGAAGTATGCCCAGAGAAAAACTAAGTAAATAAAGGGCTTGGAAAGAAAAAAAAATGGAAATGGTAGAAGGTCCTGAATATGTTTAGCCAGGAGAAGGGAAATCTATTACCCTTCCCTTCATGATACATGATATATATGAAGAGCTATACAAGATGAAGAAGTCATCACCATTCTTCCAGGGTCCTAGATAAAAAAATTGGTCTAAGCTAGAAGGATGTAGACTTTAGCTGGATATCACCCAATGGCGTGGATGAGATGATTTCTAGAATCTCTTCCCACTTTTATATTTCAGAAATGCATGATTCCTTTCTATGGTCTCATCTGACACATGAAAGGCCCTGAAAAATGTACAAGCAAGTTTCATAGTTAATTTCAGACAAGCATTTCAAATGTTCAATGCAATCACATTGGCCATTCAACTTTTGGTCATTTACATATTTCTAAACATCCCCCAATATTTCTATAACAGTGGCATTTCTACAGCAATCTGTTTTTTCCTATTATTTATATTGATTGTGCAGTTTCCTTTCAGTCAAAGGAAGTGGAAGGTTGGTCCCTTGCACCAAGCTAAACATAACTACTACTTATTATGTGCATTTTCATACTAACATTGCATGCTGATAATGGTGTCTGTTCAGCTAAAACTAAAACACTTTATTGGGAATATATTTCTCATGAAGACCCCAAATTCTTCTGGGTTCACTCTTTTTAGTCTTTTTACCCATCTTTACATTTACATCTTCATGAATATCTAAAAAGAGAAAGAATATATAAATGGAAATGATATACAAATTATTAAATTTTAATATAAACATTAATGTTAATTTTGACTTAGCAGGTACTATTTAGGTCACCACCTGCTGATCTTATTTTGGTCCTTTAACCACCAGTAATCTATTTTTTTTAATTGAAAGTTAATCACATTTTATTGACTAAATAATAAAGTCATATAAAGTTTTGGATACTAAGGAAAACATAGACCATGTCATTCTTTCTTCAGAACATACTGACCCAACTATTCTGGAGACAGTCCACTAATTTTCAAGAAATAAATCTTCTGGAACAGAAAGTGATTAATAGTAATGTGGACATGGTCCAGTCTTAAAAAAAAAAGGTCCCCAAGAGAACAATTAATGTCTATTTATTAAACAATCAAACATTTCATCATCAATCAGCTGCAACCCTTTGAAGAGATGATTCATTATATGCTAAGTATAAGTATACAAAAGAGTAACACCATCTCTTTGGATATTCTGGAGAATCACATTACCACTACTCTAAAAGCTTGAGCTATAGTAAGCAATGAGAAAACTGTTGAGCCTAGATGAACAAACAGTATGAAGTAGTTCAGCAGGTTCCTATATACTGTATGTGTTTCTTATGATTATGTAATAAGCACACAGTCTACTGTGGGAGTAGATGCAATGCAACCTGGCTTTGCATTAAATACCATGTGTGAAAATATCTGCAGTTTAACTGAAATAAAACAATAGATTAGCTTTTTATTGAGACAGAACTAAATAGTAGCAATGGAGGAGGAACAGTCATATCTAATCTACGTTGTAACATCAAGATAAAGTATTAGTAAGTCCCTAATAAATCAGTGCTGGCCTAGATAAAAAAATATAACTAGCATCAGAGTCAACATCTGCAGTTTTGGGAGAGAAAAAGCAGTTAATCATTTGTATCATGGCTGCTAACTCTTTAATCTATACCTCAAAATCAACTAAAACAGTTTAAACCATATGTAACTCTTTCATTGTTTTTTGCTTTAAATGGCAAATCTCAAAAGAGGAGAGGGTTTTTGTTATTGTTGTTAAATTGCTTTTGCCACTTAATAATTATTTAGGCCTACATAGTACTATAGCAGCTTTCTCAACAATATCTATGTATTTTTTTTAGTTTTCACATATGTGTGATGCAGGTGTGTGTTCAGATATGCATTTTTTTGTGCTTTTGAAATATCACACCCACCATTTTCTCATTAGGAAAATTGGTCAATCTCATGAAATAAGATCTCTGATAACTATGTCTCCCTAAAACTTTAATGATGGAGAATAACTTATAAGTGATGAACATAAACCTTGTGTGTACAAGTAATTTCAGGAGAGAAATATACAGAATTCCTAAATGGTAATCAGTACATCAGTTCCCAACTGATGCAGACAGTTACAGCAATACATGCTGGAGTGAAAGTAACAGTGGCATAATTGTGCAAGGGAACTTTATCTGAATGGGAGGGTAGCACCCAGCATATTGTTGATGATCCAAACTCTGTCAAGGATCTTGGAGTACTCATCTCTAATGACCTAAGTGCGAGAGCCCACTATAACTACATAGCCAAAAAGGCATTAAGAGTTGTTAACCTAATCTTACATAGCTTTTTCTCTGGTAATATCACACTATTAACTAGAGCATACAAAACATTTGCTAGACCAATACTTGAATACAGCTCATCAGTTTGGAACACACATTACATATCTGATATTAACACAGTTGAGAAAGTCCAGAAATATTTCACAAGAATAGTTCTCCACTCCTCTACTCATTGCAGAATACCTTATGCCACCAGACTCGAAATTCTAGACCTAGAAAATCTAGAACTACGCCACCTTCAGTCCGATCTAAGTATAGTGAATAAAATCATATATTGCAATGTCCTACCTGTCAATGAATACTTCAGCTTCAACCATAACAATACAAGAGCACACAATAGATACAAACTCAAGGTTAATCGCACCAAACTTGATTGCAGGAAATACAACTTCAGCAACAGAGTGATCAATGTCTGGAATACTCTATCTGACTCTGTGGTTTGTTCTCCAAAGCCTTTCCTAAGAGGCCTGTAGGGGGTGTGCATAAGCACACCAATGTGCCTACCATCCCTGTCCTATTGTTTCTTTTATTTTTCTTATATGTATCCATATATTCATAACTACGTTTTTACTTATACCCTTTATCTTATAAGCAATTGACAAAATGAAAAAAATAAATAAAATAAATACTCCCTCTCTCTCCCTCCCTCTCCCTGTTATCTTTACATTTAGTTGCTATGTTATTGGAATGGAACTCAGTTTATTTATTTTTTATTTATTTGATTTGATTTGTCAATTGTGTTAGGAATGTAAGTCACCTAACAGTTATTTGGGTTGGAAATATATAAGCCAGGATAGACATTTTAATATTGTCTCTTTAAGGAAATGCAACAAATTATAATTGAGGGTGGTTTCACAAATGGCCATAAGATGGAGCCAGAAACCTGGGTTGTCTTAGTCTTAGTCTCAGAAGAGAGTGTATCTCAGTGAGTCTCTGTTTCCTTCTGTTGGAGAGTATTGCCGTTCCTCCATTTTTCCTAATTGACTGATATTCCTGGATTTGATGTAAGTCTAATACTGAACTGTTTTTGACACTGGACTTTGTTATTGGATTATTCCTGGACTGAAAACTGGCTGATTTAACCTGTGAATGACTTTGGACTGTGTTTGAACTTTGCTTAAAACCTTTCTGGAAGTAAAAACCTACATTTACTGTAGAGTGTATCTGTGTGCTGTGTGTGTATTATTCAAACACTACTCTCAATACATCTCCCTGTATGCGCTCATTCTTCTAATGGGGAATTACCTCAACAAATTGCTTACAAGATAATAGGTATAAGTAAAAACATAGTTATGAATACATGAAATAGATACACAAGCACAACAAAGTCTTTGTGAATACTGGCCTTATCTATCCAGGTTGATTTTCCTGTATCTTTCAAAGAGGCCCTATTTTCAGTCTGGTTTTTTTTCCACACTGGGGCCCTGCATTAGCTTCTTGGCTGATGGCAATGAAACAGCCCATTAATCCTATGAGTTCTATTGATATCTGGACTAGAGCTCTGGACATGGAATTTTATAAAAAAATGGTTCCTTTTCTGAAACTAAAATTGAGTAATCACCAAGCAGAGATGGGTTGCTTTTGTTTAAAAAGCATGATTTTCTTCCATATGGGGAAGATTGTTCAGTGAATCCCTGAGAGATCTACAAACCATTTCGCTCCTCAGATGCAAACCCTTGTCACAGTTTCCCCCTCCCCATTTCAGCTTCATCTGAAAACTTTCCAGCAAATTCCCTCCTTTTCCCTCCTGTCCTCTGGAGCCATTGCTTTGGACCTTGTGTTATTTCTTTCTTGGAGCCTACAGTCTGGAGCCAGAGTGGTTTGTCTGCTTCCCTGGGTTCAGCTAATAAATTGGGATCAGAGGGTCACACAGCAGGGGACTTGGAAGCCTGCAAGACTCTGACACCATTTTTATTAGTTTTTACTATACATACCACTTCAGGAGCTGGGATGCCATCCCAGTGGGGCCCTTTCCATTGCTTAGTAACTAAGATTTTGTAATCTAAGTTTTGACAAGGTCATTTTTTACCTTAGAAGAAGAGTTGGGGGGGGAGTACCCACATACATTAATTACTCAAAATAGGGACAATGCAAATGGGAACTGTTCTCCCCTTCTCTCTATAAGAGGCAAACAAATGAAAAATCTTGTACCTAGAGGCTTGGCTCTTTTATAGAAGGCCCCTCCTGCCTGTTATACTTGGTCTTCAGTTCAAAATGGAGAGAATGAATCTTCCTTCTTATTGAAAAGCAGAATTCTGGTTTGTTTGCTTAACTGTGCCAAAATATTATATTTCTAATTTTTTTTCTTCTCATATCATATACAGGCTGCTGTATTGTAGTTATTTCCATAGGAATAACCTATGAAACTCAGTAGGACTTATTCCTGAAAAGATATGGAACCCTATGCAGTCTTACACATATCTTCTCTGGAATTAGCTTGCAAGCATTAGTGAATATTGATTGAAATATCAACTCTTCCATTCCACTGAAATATAATAGATTTGGGGCTAAACCAATAAATGTACATATCTGTTGTCTGGAAACTCAACTTATGGGGGAGAATACATGTAAATAATAAAGAATGCATGTAAATAATATCATCTAACTAAAAATGTATCCAAGAAATTAACAGCTTGTGTTACTTATATTTAATTATCCTAAATATATAATTTGGTTAGCCCATCTCTTATTACTTAAATTTTTACAACAAAATGAAACCTTATATTAAAAAAAACCATGCTTGCCACTTGTTATCCATTCATTTTATCCATTCATTATTTTCAAAATTTAGAGGGCAATTATTCTTTCAGTTTTGGCTTTTGTTTCTGAATTTAGCAATGTAATTAAAAATAGTGTATTGCATATTCAGAAGGCCTTTGGGAATTGAGTGATCTGTGCCAACATGAATTTTAATTATAATTGTAATTTTGTTATTATAAATTAATAATTGTTATTATCATTATATATCTTATTTGTTATTACCTGTGACTGCCAAGAGTCTATTAAAAAACTGACGTATAATAAATCTGATAAAATAATCCTAAAATCTCAGATAATTCTGGCATTTAATAAACCATGATTTAAAACATGGTTATGCACAGCATGAACCCATGCTTAGTATGCTTGCATACCTCAGTTAATCCTTTACTTTCCACTTTCAGATCTGAGAAAATAATACTTGTCAATGTGGTGTGATGGATATGTTATCTTTGGACCAGGGAAATCCAGGTTCAAATCTCCCCTCATCTATGGAGTTCACTGATTTTGGGTCAGTCACTACCTCTTAATTCAATCTGAATCTGCAGATACATTGGGATGGGGGAATGGGCAGTAAAATGATTATTTATCTTCGTCATCATAATGATCCAAACTGCTTTTATAGGTGATTACTCGGCCTATTTCTCTGCAAGTTGCTGATAGAGCTAAAATCATTTGAACAGGATATCATTGCTCCTTGACTATTTCTCTTTGCTTCAAGCACCACGATCATCTCAGTCTGATGCCATTTGAAGCATTAGCCTTTGATGTGGTGAATCAAGGGCTGGGACTGAGTAATGCTTTGAAGCCCCTTTGCTGTCACCTCAGTGGGCTCTAGTATTTGCTTTATGTTTAGGTCCCCATGCTAATGCTTGTTCTTTTGTTGTGGTGTTTGATTTCTTCATGATGGTCATGGCTTTGTCACCCCACAAGGCAGCCAAGCTAACAATGAACTGAAAGGAAGGATACAGCTCAGTCATTTTTATTCTCTGGCGGCAACAAGAGTTGGCAAAAGCACAAGGAAGATCAGAGGGAAATAGGCAACAAGTGTCTCCAATATGGGTTTAAAAATGCAGACACAAAAGGGAAAGAAAAAGCAGACAGAAAAAGGCTGAAACTGAAGGAGTAACAAGGAAAAATAGCAGTTTGAAAGGGGGGGAGAGAACCTTGAATCCAGTCTATACAAAAGCATGTGTGTTGATTTATGGTTCTGAAAACAGTTCCAGATTGACTTGGCTAAAATGTCTTAGCTTTGCTTCTGATGGGCAGTTGAACCTGAGAATTTCTTATTTGTTCATGTTTTCTGATGGGTTGATGTTGAAATTGAGCTTCTGGGAAATAAAGTTGTTGTGTATTTGTCCCTTTGTGCTATGAACTTGGATAGTACAGATATCTTGCAATTTTTCTGTCCCAATAAGAAATAATTATTCACAGGATAGCATTTTTCAGATGACCCTGCCTGGTTACTTAGATCAGCAGGCCCTTCTATAGAAGGCCCAAATGCTAACTCTTCAACTATTGGTTACATTTTCTTGTTCTATGGAAAGCACTTTCTAGTGAAGTGTATACAGTTTCTACATTGTCAGTGTTAAAAATTGACAGTGAAAAATAGAGATGTTCAGCTATTAAAAACCAAAGTGGAAAATACTGCATGAAGAGCATGTGGAGGCACTTGCTGCAATTGTCAGCCTCAGGTTTTCCTGGACTAGCATGGTAATTGTGCAATTCAAATAACGTATATCTTTAGATTAAATAAGTGTGAGCATGTAAACCCAGAAAAAGGTAGAATTTCTTCAGAGAAACATCATCAGATTCACAGAGCACAGACATAATGTTTGTGAAGCACTTTTTTGGGCTTTATATCTTACTTAAAACAAAACTTCTGTTTAGCCAGACTTTTTTAATTTAAGTCAATCGATTTTGATTTTAATTATAGCTGTATTTTGATCTGGTTTATACTTTATATTTTTTAACTGTTCTAAGTTGTCCTGGGTGTTGGCATAATAGAAAATCAAATGTTGATTAAATAATAAATTCAGATTAAAAAAATCATCAGAGAACCTTGGGAGAAGTGTGTGTGTGTGTGTGTGTGTGTGTGTGAGAGAGAGAGAGAGAGAGAGAGAGAGAGAGATGATATAATCCATTTTCCATTTTCATCCATTTTATTTGTTTTGACTTTAAGACCAACATTTCTTAGACTGAAAACTTTGGCCTATTTGATAGTCTTTCACCACATTTTGTAATAAATCAAAACATTAGCACCTGTCTTCTGCTATGTAGTCAATAGCTGTTAAATGGTGACAAATAAGGGTGGCAAACTAGATTTATACTTGTATTTATCTCATCATGTGTATTTATATTTGTTTCATCATATTTCCAAAGAACATTTAAAGTAAGCCATCACTAATAAACACTGCCTTATCTGTTTATTTACAGTTTTATTCACTGGGGCATTTCAAAGCTGTCCCTGGCAGTTTACAATATAATAACAAATAATACAAAGGATAAAACAAATTCAAAACTTAGCATCAGTGACCACAGCTCTTACAGATTAAAGGGTTTGTAAAATAGTTCCATGCTGAACAGTTTTTTAAATGTACGTAGAGAAGGGCCCCTCTGAATCTCTGTGGGGACGCTATTCTATAGAAATTACATAAACACCCCTACTTAGGAGTGATTGGAAAATTTTATTTGAAGGAAGTAGTCCTGAAGATAATTAAGAACCAAACCACGAAGGATTTTATAAGTTAAAATAACTCTTTGAACTGTATGCAGACACTTAAGCCCATGTCACACTGAACCAACGGATGCAAAGAGGATGGTAAAACGGTCAAAAAACCTTGCCATCCATTCGAAAATGCGATGTACTCACTGCCTCTGTTTTGCTTCCACTCTATTTGTCCAGCATCCGTTTATTGACGTTTCATCTGCTCCGAAAGTTTTGGGCTGCCCAAAACTTTTGCGTGGAAAATGTATCCAGTTCGTCCGTTCTGCATAAGCTACGCATCCGCTACGCATCCGTTACGCATCCGTTACGCATCCACTATATCCGCTTGGCGTCCGCTGCGCATCCTCGCATCCGCGCATCCGCACAACTCGCATCCACCCGGACGCAGGGAGGAAGCGGAACGGATGCAGAACGGATGCAGAACGGATGCAGAACAGATGCAGCATGGAAACAAAGCGTTTAAAGCGGAAAAAACGTTCCCACAGGGGACCTATCTCAGATATTAAGGATGTCTAGAGAATGCCTAGAGGATGCAAAGGGACACCTAGACTGCCTATAAAAAGGGGGAGCAACTCACCTGCATCTCGCTTTCAGAACAGCAGCCAAGCTGTGCAGACCTCTGCAGCCTTCATCTGACTCTTCCTCTTCCACAGCCCAGTCATGTCCACCGTGGATTGTGACAAAGTCCTTTCGGCAGCCACCATCCTTCTGAAAAAGTGCGAAACCATCTACAGGCTCTGTGAACTCTACTATGGGAAGAAAAGGAGGCACCCAAAAAAAGTCAGGGTCCAAAGATGGCTCGCCAGAAGAGCAGAGGACTGACTGTACAACAACCTGATGGTGGAGCTCAGGAGCGAAGACACTCGGGCGTTCCAGAACTTCATGAGGATGCCTCCAGCCATGTTTGATGAACTTGTGCAGCGGCTGACACCCAGGTTGACCAAGCAGAGCACCAACTTCCCGCCCAGCCTGGAACCTGGACTCAAGGTGGCACTCACTCTGCGCCACCTGGCCACAGGGACCATCTACAGGAGCATGCAGTACGGCTGGAGGGTGCCACCCAACACCATCAGCATTGTGGTCAGAGAAGTGGTGCAGGCCATCATTGAAGAATACAAGGAGGAGCTCCTCCAGTACCCCTCCACTGAAGAAGGCTGGAAGAAAGTTGCAGAGCAGTGGTATCAGAAGTGGAACTTCCCCCACACCATTGGAGGCATAGATGGCAAGCACATGGCCTGCAAAGTTCCAGCCAAGTCGGGGTCCACTTATCACAACTACAAGGGCTTCTTCAGCATCATCCTCTTCGCCATGGTCGATGCTGACTACAAGTTCATGTACATCGATGCTTCAGGCAACGGCTCATCTTCAGATGCCCAGGTATACAATGCCAGTCACCTCAAGGAGGGGCTGGAAGGCAACCTCATGGTGGGCTTCCCAAATCCAGACCCGCTGCCCAACGACATGCAAGATGTGCCCTATTTCATCGTGGGGGATGATGCCTTCTCCCTCACAACCGACCTCATGAAGCCCTACGCCTCCAAATACCTCACCCATGAAGAGAGGATCTTCAACTACAGGCTGTTCAGGGCAAGGTGGATGGTGGAGAACGCCTTTGGCATCCTGGCCAAAAGGTTCCAGGTACTTCTCACCACCATGCAGCATCACCCAGAGACCATGAGGAGGATCATGGAAGCTTGCTGCATCCTGCACAATCTCATGCGCACCTGCTACCCAGTCTTGCAGAACAGGCTTGTGGACCATCAACAAGGCAATGGGGACATGGAGCCTGGGAAATGGAGGCAAGGGCAAAACCTGATCGACACTGAGGATGTGCAAGGCCCCAAAAGAGCCTCACGTGAGGCGAAGAAGCAGCGCAACCTCCTGAAACACTGGTGGAACTCCCCAGCTGGAGCAGTGGAGTGGCAAGACAGGATGATAGATGATTAATGGATGCTTCCTTCAGCCTGTCTCATCACACGGATGAGATTGGGCCATGTATGTTTAGTTGGCCTACAATGAACACGGCGTTTAATAAAGAGTTGTGTTTATGTTGACATGTGTGGATGATTGATTATATCGTTATTGATAATAAAGGGCCATAGGTGTGGCACTTGGGAGGGTGGACCATACAGTCCAACTATGCTTGCACTGGAGGTTTATATATTCCACTGCTATCCTAACCCATCCCACAGCTATTACCCATCCCACAGGTATCCTAACCCATCCCAAAGCTATCCTTACCCATCCCACAAGCAAGCAAAGGCTTAAACCATTTCTAAAAGTTTCCACCAAGACTTTATTAAAAAAAAGAAATGAAACAAGTGTGTGAATCATAAATAGACTTTATTAACAACAAGCTATAAGACAAAAATGAGTCTCTGGCACTCCTCTTGGTCACTCAGTCTCAGGGGTGAAGGGTGCAGGTGCTGTGGAGGTGGCTGGTGCTGGAGTGCTTGTCATCAGCTCCTCCAGAAGCAGAAGCAGCAGAAGCCCCAGCCCCAGAAGAGCGAGCCCATGCTGCAGAAGCCCCAGGAGAACCAGAGTGAGGGCCGGGGGTGTCCCTCTTGCCAGGGCTGGCAGCAGATGGCTGAGGCTTGCTGTGCTTCCGCATGGTTGTGGGGTTGCTGGCTGGCAGGGAGGCTGGCAGGAACCAAGGCTGGCAGGAAGGCTGGCAGGGAGGCAGGCAGCAAGGCTGGCAGCAAGGTTGGCAGCAAGGCTGGCACCAAGTCTTGCAGGCAGACATGCAGGCAGGGCAGTCAAGGCAGCCAATCCATCCGGCAGCAGGTCTTTCCTCTGAATGGCGACCTGCTTCCAAGCTGCTTCCGTTATATCCGCGGGGTTGATGCAATGCATCCTCCCCGTATGCGCAATTAACGCCAGGCATCCATTAGGCTTCCGCTGTGCATCCACTGTGCATTCGCTGTGCATCCGCTGTGCATCCGCTGTGCATCCGCTGTGCGTCCGCTTCATCCGCTCGGCGTCCGCTCTGCATCCGCTCTTTCTGTTCCGCGTCCGCTTTGCTGAGGGCCTCCGGAAGCCCTGCGGATGTGCCATCTGCTCCCATCCGCTTCCATCCGCTAGGCTTCCGTTCCGCATCCGCTTTGCATCCGCCCTGCATCCTCCATGCGTCCGTGTTATCCGCTCCAGTTATGCAAATTTTTGCCCCTTTTGAGAGTGGATAACAACAGATGGAACATTTTGCTCATCCGCTGTGTCCTTTTTGCATCCGTTGGGCAGTGTGACATGGGCTTTATTGTGATACAGAAGTCACAAGTCTCACACAGATTACTTCCTTTAAGATCACCTTCAATTTTCAGATACTTTTCAAAGGCAATCCATGATAAATCCATGATAAAGCATGTTGCAATAGTTTCTCCTATAATTGATATGGATAAGAATTATTATTATCAGGATTTTCTGTTCCAGGAAGAACTACATGGGACATACCAGCCAAACTGGACATGTACCCCCAGTCATGACGAAATACCTGTGTTCTTATGAGTACCCCTGCTAAAGCACCATGCTAAAGTGAATAAAGTGGTAAAAAGGAAGAGTATTTTAGCTTCTTTGGATATCCTAACTGATGAAGATACAGCACAATTTGAACAAGTGATCATATTAAGGTGTCTTATTGGCCTAGAATGTAAGGTTTTTGAGGGCTGCAAGTAAGCATGATGGTATGCAAAGTTAAAATATGTTGTCCTTTCCTTGATTTGACTAATACATTAATTAATTAGTACATTAATACATTAATTAATACATTAATACATGCAATGTGATGAATTTTGCCTTAGAATGGCTCAATACATTCATTATCATTATCATTTAAGGATAAAGGATAAAGAAAGAAATCTATTCATGCTGCACAAAATTGGTTATTTTGACACCAAATGTTAACGTTATGATCTGGATGTAACATGGTGGACGCACAAAGGGAGCTGGAGATCTATATCCAATTCATGAGATACCCATTCTATGTAATATAATTTCCTTCATGAGAAGTTTTCCTAAATGTGAAGTTAATATGATTGAAACCCTGAATTTAGGAACTAAATTCATGAAGTCATAAGTTTTTAGCAGTGACCAAGAGTCATGATAACAGCAATCTAAAACAGGCAATATGAACAAAATTAATCCCAGCTTCTGATTGCATAATTGACCACAACATTACTGAATCACCATAGATGGTTCATTCAGCAAAATTTGTGTCCAGGAGAAAATGAACATACCACAGAGCCTCCCAGTTATGTCTGTCATGAAAGAAATAGTTGCCTGGTTCCTCTGATAGCTGCATTATTTCATTCATGGGAATGAATGAAATAACACAGGAGAAGTGTTACTGTAATTTAATGCTATTTTGTGTATACATAAACTCTGTGTAAAACAAACAATCTCTAGCTAATAAATTGGGCAGGGGATCTAGGATGACGTAAGAATGAACATTGTCAAGGTGTCCATGAGTTTGCTCTGTTTCCAGCCTGACTTTCCTCTGTCTCACCATTCCTTGAGAATATCTGTTTTCTATGTGAGTGCTCTGTGTGTGTGTGTGTTCATGTCTCAATCAAAAACTTTTCTACATTCAATAAAGCACAATTGTTGAATACATTTTCTTGTTATCATGTATCATCCCCTGCTACATTTTATGAAGAGTGATGGGTGATTGATTTGTTCTGCTGACAGGTGATGATGATTTAAAGGAGAAAAGAATCTAGGACCTTCACCAATTGTTGCCCTAAAGCTGCCCTGCTTTAAATCTGTAGATTAAAAGCCAAGGTGGAAAGGATACTATCCAACTCTAAAATCAACAATGTAAAATGAATAGGGATCAACTTTACTAATATTGCTTCCTGCCGGGAGCTTGCAATGTAACTTCTATCAAATTACTTTTCCATTTTTATTCATGCACAAAGAAAATTTGTTTTGTAACTATATGATGTCTAAAGGGTGAAAATGGTAGTTAACTACAGGTAAAATTTTTATTTTAACAATGCAACTATTGATTTTGTTTCTCCCTGTTTTACCCAAAGGAACCATGGTGGCGCTTTCTGGATTTGATTGATTGATTGAGAGCAGTGGCTTGGTTAAGATTCTGGGCTTGTCAGATGGAAATCCCAGTTTGAGACCTGAGCACCACGTGATGGAGTGAGCTTCCATCCTCACCCCAGTTCCTGCCAAGCTAGAAATTCAAAATCATGTACATGTGAGTAGATAACTAGGTACCACTTCAGTGAGAAGGTAACAGCATTCCATGCTGGCCATGTGTCCATGGAAAAATATTTGAACAGTGCTAATATAATGGCTTTGAAACAGAGATGAGCACTACCTTGTATAGTTGGCAATGATTACCTCACTTTACTATTATTTAAAAAGAAATCCTTTCTTTCTGCTATCCCTTCTTTCATGAATATCCATCAAATATGTATCATCTTCTAATCTCTTTCTTATTCTGTGTTAAATACCTATTACTCATCAGTTTCTTTAGACCCTACCTGTTTCGTGGCATCCTTCTCTTTCCTACACCCTTTCAAATTTTATGGCCTATGGACCACACACCTAATTGCATTTGTTGTTTCATTATTTTTCCACTGTTATAAGGACCATAAGGATGTAATCAACCAACCATCTAAAATAAACCATGTCTTGGCTCACCTAAACCCTTGAGTTATTTCATGTTTAATGTGTAAAAAAAAATAATTAGTCAGGGTGATTCTAGTTGAAGGTGGGTCAACAATTCAAAGAGAACTGTCTTGACTCACTTAATATTCCTCCCATTTTACTTGCAGAACAGCTCTCTTGAATTTGGATTAGACACAAACATTTCCAAAGATCTAGATGTACATTCAACAGCCTATAGGCTCCAGTACAATGAGTTTCAGTTTAATGCAGCAATAACAGTGCAATGCTGAAATTGCCCATTTTTAAAAGATAATGTGATTTCTCTTTATTTTTTAAAAAGAAAAATCTCAAATACTTTTCTATTGCTGAGGAAATTTGGATATTCTGGTAAATTTGTGTGCAAGTATAAAGTTGCCTATTTAACTTTCTACTGAAGACTACAGTATCTCATTTCCAAATAAGTCTTTCTGCTCATCTATATAGATAAACAATAATGTTGCACTTACTACTTATAAATAGCCTTTGTGTGGTAACAAACTATTACAAAAAGAACAGGTTTAAAGCTTAGTGGGTCATTCCCCTCCCCCCCCATTTTCAGTGATGTTAATGACTGAAAGAAGAATAATGTACAAAACAGGGAAAACATATTGTAACAGAGAAGTGTTTCTCAATCTTGGCAATTTTAAAATATTTGCCAGAGGAATTCTGTAAGCTGAAGTTTGGACATCTTATAATTGCTAAGATTGAGAAACAATAGAATTGTGGAATTAAGGTATGGAATAGGCACAAAATAGAACAAACAAAAAGTTTGTGTTTTTTTAACAATTGCATAACATAATCCTCATCCCAAAAGGTAGAATGGCCAATACTAGACAGAAATGGTGAATTTTGGAGAGAAAGAATGCATTAGTTTATACAACCATAAACACTTTATCCAGTGGTGGTATTCAAATTTTGTTTATTACCAGTTCTATGAGTGTGGCTTAGTGGGCATAGCAGGGGAAGGATACTGTAAAATCTCCAGTCAGAGGTGGCATTTGCCAGTTCTTTGAGCTACTCAAAATTTCCGCTACCGGTTCCCCAGAACTGATAAGAACCTGCTGAATACCACCTCTGACTTTATCTGTATCTTATGGTGCTCCATTACTCAATGTTTTAGCTAGCCTTATTCAGTGAAAGACAATGGAACTATGAGCAAACTACTTAAAGCCCCTGTCACACTGCAGCAACGGATGGAAAGACGATGTAAAACAGAGAAAAACACTTACCATCTTTTGGTTAACGCGATGCCTCCGTTCTGTACTCACTGCCTCCGTTTTACTTCCTCTCTATCCGTCCAGCATCCGTCTATTGACATTTTATCCGCTCAAAAGGTTTTGAGCTGCTCAAAACTTTTCAGCGGAAAATGTATCAAACGTGTCCGTTCTGCATCTGCTAGGCATACGGGGGACATCCGTTCTGCATCTGTAGTCATCCGTTACGCATCCGCTATATCCACAAGGCATCCGCTGTGCATCAGCGCAACTCGAATCCGCTCCAGCAGTAAACGGTCGCAGGGAGGAAGCGGAATGGACATGGAACGGATGCGCAGCGTTAGTAGCACGGACGGAGAAAGGATGAAAGCGGATGCAGCATGCAAAGAAAGCATTTAAAACGGAAAAAACATTCGCAGAGGGGACCTATCTCGGATATTAAGGATGTCTAGAGGATGCCTAGAGGATGCAAAAGGATGCTTCCATTCTGCATCTGCTTTCCATCCGCTTTGCTTCCTCCCCCCGTCCAATCCTTTCCGTGTTATTCGCTCTGTTTATGCAAATTTTTGCCCCTTTTGAGAGCGGATAACAACGGATGGAACATTTTTCTCATCCACTGTGTCCTTTTTACAAATGTTTTTCATCTGTTGGGCAGTGTTACAGGGCCTTTAGCTTCGTTCCTAGAAGCAACAAATGGTATCATCATGACATCATTGATCTAAATGGGACCGAGAACAAAGAGTTATTCTTTCTCTTTTAGAGTGAAGATACTTTGGGTGAGTTCAAAGCATTGCCTTTCATTTAAGGGCCTGTCACATAGGCCGACAGATGCAAAAAATATGTAAAAAAGACACAGCGGATGAGAAAATTTTCCATCCGTTGTTATCCGCTCTCAAAAGTGCCCCATATTTGCATAAACAGAGCGGACAACAACAGAAAGGAACAGACGGGGAGAGGATGTAGCTAGGATGTAAAGCGGATACTCCATGGAAGCCTAGTGGATGGAAGCGGATGGAAGCGGATGGCACATCCGCAGGCCTTCCGGGGGAGCAAAGCGAAGCAGAAGCACAGCAGAAGGAACGGATGCAGAGCAGATGCCGAGCGGATACAGCGGATGCATCACGGAAGCCTAGAAGATGCCTAGAGGATGCAAAGCATTCACTGCGCATGCGGGGAGGATGCATTGCGTCAGCTCCACGGATATAAAAGGAGGTAGCTCGCAAGCAGGTCACCATTCAGAGGAAAGACCTGCTGCCAGAGACATCTCCAGCCAAGAACCATGGGGAAGAAGAGGAAGCCTGTGCCATCTGCTGCCAGCCCTGGCAAGAAGGACAGGGCCACCATTCCACCCCCTGGCCCTGCCTCTCCTTCTGCTGGGGCTTCTGCTGCTCAGGCTGACTCTGCTGGTGCTGGGGCTTCTGCTGGTGCTGCTCCTGGTGCTGGTGCTTCTGCTGGTGCTTACTCTGCTGGCGCTGCTCCTGGTGCTGGTGCTTCTGCTGGTGCTTACTCTGCGGGTGCTGCTCCTGGTCCTGCTGGTGCTGCTGGACATGCTGGTTCTCCTGGTCCTGCTAGTCCTGCTGGTGCTGCTGGTGCTTACTCTGCTGCTGCTGATCCTGGTTCTGCTGGTGCTGCTGGTGCTGCTGGTGCTACTGGTGCTGCTGGTGCTGCTGGTGCTGCTGCTGTTGTTGTTGCTGCTGGTGGTGGTGGTGGTGTGGTGTGGTGGAGCAGCCCCTAGAACCTCAAAGCCCCTCTGATGAGGGCCCAGATGGCCCTGCCAGAGGGAGGAAGAGGCATATGTGAGATAGGGAGAGGAGGCAATACTCCATCGAAGAGGAACATGAGGATGAGGTGCTCGAATGGCTGAGGGAGAATGAGTACCTCTGACAAAAAGGAAACAGGCTCTATCGAGATACCAAGAGGAAGCAGGCAGCTTGGAGAGAGAAGGTGGAGAGCCTGGGCTACACTTCAGAGGTCCTCCTTGGGTGGTGGAAGCACATGCACACCTGGTACGGGAAGCTGCACCTCAAGAAGTCTAGCCAGCCCGCAGTCAAGCTCACTGACCAGGAGACCTATGTGATAGCCAAGTGTAGCTTCTTGGAGGGTGAGATCCGCCACCGAGGAGCAGCCCCTCTGTCAACCCTCTCTCTCAGGTAGCCCACAGAGAGCCAATCCTCTTCTGGCCAAGAGTAAGCTCCTGTGTCCAGGCAGGTATCTGTGGAGCATCCCACGACAGAGACCCCCCTGACAGCTGCACTCCCCATGGTGCAGTGTGTGGAGGACCCCCTGACGCAGTGGGACCAAGGAGACGGCACTGCCACCAGAGACCAACTCACACCCACACCCAGCTCAGAAAGCAGGCAGAGAGGCAGACCAGAGAGGCAGAGCCACACTGTCCTGCTGGAGATCAGGGACACCAAAAGCAGCGTAGATCTCCTCTCTCAGCTGGTACACACCAACATACCATCCTCAAACCGCAAGCCCTTCCTCACCTATGTCAACCAGACCCTCCTGGACATGTCCGAATCCCAGTACCAGGTGATAAAGGAGATCACAGGTATTCTGCACAACCCTCCAGGCCCAGCTGAACCTGCTCCGACCCAATCCAGGTCTGCTTCTCCACCCCAGGTGATGTCACTGCCCTTACAAAGCTTTCCACAGGCCCTCACCTCCCAAGGCTATGGCTACTAGGAGTTCCAGCAGCACAGGCAGCCCTTCCCAGTCCAGGCACAGGTACATCGAATGCCACCAATGCCACCGATGCCACTGATGCCACCGATGCCACCCATGCCACAGATGCCACCCATGCCTCACCTCGCTCACCTGCAGACCATACAGCCCCACTACACTCCTCCTTCCTCCATCCCACAGCCAAGCCCGGCCTCAGAACATCTGTCATCAGTCTTGGGACTGACACCCCATGTCCTGGAGGAAGGGACTCTCAACATCACGGGACTGAGCCAGCTCTCTGAGAGCTTCCTCCACACACCATCCCCTGTTGTCCTCTTGGGGCCAGGAACCCCAATGGCGCCTCAGACCAGCACTCCAGCCACTGCCCCCTCCACAGAATCTGGACCCTTCACCCCTGAGACCAAGGGCATGCCTCAGAGTGACTGAGAAGAGTGCCAGAGACTGGGTTGCTACCTGTTGACTTTATCTTTGCTTGGGACACATTACTTGGGTCATTTTGCTTTTACAGTTTGTTATTAATAAAGTTTATTTTTGCTTCACACACTTGGTTCAGCTCTTTTAGTAAATAAAGTCTTGGTACAAACTTTTAGAAATGGTTTAAGCCTTTGTATGCTTGTGGGATGGGTAAGGATAGCAGTGGGATGGGCAGGGATACCTGTGGGATGGATAATAGCTGTGGAATGGGTAAGGATAGCAGTGGGATAGATAAACCTCCAGTGCAAGCATAGTAGGACTGTATGGTCCACCCTCCCAGGTGCCACACCTATGGCCCTTTATTATCAACAACAATTTCATCATTCATCAACACATTTCATCATAAACTCAACCCTTTATTAAATGCCCTGTTCATTGTAGGGCCACTCAACATACATGGCACAATCTCATCAGTGTGATGAGACAGGCTGAAGGAAGCATCCATTAATCATCTATCATCCTGACATGCCACTCCACTGCTCCAGCTGGGGAGTTGCACCAGTATTTCAGGAGGTTGCGCTGCTTCTTCCCTTCACGTGAAGCTCTGTTGGGGCCTTGCACATCCACAGTATCTATCAGGTTTTGCCCTTGCCTCCATTCCCCAGGCTCCATGTCCCCATTGCCTTGTTGGTGGTCCACGAGCCTGTTCTGCAACACTGGGTAGCGGGTGCGCATGAGATTGTGCAGTATACAGCAAGCTTCCACGATATTCCTCACGGTCTCTGGGCGATGCTGCATGGTGGTGAGAAGTACCTGGAACCTGTTGGCCAGGATGCCAAAGGCGTTCTCCACCACCCGCCTTGCCCTGGACAGCCTGTAGTTGAAGATCCTCTCTTCACGGGTGAGGCATCTGGAAGTGTAGGGCTTCATGAAGTAGGTTCTGGCCATCTGAAGCTGACCCGTTGCCTGAAGCATCGATGTACATGAACTTGTAGTCAGCATCGACCATGGCGAAGAGGATGATGCTGAAGAAGCCCTTGTAGTGGACCCTGAGTTGGCTGGAGCTTTGCAGGCCACATGCTTCCCATCTATGGCTCCAACGGTGTGGGGAAAGTTCCACCTCTGATACCACTCTTCTGCAACTTTCCTCCAGCCTTGTTCAGTGGTGGGGCAATGGAGGAGCTCCTCCAGGTATTCTTCGATGATGGCCTGCATCACTTCTCTGACCACAATGCTGATGGTGTTATGTGGCACCCTCCAGGCATCCTGCATGCTCCTGTACATGGTCCCGGAGGCCAGGTGGCGCAGAGTTAGTGCCACCTTCAGCCCAGGGTCCAGGCTGGGCCAGAAGTTGGTGTTTGCCTTGGTCAACCTGGGTCTCAGCTGCTCCACAACTTCATCAAACATGGCTAGTGGCATTCTCATGAAGTTCTGGAATGCACGAGAGTCTTCGTTCCTCAGCTCCACCATCAACTTGTTATACAGTCCTTACTCGGGTCTTCTCGCGATGCATCTTCGGACCCAGACGCCTCCTTTTCTTCCCATAGAACAGGTGAAAGAGCCTGTAGAGGGCTTCGCACTGTTGTAGAATGATGGCGGCTACCAAAAGGAGTGTGTGACGATCCATGGTGGAGATGACTGGATGCTGTGGAAGAGCAAGAGCCAGATGAAGGATGAAGAGGTCTGCACCGCAGGGCTTCTGGACTGAAAGTGAGATCCAGGTGATTTCTCCCCCTTTTTATAGGAAATATAGGTTTTCCGCTAGGTGTCCTTTTGCATCCTCTAGACATCCTGCAGACATCCTAAATATCCGAGATACATCCCCTATATGAATGTTTTTTTCCATTTTAATGCTTTGTTTGTGAGCTGCATCCACTTTCATCCTTTCTACGTCCGTGCTAGTAACGCTGCGTGTCCGTTCCGCATCCATTTCGCTTCCTCCCTGTGTCCATTTTCCGCTGGAGCAGATGCAAGTTGCGTGGATGCGCAGCGGATGCGAGTTGCACGGATGTGCAGCGGATGCCTGGTGGATATAGCGGACATGTAACGGATGATGACGGATGTATAACGGATGTTCCCCGTATGCGTAGCAGATGTATAACATACGCGTTGGATACTTTATCCGCTCAAAAAGTTTTGTGCAGCTCAAAACTTTTTGAGCGGATGAAATCTCAGTAGATGGATGCTGGACGGATAGAGAGTATGAAATACAGATGCAGTGAGTACAGAACGGATTCATTGCGTTAACCAACGGATGGCAAGTGTTTCTCTCCGTTTTACATCCTCTTTCCATCCGTTGGTGCTGTGTGACATGGGCTTTATTTCTTATGCTATCCAACACTGACCTCCCAAAAGGAACCAAATTTTATTTTTTGTTTCAAACTTCCTTTAGAAGCTTCAATCCAACTAATTTATAGGACTGTAGTGATCAAACTACAGGTTGTTCTCACTTAACTATAACCAGCCACCTCATTGCTAAGTGCTATTGTTAATATAGTAGTGTGGTGAGTTTAAAGGTTGAATGCTAGAGGGAACTAGAAGGAACTAAAGATTAGAATTAAAGGAGAACAATAAACTTATGATATCATATACATTGCAACTGTGATATCAGCATGTGACCGTGATGTGATTTTATTTTCAGTTTCTCCATTGACCCTGATTATCAGAAGTAAGATGTAAAGCATGCAAATGGCAACACATGACTGCAGAGCACTACGATAGTTGCTAGTGTGAGAGGACTGTTAGTAAAGTTACTTTTTAAGTGCCATGGGTAACTTTGAACAGTCAATAAACTGGTATCATTAAGTAATAGAAAGTAATAGAAAGGGTGATTTAATACATTTTACTATATTAAAAATAGTTGAGAATACATAGATTAAAAGATGGGCACTTTTATACATCAAGAAATGATAAAAAATAAGAAAAGGAAGATATAGTAGTACTGAAATGGTGCTGGTATAATTAATTCTAAAACTCATTTAGTCATCTGACTAAGTCAAAAATATCCAATCAAGGAAAGCCTCTCTGCTTTTGCTATTAGATCGAGCTAGCAAGTTCATTTCCCACTATATATTGTTATAAAAATATGAAACTAGTTGATAGGTGAGACAGAACATGCAACATGTTCAATTTTTCCTTAAATTCCTGAAATAAATTGAACAAGCATACATTATGATGCCCATAGTTGCACTGGGTTAGTATAGCAGTTTTGACCTCTGTTTCATGCCTTCTGAATGCCATGCTCTACAACATCTCCCAAGAGCCATTCTAGGTGAATCTTATATGATTTCCTGTGACAGATGGTGCAGCAGGACATGAAAGCATCTGTTCATAGGTGTGCCTTTAGAGATAATCTTCAAAGCATTTGTAGGTAGTAAGTTACTAAATGAGAACAAAACTTTGTAGGCATTTTCAGATCAAGTATGTTCATGTTTGTTTTTTAAAATCTTAAACTGTGCTGTTGTAACCAAAGATTGATCAAGATTTCTCCAGAAGAGGTGAATCCTCAGTTTTGACTCAGTACAAAGACTCTGTATTGGTTTTTTAGTTAGAAAAGAGATTCTGAAGACCTTTATATTAAGGGATGTAGGATTGTATCAGCAACTAAAACACAAAGCAGCAAATTGTGGGCTGAAGATAAGAATTTTCAAAGTGAGGACTTTATTTGATTTTTCACATAAGATTAGCCTGAAAATATCGGCAACATATCTAATTCCTTATTTCAGAATATTAACATTCTGCCTGAGCTTGCCTTAATGGATTCCCATTTGTTAGACTTCAGATACAATGGAATTTCATCCCAGTTTATCAATCATTAAGAAACCAGCTGGTTTCTTTTGTATGTCCAGTGTAGCATCTTTTTTCATCACATTCTTATAAACTTTCATTTTTGAAATCCACTTTCAAATCAGACTCAATCTTGTTAGGTAAAACTTGTTCCTTTTCCATAACATATTTTAAACACAGCCTATCTATAATAGCAGAGATTGTATGAAATTAAGTTTGGGATCCCTTGTTCACAAATATCCTTTAATACACTCATGTTAAAATATTTTGCTCCATTCTATATTAATAAATTGAATTTAATTATTCCCCTTTAATTGTAATCTTTAGTTCCTTCTGGTTCTCTCTAGCATTTAACCTTCAAACTCACCACACTACTTTATTGTTGTCTTTCTTTTCAGACAAAACATATTTTCCCATGAGAAGGGTCAAAATCTGGACCATTATTCATTTATAACTTTCCAAAAACAATATTTCAATTTTGCATTTTATTCCAAAAGAAATTAAAAACTCTTAAACCTGTATTTCAAACTACTTCCACTCAAGATTGAAGGAAATTCACTAGTGCTCTATAAGTTTCTATTGTTCATAATAGGAAAAAAAAAAGGAGTTAAAAGAAACAAGTTCTGAAAATGATTAAGAAATGAGGCTTGACAAACTTTATGTCCTTATAAACTATATTAACACTATGCTTTAGTTCCTACACTTTATTCACAAGATTTTACTCCAGCTGTGTGGAGTACATGTGGGCAATCTCACAATCTCTCCTTTCCCTGGAAATATTTTGCCAGCCAGAGTTCATTATCTGGCCATTGATCTCCACTGGTCACTGTGATTCCTCTTTGAAAGTGAGGATTCTATCTTTCCTGCAAACATTGAATAAATATAAGTACTTGTCTAGTTAATCAGATATTGCATGGTCCTGGTGCTCTGTGAGCTTGGTTGTTTTTTTGCAAATGTTTCTTTACCGAAAGCAAGCAACATCATCAGTAATGTTGCTCAGTTTGGGTAATGAAACATCTGCAAGAAAACAACCAAGCTCAGATAGCATCAAAGACCCCTCATTTCAACTATGAACTACAAATTTTCTTTTTTATTGGTAATCAAATACTTTTTCTTCCCATTCATGCCAAGGAAGTTATTTTTATTTTCTGTCAAAAAAATGCTTGCCTTTTGTATTTCAAACAGAGAATAAGATAGTTTCATGTTACAACTGCATGTTATACAAGCCTCACATAGATTCCATCATGCTTAACCACAATTTACACAAAACCTATAAAATGATTACATCAGACCCAATATGGGAAAGGGTTAAACTTACCTTCTTCTGCTACATATAAACTTTATATACAAATAACTTTGTCTGCAATAACCTGGGTTTATTCACAAATACAGAACTAGTATTTTTCTTAACAAGCTTGCACTCATTTTTCCTGGTGATTCAAAATCCCTTTCTAAGAATCAGAAGTTGACCACAGAGGCCAATGTATACCTTTGCCTTCCACAGTTGGAGAATATTATTGCTGCTTTAAAAAAAACGTATAGCAGGTAAACACAATAATTAAGAGCAGGGAAAGTTCATAAGATAAACATTCAGTCTTCATGTTTATTTACAGAGTGCAGGGTCCACTTGTGAAGGCTGAATCTTATAACATTAGATCATGGCAATTGATGAAAGTGTTTCTCAGTTTTAGACAGTCCAGTCTTCCACTGATTTTAATCTTTTCTCCTATAGACATTTCGGTATAGGTAAGTTTTCTCAGTGGCCTTTCAACTGTTTCAAGCTTTTACATAATGAGCAGCTGAAATTACCTTGATTCATTATAAGGATTATAGAAATTGCCATAAGGAAATCAATAAGGAAAACAAATGTGGAAAGGAAAACAAATAAGGAAGAAAAAAGAAGCAGTTTATGACAATAGTCCTCAAAATTCCATGTAGCAGTAGAAGTTATCTGACTGCCTTTCACTTCATGTTTCCCATGTTTTATGTGAGTGGCACATATATTGTTGATATGGTCTTCAATCCTAGGAGTAGAGAATCAGCTGAGCTACCCAGAAGTGTATAACTTTCTCAAATCTTGAGTATTCAAAAATTGCACCTCTACAGACTGTATATGTAATATTGTCGAATATGATATTATTCTAGCTGTTCCATTATTCTAACTTGTTCATACTGGATTGAATATCACAATTTTATTTGTATGTTCTAATACCTAGACATTATGAAGGAAAGAATTTTGTATAAAAATTATCAAATCAATCCATTTACTTTTCCTGTTGATTTTTATGTGCTTATGATATGTGCAATTAAAAACTTCTGTACAAAAATGCTTACATAAATATGTATTTTGAACATATTTTCTCACAAATATGCATAATTTATTTCTAGAAGTGCTTTATCCTAAAATCTGCATTTCAAGTATTTGATAATTTTGGAGCCAAATTCTTGTATTGCAAAGAATTTGTAAAACTGAAGGAAAATGTGTTTTCATATACCCATTGGACCAGAAATTAACAATTGGGTAAATCTGCATTGTAATTCATAAAGACTAAATTCCCAAAACATTCCTAATTCGAAAATAATAGCTAACTACAAAAAAAAAAGTTCATATGGTCCTTGGCATCCTTCATGAGTTAAAACATCTGGAGAATTATATCTTAAATCTCAGCTGATGGCATACCATTTAAATGGATAGGTAACTGAATCAAAAATCAAACTCAGAGAGTGTTCCCCAGTCATTTTTCATCCAAGCTGAAATGAAATGTCAAATAATTAGATTTAGTCTAATCTGGGACTCTATTCTTTCACATTTCTATTATTGTCTTGGAATAAGAAGACAGAGTGTTTATCAAGTTTACAGATGGCACAGAACTAGGTGAGATAACTAAGACCTTAGAAGACAGAAATAGACTTCAAAATGATGCTTCTAGGTTAGAGAAATGGGCTGGAATAAAAAGGATGCCCTTGAGTCAGACATATGGATACGTCTATGCAGTTGTCTTGGCAACGGAATGGAACTGATTTTCAGTTGCTTTCTTAATTTCCCAGCCTAATCTATGGCTCTGTGGTTCCCTAGTGGAATCTATCCAAGTACTAATTAAACCCAATAATGTTTAGCTTCTGACCCATCAAGGTCAGCGAGATGATCCCACCAGCAGAGATGCTAAAGTAACATTGCATGAAATTTAGCAGAGACGAATATAACATTCTTTGTTTACAAGCAAAAATCAAATTGACCAATAAAAGATTAGAATTTACCTAGCTTGGTAAAAGTACTTTAGAAAGGTATCTTCAAAACTAGTTGTTAAACTGAGTATAAATCAGCAACATGACATAGCCGCAAAAAATATAACTTTAGAAGACATCAGCATACCTATAATTTGCAAAACATGGAAATAATAGTAAAACATATTTTATTGCATTAGCCAGACCAACTGGTTATTTCAAAACGAATGTGTATGATGAGTTCCTAGGTGGAAACAGGACAGATCACAGAAAGGTTTTAGATGAAGTGGGGAAAGTCCTCAGCCTTAATTCTAGGATCTCATTAAGCTCCCTAGTCCTCACTTTTAGCTACCCTAAATTAGACTCCCTGGATTATTAGTGGTATTTTCACTCTTTTCAGCCAATTATTACTTGCCTCTATCCTGAGATGCCACGGGGACTTTAGAATTTTTCACTGTTGGACTGAGAGGGAGAAAGTTTATTACCAGTTGTCAGCTGACTATTGCATTGCTAGGAGGAGTTGGTGAGGCTTGTAGGCTCTACTGATACTCAGCTTTCCACTATTTGTGCATTGGAATCCATATTCTGGTCATCTATACATGTTGCACTAGACTTATTTTCTCCTGACATTTGCTGTCTCTATACACAAAATGCATCCTCCTCTCTTATAAAGAGTAATGAAGGTGACCCGGATAGACATATGCCAGATGGGAGGAAATATTTCTTAAATAAGAATAAGGTAGACACACAAAAATTTAGATGCCTCCCTTATTTGCACAAGTATAGGGGCAAGGAAGAAAGTAAAATACAGTGAGATTTGTTACTATATCCAGTATTATTAAATGTAGTTTTGCCCTTCCATGGGGTTGATATCTTGGTTTGGTCCATATCAGAGCTGTCAAAGTCCTGGCTCCACAGGGCAGATGAATCATGCACTGGCTATGCCCATGCCTGGTTTAGCAAAGGGGGAAAAATACATCACATGACACCACAATGATGACATGAGTTTGACACCGCTGGTCTACATAATGAAGGTGACATCTTTCAGCAAACAAACATGTGCAGAAGTGTTATCCTGCTGCAGTTGGATCACAGGTATGGACCAACCAATTGAACTGCCTCAAAGTCCTAAAAAGAAAGGATGAGGCTGATCTTGTAGTTTTCTTCTTCCAAAGATAAAAGCCTTCTACTTCAGGTGACCGGAAAATCTGTGAAAGAGATCACCACTGGGGGTTGGGTAGTTGACTGGTTTTAAAAGGAAACAAAGGTAAAAGTAGCAAACTCAATGAAAAAACAATAATAGAAATTTCTTGCTGGAATTCAAAACAACAACCTTCTCTTTGCAAAGCAAAAAAAAAAAAGCTATTATGTTATTATAGTACCATGGTAAAAAATTCTTATTTTAAAATATTGGACAGCATGGTATGTACTGATTGAGTGGAAGGAATATTCCTTCCTCTGAAAACTAGGTAATGGGCTACTGCAGTCACCCTGCAACAATCTGAAGCAGACTGCCTGAAATAGATAGGAGCCCTTGAGGAAGTCTAAATGGAAAAGTACAATTTGGGAATAAAAAAAAAAAAACTCACACTAAGGCCACTTTGAAGATGACAGGAGAATTAACAGATAATGCTGTTCATTTCTATCCTTCTAAAAATGATTGCCAACCCATCCTGGCAAAGGAGTAACTTGGAAATATTGATAAGATCTCCATCACTGTTTTCATTCCTTCCTCATATTTCCATAGCCTGAATAGCCCTACTCCCATATTTTCAGCTTGAAAACGAAACCTCATGGAAAAGTTTCATGAGAGGCAACTGTCCAAAGTGATTATAGAGCAGAGGGGAACCTTCAGAGCCTTCTACGCCTTCAGAGAAGGCCTTAAAAAAATCTGGACCAAAAAATAAAGTATTAAATTATTATATATAATCTATCTAATTTAATTTAATACAATACATTTAATACATTTGCTCTATTCTATGTTCTAAAGTTAAGTTTACTGTCAGGTTCACATCAGCAATGAAAGGGTTACTGTCCTGAAACATATTATCCAATCAGAATTGTCGGTCTCTATCAAAGCCCGGTTAGCTGGCTCATTAATTGGTTAGGACTTCATGAATCCAGGGGAAGGCCAAGCTATGTGTTTTGGTTTGGAGAGTGATGGGAAAACTGACCAATCACGGTTTGATTTTAAGTGGGCGAGACAAAAACAAAAGATCATAGGCCTTCGTGAAGTCCTACCAGCAGCTGCACAGTGAAATCCTGGACAACATTCTCACTCAGCTGAGGAAACGGTTCAAGGATCATGAAAAACGGATGTTCCTTGCCCTTCTGGGCCCCAAGAAGTTTGCCTCATACAGAGAAAACTTCCCCAGCTCTGCGTTTCAGAGTGAGGGCTGAGGTGAAGGCCCAGCTGTAGTGTTCACGGGTCGCCACTGTTATAGAGTAATATAGAGTTGTGTAATTGAAAGCAGAGAGGAGAAGCTATCTTGGAACAAACATAAACACCAACAGATAAATTAGAAAGCAGGCTGCAAATGAGGAAGAAAAATGAAAACAAATCAGATAATACAGCACAGATTTCTCTTAAATTATCTCTGCATTCAGTTGTCTGTTGAGAATTGTACATATGTTATCAATCTGCCTGGCTTTTACTTCTTTTTCTTGGGTGAAAAAATTATAATAGTGGTGTGGGCTTCCCAAAGTTTTTTAGATACTGAATTATTAAGTAGCATTTTTCCTCTCCTAATAGTTTTTTTTAAGCAATCCTTCTTTTTAATGCAATCCTTCTTTTTCAAATCTACAGAAAGTTTTTGCTCAGATTATTCTGGTTGGATGGATTTTCAGTGGCTAGCAAAGAGGAAGTATTGTTCTGGGTTCCAATGAAAAACAGCAGTCATTTTACTTCTTTTCAGTTATAAAACAGCCCAATTCAAATAGGATGTAAAAGATGAAACAAAGATTTCATTTCTCACCGCAAAAAAAAATTCTCCTGATACTGTATGTTATTTAAAAGAAAAGAAACAGCAGCAGTTCAGCTGTCCCACTTATAGCAAGTACATTTTTTTCAAAAAATATGGAAAAAGGGAGAATTCTTCACTGCAACTCCAAGTAGTGATGAATGGGTCGGCTTGTTTGGATTAATGTTAACCTTATACATGTTATGTCTGCATAGGAAATGTCTCTAAAGCTTAGAATTTTATATTAGGATGAAAAATCAGGATCAGGTAGCATCTTTTCCAACTAACAAATTTTATTAAAAGGCATAACTTTTTGCCACCAGACACAATGTGGCTCTCTTGCTACTATGTCAGCCTATGTCAGTGAAAAATATTGATGGAAAGAACCATTTTCTACTTTGCAAAATCATGGAGTGAATTTCAGTATACTAAGTGGTATTCCATAGCCAGCTTTAGATAATATCTCACACAGTGCTTGGTTGGATTTTACTATGAATGTCTCATAGCGTCAAGAATGGCAGTGTGGAAATTTTCCTAACTCAGATCACTGTAAGTGTCAAATATATCAATAGACAAATTAATTCCAATGTCCCCAGTTTCCAATAGTAATCATAATGTAATATATTCTAGAAAACTGAGATAGTTTACATGATGTCAACAAATATAGGTGGTTATATTTAATCATAATATCACAGGAAATTTTTGTACTTAAAATTATACAAAGATTTTTAAACTATAAAATAACCTTTTTTGAAATTCCTTGACAAATCTCCAGACTAACCTTCTATGTTCTTGGTTGCCACCTGGTGGTTGATTATATTAAATGTATTAGTATATATATGTCCTTAGAAGAGTAAATATATATCTTTCTCCAGACTGTTAATCCTACTCAATGGAGAACTTTATATTTCAATCCTTTTGTTCAGAAGAAAAATTCAGAAATTCATTCATTTATCTGCACACAGTCCAACTTGAATCCTAGATGAATCCTGCACGCAGTCTAACTTGAATCCTATTTAAAAGATTTTCAGTCCAAATAAATGAAACACAGTTAAATGGAATAATGGTCAAATGTTAGAAAGCTGGAGAAATGTGACCATAATGTAGTCTCGATATAGATGAACTTTTACAACTTCCACAATGTAACAGCATAAAGAGGAATGGTAAAAGCTAAAGTAATACAACTGTATTTTCTGGATCTTAAGCACTTCAAGGAGTTCATTGATGCAGGAATCCAATATGATTTCCCATGCAACAGCCCTCCATCTACTAATATCAGACTTTATGACTGAATGGATGGTTTTAACTGCTCATTCATGTAAGATTAAACAAAGATTGTTTTGTTTTTTTCTAAATCAGGGGTATCCAATCTTGGCAACTTTAAGACTTGTGGACTTCAACTTGTAGAATTCTTGGAGTTGAAGCCCACAAAATGTAAACACCCCTGATCTAGATCATCTTTATCACTTGTGAGAATAATACCACTTCTCTGACGATGCCAGACAAAAGACAAGGATACCTTTGCACAAAAATGAACAAGCTATCTTCACATAATGTCTTGGCATACTGTCCTCTTGATTTACTTGGCTCAGATTTATGCCATTCTGAGCCCAGCTGGTGATTTGGCAATAAAAAAGGTATCTAAACTTAGCATGCCAACAAAGGAAATTAGGAGAAGGGGTCAGAAGAGGAGAAAGAGAAAGAAACTAAATGACATGTGGTTATACAAACATGACTGTACATTTGATCTGACTTGTACTTTTTGTGTGTATATATAATCATAAAATTAAAACAACTACAAGAGACATTTTTACTTTAGTTTGCAAAGCTTGATGAAAAACCTTTAATTAAGTTGAACTCCTGAAGGGCAGACTTTCCAATTTGGCAACAAAAAGCTGATATGGTGAAGAAGATCCATCCATCCACCCATCCATTCACCCATCTATCTATCCACATACTTTCAAAATTACTTTGGAATTCTTTATTATTGTCTTGCATTGGTTTAAAACTGTGAGATATGATGTTAATGATCATAACCAATGGGAAATGGATAAGGGAAAGAAAATTACCTGTTTACAAGAATAATTTCATTGAGAATGCCAGAAAGCAGATTTAAGGCTATAATATCTAGATAATAGATATGAACATATCAGTAATTCTAAAAAGCCTGGATAGAGGTTTTCCAGTATAGACATGGAATACTTTACTTACATCACCATTTTTGCCAGTATACACTCAGACAAATGCATTATATTGCTCTTTAAATGACTGTTATCTATTGTATGTCTTATTAAGTCCTCAATTGAAGATTAGCCTAATTTCCACTAATAATTTGAATATAATTTCAGCTCAGTTTTCTTTAGATCCTTATGGAATAACATTGTTCAGATGACCAGATACCATATATTTGTACAAGTATTTAACAGATGCACTGATGGAAAACTTGCAGCCCAGACATAACTAGAACCAAATCCTGATAAATAGAATAATGCTAGGTTCTAAGTAAAAGATGCCTAGAACATCAAGATGAAAATAGCTGTATGATTATCCTCAAATTGCTTGAAGGTGCTGAAAATAGGAGAGGTAAACTCACTAGTTTCTTTCCATGAAATAAACAGATACTAAACTAGGACAGCTTAGTAGATTGCTTAAACACACTGATACCATACGGTGTTAGCATGATTATACAGCAGAGATTTGGTGTGAAGTGGATAATTGGATAAAGAATCCTTTCCATAACCAACAACTTACAACTTATTTGCTAAGATATTTTATGCCAAGCATTCATGGTCTGACTACATGACTCATTATGATTTCCAAGTTAATAAACCCAAAACTATTTTCTGTCTCTCTGAAGCCTCCATGGCATTTCATGACAAAAGATGGGATACAGTATTATTAATTTATTTTGGTTGCTTTTTTTGTTTCTCTACAATTGTCTCATTGGTGGTTTTGTAGTACATTGAATATCAGTAAAACAATAAACTGGGACCAGAGTTTTGTGAAGGTTCAAAATGAGAGCATAGAAAGGTTATGACCCCTTTCTGCTTTAATCTTGAGAAATTGAAATCTATTCCATACTACCAGCTTTCTCTTGGGATTCAGAATTCAGGCAAAAACCTGTGTATTTTTTTTCAAATGAATATAGAAGGCCTTAGGTTGTTTATAAATTTTGTTGGATGCCAGCTACTAATAGTTGTTTTTCGTTATATTCCAGCCAAATTCAATTGCCCCTTATCCTAATAGCAATGCAATGGAGGATATTCATTTTCAGACCTTGGAGAGAATGAGAACACTTTTTCTTAGGAATATTTGTGATACAATTAGTCCTGTTGCATGACAGATTTTCTTTTCAGAATCTGCCTTGAGTGGGGAGATTATTGCATGATGAAGGGAAAAGGTTCTGAATTCAGTACCTGCATTTCTAGTTTAAAAGCTCAAGTAGTAGATCTTTTTTTAAAAAAATCCTCTATATCAGATGCTGGAGAATATTAGAGAAGATGAAGTGCTGGCCCTGATGAAGTGGACAAGGTCCTTGATGCTGTCACCACCACCTATCAGTTATATCCCTGTCCCTCCTCGTTGGTGAAAGCCTCCAGGTTGGTGACTAGCAGCTGGATTCAGACAGTGACTAATACATCAGGTAGATAGGTGGCAAAAATTTTGGGGAAGAAACAGGAAACTAACATTGACCACATCATACAAGGAGAATTTGTATAAAATGTTTTATAGGTGGCATCTTCCTCCAGCAAGTTTGTCTAACATGTTTAGTAATTCATCCCCAAAATGTTGAAAAAGCAAACAAATACCAGGCACATACTACCACATGTGGTGAACCTGCAAAAAATCAAGGGAATTTTGGTGGCAGATCCAGAAGTGGTTAGAAAAAATGATTGAACAATGTTTAGAATTCAAACCAGAACTATTTTTGCTAGGAATAACAGAGGGATATAGTAAGGAGTCAACATATTTAATATTACACATTCTGACAGCAGTGAGGATAGTATACACTCAATAATGGAAAAGTAAAAATACACCATCAGAAAAATAGATAATAAAGAAAATATTGATTTGTGCAGAACTGGGTAAATTAACATTAGAGTTAAGAAATAAAAGGGAGACAGAATATTACGATACATGGAATAGATTTTACGAATGGTTGGAATCAAAAGGTGGGAGTTGGAATATGAAATAACTAGCTAAACAGACCCGGAATGTGATACTATACATGTACTAAATGAGTATATTTAGTACCAATAATAACTGTACAAACTATTTGTTCTGTATAAAGAATAGTAGACTCCTAATACAGGATTCTGATTGACTAAAAAACCTGAATTGGGATTGGTTCAATAGGAACCAATCCACGAAGCTGCTCAAAGGTGGCAAAACTAAATACCTGTCATTGGCTACAAGCCAGCAGGCGAAACCCTATATAAAGGCTGCCACGGCTTGAGCTAATGTTCAACTGCTGTTAACTAATAAAGACTTTGTTGTTGGAACCCGGTCTACCTCGCGTTTTTCCGGATGAAACACTGGCGACGAGGATGAGATCATCCTAAGCACGAGACTGAGCATATGGCAACCAATAAAACCAGACTGAAGACAATGGCTGGAAATAACGCGCCGCCCGGACCCTTCAATCCCAATGAAGAGGATTGGGAATCCTACGTAGACCGTTTCCAGATGTATTTGGAAAGTAACAAAATGGAAGAGATCTCAGACTAGTGTAAGAGAGCTGTTTTCTTGACACATTGCGGGCCCAAAATCTTCAAAATGGCCAAGGCTTTAGCAAAGCCCCGAGATGTGAAACAATTGACTTGGCCAGAGCTCCAAAGAATGCTAAAGGCTCACTACCCCCCGGTGGTGTCAAATCTTATCAAGCAGCATGAATTTTACCTAAGAGACCAGAAAGAAGGCGAGACCATCGCTGATTTTGTGGCAGCCCTCTGACAAATAGGGGGAGCGTGTGAGTTTCTGAATTTAGATGAGGCGATGCGGGATCGAGTAATACTGGGTTTAAGAGACTCTAATTTACAGAGCAAGCTGCTAAATAAACCCAACATAACTGTAGCCGAAGCCATCGCAGAAGCCACAGCCGCTGAAGCCACGAAAAAATCGGCGTTCAAAATGAAACAGATGAACGCGAACAACGATGAAACGAGCCTGGCCAGAGGGAAGAAACAATTTCCCACCACCACTCATCATGAAGATTTTGACGAGACGTCAGAATCCGGGGAGGAAGACGACGAAGTCCACCGCCTATATGCCAACAAAAAAGGGCACAAAAAAAGAAATTGGTGGGAATGCGCTGGCTGTGGAGGAAACCATCCTCGAGCTGATTGCAGATTCCTCAATGCCATTTGCAGAGCTTGCAAGAAAAGGGGGCATATCGAGAAAGTCTGCAGGAATAAAAAAAATTACAGCACAAACAGATGCAGCAACTCCCCCGCACAAGCTGAGCCAAAACAAACCGAGAGAAAGTGGCAGCGGAACAAGCGAGCCAGTAACCGAGAAAAAACACATCAGACTTTCACTATCGGAAGCACTCAGACGGAAAGCGGGAAGAAAGTAAAAATAATTGTAAAAATAGAAGGCAATCCCTGTGAAATGGAGGTAGACTCTGGGTCTTTCCTATCAATTGTGTCATGGGACACCATCAAACAACTGGTCCCAGATATCAAACTCAAAGAACTCCAGAGACAAAATTAACCCTCAAGGACTACTAAGGAAACCGAATTCCTGTAGTAGGCCTAGGACATTTCCGAGTCGCCTACAAACAACATGTCGAAGTACTACCATTGACAATAGTTGACCGAGATCGACCAAGCCTCCTGGGCATCGAATGGTTCGCACCATTGGGCATCGGGATGACCGGAGTAGACCGGGTGGCCGCAACCGACAGAAGAAAACCTGATCCAAGAGTTCCAGGACATTTTCGACGGCTCCCTAGGCAGGTATCGGGGGACCCCAATTTCCTTTAGTCTAGACCCCAGGTAGCCCCTAGAAGACTAAAGGCCAGGCAAGTTCCTTTTGCTCTGAAAGCAAAAATAGAGGAACAACTAAATAAATTAATAGATCAAGGGGTTTTAGAACCTGTTGACCATGCTAAATGGGAAATGCCAATCGTAACACCAATTAAACCAGACGGGTCGGTTCGAATCTTTGGTGACTACAAGGCTACCCTGAACCACACATTGCAACAAAGCGCATACCCAGTGCCAGTCGTACAACACTTATTACATTCTCTTGGGGGAGGAAAAGTTTTCGCTAAACTAGATCTAGCGCAAGCTTACCAACAGCTCCCAGTAGACCCCTTAATGGCTGAAGCACAAACAATAGTGACCCACAAAGGGGCATTCAAATGCAACAGACTCCAATTTGGAGTGAGTGTAGCCCCAGGTGTTTTCCAGAGCCTCATGGAATGCCTATTGAATGGTATAAAAGGGGTCGTACCATACTTCGACGACGTCCTAATTTCGGCCAAAGATGCGACCCAGCTAAAAAAAAGACTAAAAGATGTACTAACTAAATTCAGAGAATCTGGCCTAAAAGTAAAAAAAGAAAAATGCTGCTTAATGACTGATTGCGTCGAATTCCTGGGCTACTTAATAGACGGAGAGGGTATGCACCCTACTGACAAAAAAGTCAAAGCTATTAAAGACGCACCAGAACCAAGGAACAAAACTGAACTGCAGGCATTTTTGGGACTAATAAATTTTTATAACGTGTTCCTACCCCACAAAGCAACAATAGTGGAACCATTACACCGATTACTGGATAAAAAAACAATTTGGACTTGGGGTTATAGAGAAAAG
The DNA here is from genome assembly GCA_015471245.1 of Laticauda colubrina. Taxonomy (NCBI): domain Eukaryota; kingdom Metazoa; phylum Chordata; class Lepidosauria; order Squamata; family Elapidae; genus Laticauda; species Laticauda colubrina. The sequence goes on along the minus strand of BLBF01000041.1, from coordinate 13,380,010 downwards.
AAAGCCTTCCAAAAAATAAAAAACTTATTAACATCAAACACCGTTCTTATCCAGTTTAGAAACACACTTCCATTGACGGTGACCTGCGACGCCTCACCATTTGGAGTCGGTGCCATCCAATTGGGAGAGAGGCACCTGTCACCTACTATTCAAAGACTCTGTCTAAAACCGAGCATAATTATAGTCAATTGGACAGGAAGCCCTGGCAATCGTCGCCGGAGTGAAACGCTTCTGCGAATATCTATATGGAAGAACATTTTTGATAGTAACAGACCATAAACCGCTACTGGGAATTTTGGCAGGAAACAAGCCAACACCGAACATTTTGTCCCCGCGAATGACTAGATGGTCAGAATTCCTAGCAGCCTACTCTTATACTCTGACACATCGCCCCGGGAAACAAATTTCCCATGCAGACGCTTTGAGCAGAGCACCATTACCGACAAAAGAGGAAGACCCGGCACCGACAATGACCACCTTGCAGATAGAGACATGCCCCGATCTACCAATATCTGCAAATGATGTCGCCAGAGCCACCGCAAGGGACCCATTGACTGCCCGTGTACTGAACTGGGTAGGTAAAGGCTGGCCGGAAAATCAAAAAACTGAGAACTTTAAACCTTTCCGGACCAGACAAACCGAACTCTTGATTCAAAAAGGTTGTTTGTTGTGGGGTGATTGGGTAGTTATCCCTCCCAAATTACAAACTAAGGTACTGGGTATGGTTCACGAAGGCCACCCTGGAATTGTTAAAATGAAAAGCTTTGCTAGAAGCTATGTCTGGTGGCCGGGTATAGATAGGGACATTGAATACTGGGTAAATTCTTGCAACAAATGCCAAAGAACCAGGCCTTCCCCACCACAAGCACCCATAAAGGAATGGGAAACCCCACGAGGCCCCTGGTCACAAATCCACATTGACTTTGCGGGTCCTACTAAGGGACATACCTTCCTAATTGTCGTAGATGCATACTCAAATTGGCTGGAGGTTAAAATTATGCCATCTACAACAACTGAAAACGTTATTAAACAACTTGATAAACTCTTTGTAACCCATGGCCTGCCAGATGTCCTAATGTCCGACAACAGGCCACAATTAACGAGTATCCAATTTGAACAATACCTAGCCTCCCTAGGTATAAGACATGCCCTCACCGCGCCGGCCCACCCGGCTGCAAACGGTAGGGCAGAGAGAATGGTCAGATTTACCAAAGAAGGGTTAGAAAAAATGGACATTGGGGATGTCCAAGATAAAATAAATCGCCTACTCACCCTCCAGCACATCACACCCAGTACTATAACAAATAAAAGTCCGGCGGAACTACTAATGGGAAGAAAACTTAGGTTGCAATTAGAAGAAAATTGCGAGAAGAGTCCTCTCAAAAGGGCCAGCCAGGCCAGCTCGACCTGCCCGGAGAAAACAGGAGGGAGCAGCAAAACCGCCGGCCTAAGAAACTTAGGTGGCAGTAAAATGGCTGACTCACCCTTCTAGGCGGTTTCATGGAGAAGGACCAGAGAGACAGCAACCCCATCCGAACCATTCAAAGTCTTCAGCAGAAATGAACTGCGCAAGTCCAGTCGAGTCAAAAGAAGCCCCACCTACCTGCGCGACTACGTCACCACATAGGACTAAACCAAGAGGGGAGGGGTGTTCCGTATAAAGAATAGTAGACTCCTAATACAGGATTCTGATTGGCTAAAAAACCTGAATTGGGATTGGTTCAATAGGAACCAATCCATGAAGCTGCTCAAAGGCGGCAAAACTAAATACTTGTCATTGACTACAAGCCGGCAGGCAAAACCCTATAAAAAGGCTGCCGTGGCTTGAGCCAATGTTCCGTTTCTCAAATGTTGTTAACTAATAAAGACTTTGTTGTTGGAACCCGGTCTACCTCGCGTTTTTCTGGACGGAACACTATTAATGTATAAATAGTTTATATGCTATTTGTTCTTTATTTTAGTGTATATGGTAGAGGAAATGCCAGGATGGTCATGCTATGTTCAATATTTCTATATGTAAATAATATAAAAATAGTAAAATGAAATGAATACATCACTACAGGAGGGGACATTTTCATAGGTTTTTAAGGAAGCCATGGTTTGTCCCTTTCTTTAAAAAAATCATGAGTGGATGCCTGCTTGGACAACTTTCATCTAGTTTCCAACCTACCCTTTTGGGAAAAGGTGGTGGAAAAGGTGGTGAACTGGCAGCTTCAGAGGATCCTCATGAAACAAATTTTCTGGACTCCTTTCAGTCAGGATTCAGGGACGATTATAGAATGGAAATAGCAAGAGCAGGATGAGCATTGTGCAATCATCCTTGCTCTTCTTGACCTCTCAGTAGCTTTCGATATAATTGACCATGGTATCCTTTTGGGTCAGCTAAAATCTACTTAATTAATGTTTCACTTAGCAACATAATTTTTGGCTCAGTTGTGGTCATAGGCCGCAGACTATTGTATACATATGTACACACATAGACACAGACACACCCACCCACATTTTTTAGAACAATAAGCTTCCTAGAGTTACCCTGTGGTAAGATGGGCAGTCAATAAGATGGAATAGAATAGAAATTTTTATTGGCTAAGTGTGATTGGACACACAAGGAATTTGTCTTGGTGCAAATGCTCTCTGTGTACATAAGAGAAAAGATACATTTATCAAGGGTCAAGAGTCATAAGGTACAACACTTAAAGCCCATGTCACACTGCCCAACGGATGCAAAAAGGACACAACGGACGAGCAAAATGTTCCATCGGTTGTTATCCGCTCTCAAAAGAGGCAAAAATTTGCATAAGCAGAGTGGATAACACGGAAAGGAACGGACGTGGGGAGGACGCAGAGCGGATGTATAGAGGATGCAGAGCGGATACAGAGCGGATGTATAGAGGATGCGTAGAGGATGCGTAAAGGATGCGTAGAGGATGCAGAGCGGATGCAGAGCGGATGCATAGAGGATGCAGAATGGATGCGTAGAGGATGCAGAGTGGATGCAGAGTGGATGCAGAGCGGATGAGCTGCATCCGCTTTCATCCTTTCTCCATCCGTGCTACTAACGCACGTCCATTCTTCTTCCTCCCTGCGTCTGTTTACCGCTAGAATGGATTTTAGTTGTGCGGATGCACAGCGGATGCCTAGCGGATATAGCAGATGTGTAATGGATGCAGAACGGATGTACCCCATATGCCTAGAGGATGCAGAACGGATGCATTGGATACATTTTCCGCGCAAAAGTTTTAGGCAGCCCAAAACTTTCTGAGCGGATGAAACGTCAATAAACGGATGCTGGATGGATAGAGAGGAAGCAAAATGGAGGCAGTGAGTACATTGCGTTAACCAATGGATGGCAAGCTTTTTTGTCCGTTTTACATCCTCTTTGCATCCGTTGGTGCAGTGTGACATGGGCTTAATGATAGTCATAGGGGAAAATAAGCACTCAAATCATACTAGGAAACAGTCAATATAAATCATAAGGATACAAGCGACAAAGTTACAGCCATACAGTCACAAGTGGGAGGGGATGGGTGATAAAGAGTGATGAGAAGATTAATAGTAAAACTAGTGCAAATTTGATAAATATATAAAATAAATAAATAATATACTGGCTATTTGACCCAATATAAAACTATTTCCTAAACCACAATAACTGCAAGAAATTTCCATTCATACAACTCTTTCCCCAATAACTATCATATCTCGATGTTTTAATAGGCATAATTATTTTAATTTAAGCAAGTTGCAATCTAACCATTATTTAATGAAGTTAAATAGTAACATGATAGATAGCTACCAAGTGATTCAATAAATAATTTCTAATTAACAGTCATAAAATTAACACAGGAAAAATGGTACTATGGAATCTAAATTAAATTATAGCATACTTAAGGCACTTATCCATTAAATTCTATGTGTTAATGAAAAATATGTTATAGCACTTTTTTAAATTTAATGAGGAACAGCTATTTAAGGAATTAAATAAATCAAGTTAGCAGATTGCATTGGTCCTGTCAGATTCATATAATCCTACTGATGATATGTGCTAATTATGCACTGTGTTACATTTCAGCAAATAAAGATATATAAATGAAGATTAATGCTCATGGTATAAATCAAGATTTTAAGTATTTAAGTAACAAGTAAATACGACCAATAACTTTTTCCAGGTTTTCTTCTGAATGCGTGCATTAAATGTTTTCTAGAACAGAAAGTAGAATATAAACTAAACCCATCATTATTGTTATTTTGTGATTAAAGAGTCACTCTACTATCAGACTCAAACCTCCAGACAAATAAAGGTTCTTTAATTTTCTTTATAGGGCATTATATAGTATTCAGTCAGATAAGTTTGCATTCTTATTACAATGTAAAGCTAACCAGCTCTTTTCAAATTTAGTCAAAATTTTTGTTTCTATACTTTTTACAGCTGCCTGTAAAATCTGGAACCAATGGGCACATGAGATTTTGGCCTGATTTCATCAGGCCAACTCTCTTATAAAAGCCTTTAGTAGGAACTCTAAACTCTCCTATAAAAGCCTTTAGTAGGAAGCAATCAAACATCTAACAAAAGTTCCCTGGAAGCCTGTTATGGGAGGAGGAAGGAGGAGGGGGAAAGGTTGTCAGACAGAAAAAAGAATTCCAAGGAAAACAGTGCTCCCAAAAAAGAAAATGTTACCCACATCCCCATTAAATGCAATGCAATCTGAAATAATTATTGCATAGGAATGCAAGTCTTTGCAGAAAAAAGGATTTTCTACCTCTCTATAGTACAGATTCAATATGATGATAACTGTGTACTCTATAGAAATGTCCCAAATCACAACTCTTTCAAAGTCATCTTTTATAAACATCTGCCAATCTCCTTGAGATTGTGTTTCGTTTCATTTTCTAAAGTTTACAGGGCCCTCAAATCTTTCAGTTAGTTAAAATGTTCTCTCTTTCCTTGATTTATACTGAGATGTCTAAAATTGGGGTCTACTGGGTAAATTAAACTATATTTCTTATTTAGGTGTGGCAAACAGCCTCTCTTTTTCTCACAACTCACATGCCCAGCAAAACAAGAGGCTTACATGTTTTAGATTACATTTCATTTTTGCTGGATTTAAAATGTCAAGCTTGTTTTATAATGAGTCCAAACAGTGAAATTTTGAAAGCAAATTTTAATTAGGTCAACCAAATGGATAACAGATAAACCACATGGCTATGTACACTATTATGCTTACATGTATTATCCATACACTGTTACGTGTAAAATCCAGCCAATTCATGACTGATTTTGAAAGCATGAATAGATTAGCCCCAGCATGAGAAGGATTTGTTGGCCAACACAGATTTCCTCTATGATGAGGTTACTGCTTACGATTTAGTAATGCACATCTGAATTTCAGTCCTTCGGCCCTCCACAGACCAGCTTGTTGAATGTGACATCCAGAGTGAAACAAATGACTTGATTACCAGCTTATTCAAACTGAAACAGGGGTGACTTGATTACCCTGACAGTCCTTGCTATACATGTCACTCTGCATCACAGCTAAAAACAAAACATAACATCCTCAGTTCAGAAAGAAGCTGATGCTCATTTAGGGAAATGGCCATTTGCTGATTCAGTAAGCATCCTAACATCACAAGCCACAAACCACTTCTGTCAGCGTATGGCCACTTAAAACAGCTAAGTACCACCAATGTCAAGAGAACAGCTTTGCCAGCCAATTAATCCAAGGGGATTTGGACTAAAGCCAATGAAGGTCCAGTTTGATGCAGTATCCTTCTGTACTAGCAATTAAAAAATGATATCTTGCAAAGCATGGGTGCAGAGAATCCCCCAGTGAGCCTTTTGCTAAACATAAGACAAGTGGGGTTGCCTGGGTTGTTATTTGCCTAGCACAGATTAAAAATATAAACGTTCTTTTCAGCCGAAAACTCTGACAAGCTAAGCCAAGCCAAGCTTGGGGCTCAGGCTTGCGTGCTACTCCATCTCTGCCAAGTTTTTAGAATTTGGTGGCTTGGTGCCAGGGTGTCGTTTTTCATAAGGAAGGCACAATATCCAGCGGCCTAGTTTAGAGAGAATAAAATTGCCATCTGCAGTCACTCTAGTCTGATCTATAAAGGCTTCTTTAGTTGCTTCTCTGTTTTTGAGGAAGGTCTGTTTCATTCTTTCATCTCAATTTTTGCCACTCTCAGAGACTCAGTTGCCATTCCCCCAAACTTGGCATTAAAAGGGGATTGTGAGGCACAATTATATATCTTCTGTTAGTGATTTAAAAGTGCTTTCTTTTTTTTCACATGCTCAGCCAATATTTCATGGCATTAACAATCTTGCTTTTTTTCCCCTCATACAGAACTGGTTTACTCAGTGAGATATAGGAAAAGTATCTAGTGAAAAAACGGCATTGAATTGACTTCATTATACTTCAAGAGTCTTGTACCTTTTGGGCAATATTTCTCCATGACTCTTAAAATATACAAGATTAAAAACTGTAATCTTGTATATCAAAAAATATACAAGATTAAAATATACAAAATTAAAAACTTAAAAACTGAATATTTAATCACAGTGAAAATGTTTTCCAACAATTTAATCCGCACAAATATACTGAAGAATGATTGAAGAATGATATTTCTCTATTTATATGAAAACAATCTGGTAGATATTCTCAAAGGGCTAAATCAAAACTTAATTACTTATTAAAATTAGGATACAGTTCTCAATAATTGAAAGTACTAGGAGATGATTTAAAATAATATTGAGAGAGACTCTACTTAAGCCTAAATTTGAGATATTTAAAATACATTTTACTCAGTTTCCTTTACTGAACAAACCAATGGAATCATTGTTTCCTTAAATTGTTCTCTGTACCCTTAACTAAGCATAGAACAAATGTACACTATAATGATAATAAAAAGTATTATGAAAAAAATGGGACACAGAAATTTCTTCAATGTGATATTAACATACCTAAGGATGTTCTTAGATATCTGTTAGCCGAGAGCAGGGGTGTCAAATTGGCGATAATACATAGTCATCATGTGATGTATCACAACTTTTTTCCCCTTTACTAAACTAGGAATGGGGATGACCATACGTGACACATCTGGTCTGTGGGCTGTGAGTTTGACAACCCTGGCCTAGAGTTTGTATTCCAGTGGGCAGTCTGGATGGTCATTCTTCATTTTCTGTTATATCACCATCTGCAAACCAGACATGCAATTGCACCTATATTTTAAAAAACATACGTGAAAATTTATTAAACTCAACCTTGGCAACAAGAAAAAGCCTCCTATGAAATTATGCAATATGAATTAACATCTTTTTCGAAAGGAAAGGAGAATCCAACAGCACTAAATTCTAATTAAATTTTATGCAGGGCTGGGAATAAAAGCTAAAACAGTCTTGGAAGGCCCAATCCTTTTGGGTGGACTATAAGTGATAGTCTTCTCTGAAATATCTAATTATCACGAAGAACTTTCTGATCCTAGACATTATGTCAAAGCCAAAGTAGACTGAATAAGGAAAGGCAGGAACCTGGTAACCCTCCAGTTGTAAGGGTTATGTAGTTCTGAGTGGTATGGTTTAATCCAAGCTGCAAGTTGCATTGAAAATCAAATTTAAGATGCTGATTTTGCCCTTGGGATTCTGCAGACATCAAGGAAAAGGGACATAAGGCATTCAGTCAGCAGATTGTGTGTTTATGTAAACAATGCCTTACAAATACTTTGTAAGTATTTGGGGTGAAGACCCTAAATTCTGTGACTTGTTGACAACAAAATAAACATAATGTATAGGAGGAAAAATGTTAAAATGAGAGAAGAGAACATGAAAATCTTTAGAATTTTTTTTTTAAATCTGTCTGTTGTAACAAATAAATTGAAGAGCAGATGTTTGCATTCACAAGTCCTTTTTTTCAAAAAGATTACTATTAGTAGGTGTTGTTAACCAAAGAGAAATGAATACAGCTTTGTTTGGAGCCTTTTCGAAGATACCATGGGAATGTATGATGTTCAGGGACTGCGACACTGACACATCTGTATTTTGATTTAATTAGCTGTTTCATGAGATTACACTATGGCATGTGATGCCTTTCAAACACAGCACCTGTAGACAGAATTAGAAGCACTGAAATTGCAGCTACTTATGATTGCAGAATTTTAACATGATTTTTAGTTTTGGAAAACAAAGTATGAAGAAATTTTGCTAGAACTATAAGTTGTATTATAAAGATCCAGTCCAGTCAAGAATGAATTCCTTTCCTGCCTTGAGTATCTGTCAAAAAATTTCAGTTTATGGGGAGCAAGGAAGGGATGGAAAAAGAAAGGACAATTGCTGGTTGGAGTCTGAGATTGCCCAAGCACAATTATACAATTGTAGGTCAAGTATCTCTGTTGTGTCTTCATCTCATGCCAAATATGCCTGGTCTTGTGAAATACCCCTAAACTGCAGTAGAATTTACAGAATATTGGCTATCTATAATTTGGGCTGCTGAAGAAGTAATGACTTTTTCCTTTGTTGGATAGCCTTTTTCATAATTTTGGAGTCTCAGGTGAGGATGCTGTTCTGCTGTTCAACATGGCATTTCCTTGTCAAAGTCAGCACAAAAGTATCATGCATATATAGTAGGGTCATTCCTGATTTTATATATTGATCTAGAGATGAACTTCAAAGAGGCATGCCATCTTATCTATGAACTTTTTTAGCATTTATTTTAACAGTTCACATTGCTGTTATGTGCTAAGAGAAAGTCAAAGCACAACATAAAAATTAGATACCATCACTAAATAGAGTTCTTGCCAAAGACCTAACCAACTCTCCCTTTCAGAAGCATAGATCAGTGATTTTGGGAAAATCTGTAGGTCTGTAGCCTGAGTATTTGGTTTAAATGACAAATGAGGATCCTAAAAATAAGTCACAAAGAGACAAACCAAACCATCAGACAAACCAAAGCTTACTTTTGGAAATCTCATCTAAAACTAACTTGATTTAACCATCTAATTAATTTTCCAAATAGAATAAGAAAACTGAATAAAGTTATATGTTTGAACTGTGCACATCAGAACAGTTCAAAAATTCAAAAGTCCTTAGAACTATTTTTGTTTGTGTGTGTGTAAAATGAATTCAGAAAATTATTTGAACCACCAAGGTATACAAGAAAATCAAATCTAGTTTTTGATTTGAATTTATTTAGAGTTCATCTATTCACCCCTAGAAATGAGCATCATGTTTCTGATGTTTACAAGAAAAAATATTAATGTAGTATTAGTGGGAGAATCAATTAACAATATACTTTTAGACTTTGTTACTGCCCAAATCTTGATCCAATGAAACATTAATTATTATTGGTGGAACAGTGGCAATGCTCCTAAACATTGAATATCTGACCAGTGTTAGGATCAGTTCTACAATAAGGGATTGTATCAATGAGTTTTGTCTAAAAGGCAAAAATTAGTCTACTTTATTGAAAAACTGATAAATATAAAACTAGTTTAAACATTAGCTTCATTGTTAGAACTGTTCATTTCTACCTAAAACTATATCTTCAATGCCTTTAAGATTATAATAATGGAAGTCCCAGCATGGATGACAGTTAGCTTTGGCTGCTTCCCAAAAAACTAAGAATCAAACCTAATGAGTACTTGAATTGGCATGTGTGCTAGATTGGGAAAGTTGGCAGAAAAAATCTGAAAGAAGATAATGGAAAACCACTCCTTCACTGTTCTCAGTAAAATTAGATCTCCAGCTCCATGAAGTCACTAATATTTTATCTTTGCCTTTGAAAGAAGAACAAATGTACTATAATATATAGTAGTTGTCCCAGTTTATAAGGCACTATTTTTTGCAGTATAATTTTTATCAACAATTACATATACAGCTATTATTAAATAAATACATGGAATAATTGAGGTTTTGTATTATATAGATCCTAACTTATTTGAGGATGGAATAGTAAGTGATGAGGTAATATGGAAAACAAACACAGAAAATATTATTGTCTTTTTGATAATGACGTTAGACGTTATCCAGACCTTTTGCATTAGTAAGCAGGTTAACACATGTAGTGTTATAAAAATTCTTTCAGTCATGTGCAGATACAAAGATTTATTTTAGATTCTACATGGAAAAAGGAAAATCTTCATGTATGCACCTGAAATGCTTACATGCTGTATAGACAGAAGGAAGAACATAGCCCCATAGCTGATGGGACAAACCCATAGGAGATTATCTCAGCAACAACAAAAATCCCTCTCTTTCTTGCAAGACATATTTATGAACTTCAGGATTTACAAACTGGTCCAAATGCTTTATGAGGTTTACAAGATTTAAAAGAATTTTACCAGGAAGATATAAAACATCAGTGACTTGAAGTGGGAAGGTTTGCAAAGGACTTGGAATCAGCTGGTTTTGATTGCTGCTCAGTCAGTGGCAGCCAAATTACATTTTTTTTTGTTCTAGAAACACTGAGAGATCACTCAGTGATGATGAAGGATCAAAGAAAGATGATTACCCAGGATGGATGAGTTGCTTCAAAACACAGAGAAGTCAGAATCTCTCTTGAGTAAGCACTTTCATCTTCACTCAGTCTTCAACATTGTGGTTTAAAAAAATCAAATACAATATCTTCAGTTTCATTTGTGATTCAGGTTTTAGCTGGGTGCAAGGTTAGCTCTAAGTCAGGACAGAATGAACTGGCTCCGATATAATACTTCTGTACAAGGAAATGCTGTTCAAGATTGTTCAAAGTGTTCTTGGGCTATTAGCATTAAAATGACTGTTAAGCATTTGTCTTGCAGCTATGATTTAATTTTAATATTTATAGCCTGCCCCAATCAAATGGATCTCTAGACAGAATACAAAAAAGTTATAAACAAATAAACAAAAAGCCACAATTATTAAAAACCTCAGTAAATTATCAAAAACCTTATAAGGGTCTCATAGCTAAAACAACCTTAAAGGCTAGATATCCAACTACTGAGAATCTGGGCACCCAACTGTATCGTATCAGCTAAGATTCTAAATTATACAATGCTTCTTGATTCCTAACAGAGGATATGCATAAATCTTTATCCTTTCAACTATTTCACTACAGATATATTCCTCCCTCCCTCTCTTTTCGCCCCTCTCTCCCTTCCTTTAAAGACTCAAATCAAATTGATATTGTACAGAACACAGCAATGCATTGTCTGTTACTAGGCTGGGCATTCTCCTTTGAAAATATAGATGCATCTGAATAAATACTCCTCTAATTTCAGGAAACGGAGAAATGGATTTCTGGTGAGAAATAGCACAAATGTTCCATAAAGTGAATTCACTCTGTCTTGTTTACTATTGTATAACCCTGCATAAAATATATGTGTAGCTTGTGCTTTTGGGTCCAAATCTTATTTTGAAGTGATAATACTAATATTCTGAAGTACATTCTCCAGCTTGGGTGTTCCAGCTATTAACTTATACAGAGACAGCAAAGCCATACTGTTCAAATATTCTGGTAGCCTGTAGACTATGATATTCTAGTACATTTATTTTCAGAGCAATACAGCTGATAAACTGCTACAACAACCAATTTGCTGATATTCTCACTGAAACACGCAAATGCTCTTGTGCCAGCCAGCTTAAAGGATGGCATCATTCCATTTCAACCAGTTCTTCTTAGAAAGCTGTTCTCTGTTCTCCAGCTACTGTCAGTGAAGAGGTCTTTTGGGCTCTTTTTGCCACTTCTTTCAAATAATTTTCCCTGGCAGAATTTCAGAATATTTCACTGTTGATTTTTGTTGAAGATTTATTTCTTATAGCAGATTTTTTTTGTTTCAAGTCTAATTTCAAGGGCCAATGAAAACACATATTTTGTATATGGACATTGATAATTATTGTTACTTTCTAGTTTTATAGGAACTATTTTTGCACAGAACAAATCTGAAGTAAGTGAGAATAAAGGGTTGTATTGGAATAAAATATTCACGTTTCAGATAGTTGAAAAGTGAGTACTAATCATCTTATCATATTGTTACATTATTAGTTTTCATTTTATTATGTACATCTTGAATATTTATGTAACATATAATCAATACATTATTCATATAAATGAGATAAGTACGTGTTCCTTGCACCCTTCTGGATATATACCATCACTTCTTCTACATATTTTACTCTGGTTGTATTTGGGAAGTGTCAAACAACTTTTTCAAACTGATTTAGGAAGATTTGCAATAACTTCACTTCAGAAAAGTTGATCATAAATATACTTGGAATGGATTTATGTTATGTATGTAGCTACAAATATTGTTAACCTACAGAGAGAAATGTGGCTATAAAGCAATTGTCTTCTCTGAGGCATACATTAATACACACGAGACCTGGAATGTAATTGAACAGATGCTCTGGAAAGGATCTTGTCCATTTTCCAAATTTTCAAGATCACAGAGACAAAAGAAGGGGAGGATAGAGGCAATAAAAGGAAGAAAGAGCTGTTGATAAATACAGACATATCCCTCATCTGTCTGAAACAGATGTCACTCAGGGGATATCTCTTTTCACACTGGTCAAGTTCAGCTTGTCAAATCTGACTTTGAAATCATTGTTCACCCGTTTAAAATACAGTGGTTGTCTGAGAAAAGATAGCAGCATTTAGGCGCTCAGCAGGGGTGGGGAGAGAAAAAGGAGGGAGACAAAGAGTCCACAGATCAATAAAAGCACTTTAGGATAATGGCAGGATCTAGAGAAAAACAAGTCTGGATGCCATGGCAGCTCCATCATTACCAGGAAATGCACATTTGCATGAGTGAAGTGCTTAATCCAGAGAGTTGCAAGGGAAGGATTGCAGGCTACCCCCTTCCCTGTTGCAGCTGGGCCTGATGTTATGTATGAGATATTCACTTGATACTATCCCAGACAGAATTATGCAAATTATGCCTTTCTTGAAACAACTGCACATACCAGCATCTCTCCTGATGAACTTAGTGATTGACTCAACCTATCACATATTCTAATCCCAAATTGTTTGGGATCTTATGTACCACAATGAAAATACTGAACTGGGTTATTATTTATGGCTCATTAGCAGCCAATGCAGTAGCTTTTAGTGCATGCCTGGCCCTTCATCCCCTTTTATCAACTGACTACCCATATTTTACACGAATAAGTAATGTAAGTCTGAAGTTACAAGTGTAAGAACAACCATCGCTATGATGTTCCTCCTCCTCCTTCTTCTTCCTAGCATATTCCGGCAGGTTCAGGGTCCACTTTTTGGATCATTGAGTGCCACTTTGTATGGTCAGATGTGTCTTTAGGGCACAGACCTGTGGCTTGTATATCTTTGTTGATGGTGTCTTGCCATCTCTTTTTTGGATGCTTGCAAGGTCACCAGCCATTGACTTCTAGTTAGTATGATCTTCCTGACAATAATAAGTAAAGTTGGTAGTAGTCAGTTTTGGCTGCAGAGTTGAAAATATAACTTTCATATTTCATTTACTGATCTTTCTAAGGAATTTCATGTCATTTGAACCTAAATTAAAATTTTAAGTAAGGTACAAAGTCTTCATTATAGACCAAAGGCACAGTTTGTCTTTATATGCTTACCTTAGATATAGCATCTTAATCTGGAAAAATATTTATATTTAACTAAATACTTAAATCTCTCCTTCTGGATATAAGAGCTGGACAGCAGAAGTGGTCATAAAGAAGCATTTTTCCTTGTTCTAGTCTGAAGTGGTTCCTTCACAGAAACAAAAGAGCTATGAAAAAAATACATTTTCATTTTGCAATGTGTCTTATTTGAAAGCATTGCATCAAAGGCAGTGGTGGAATTCAGATGTTGCACTGGTTCAGGTGAACTGGTTGTTAAATTACCACCATCACCACCACCTGTTATCAAGTGGATTCTGGATGATGTGCTGCAGTGGAGAAACGAGCAATGGAGTGGCTGGTGTAAGGGAAAGGAGAAGGCTGTTTTCCCTCTTTCTTTTCCCTGCTCTTTCTCCTCCCATCATGCCAGCAACTCGGTTGCCCATTTCTTCATTGCAGCAAAGTGCAATGGAGAATCCACAGAATCCACTTTGATACCAGGGGGGAGGTGATTTAACAACTGGTTCACCCAGGATGAGGCTAGGCCATGCCTTCCATGACAACCAACCTGGGTGAACTGGTTGTTTAGATTATTTGAAACCTACCATTGATCAAAGGTAGTTTTTTCAGCAAAACAAAACAAATTTTTAAAAACCAGAAGCAGAAAAAACATCAAAAGTGGATGGACTAATGGCTAGGGAAAATAGCTGATCATTTTTGTTGGTGATTTGGTGTGCTATCAGGGATGTTTACAAATTAAAATTTTACCAGTAGTTTAATGTATTTAAAGCATGCCAATCAAAACCACATGGCATTGTTTATCACTAGCATATTTTGGCTCCCTTTTGGATCCAAAGATTTATTTCAAAGCAGCCATAGAGCAAGTAACAAAATGGTTTGTAATCCTGTTAGGCAGTAGGAAGCCTTAATTACTTATTTCCTTTTACAGTTCAAATTATTATGCATAAGAAGGGATTTGCATAAGAAAGAAAGTGTGTCTGCTATTTAGTTTTTGAAAGCCATTCACACTTGCTGATCATATGAATGGAATCATATCTAACTTGGCCTTTTGCATCCTGTCTGGTATATAGGAGTCCTTAGAGCACTTAGCTAGCTTCCTTTCTGTAACTTCAGACCACACACACACACACACACAGAGAGAGAGAGAGAGAGAGAGAGAGAGAGAGAGAGAGAGAGAGAGA
>BLBF01000041.1:13343975-13365249 GCA_015471245.1 Laticauda colubrina | reverse complement strand
GAGAGAGAGAGAGAGAGAGAGAGAGAGAGAGAGAGAGAGAGAGAGAGTTTTAAACACAACAGCAAGGCTAACTGGGTAAATATTCTTTTGGGGATTGCACACTTCCTCATAGTACAGTTCTGATTTAGTGGGAGAAATCAAGACAGTCACTTCTGGAACAGTAGTGAACTTTCAGATATGCCAGAGCACTTTGAGACATTTATTGAGAAGGATTTCTTTGGGTTTTGGTGCGAGATTTTCTTAAAACTTATTTCAGAAAGCTTTATGGAACAATACACTAATCTCTCTCTCTCTCTCTTTCTGTGGGAGTGGTTTTCTCAATTTTGGGGTCTTGAAATGAAAATCAACAGCAGAAAGTGAGGGAGTGAAAAGACATAATAGAGTAAACTGAATCTGTGTAATAAGACAAACATCAAAGATTGTTTCCCTTTCATTAAAATCTCTTGCTATCTTTCTTCATCAACTGGAACTCCCTCTTTCTCGCCTACCCCTCCTTTTTTTTCAAGAAAAACAAAGAACTGGGTTTTTAATAGCAACCTAAGGCCCTTTTCTGTGGTTTGAGTAATTACCAAAATTGTCCATAAATTGTCCATTTCATGACACTCTGAATAGCCTCATTTATTCGTGACAGCATACATCTGTTTCAGCACACACACACACACACTCACGTCCTTTTTCATTTCCATGGTGGGATTATCTATATGGTGCATTGGGGAGAGCATAGAGTTTCAGCCCATCTTGTGTTTTGGCTGGTGGTAAGGTCCCCGTGGCCAAAGAGAAACTGAAATCTCACTGGGGAAAAACATATAAACATGGCAGTTACATTCTTAGGAATGGAATATGTTCCCTTCAGATGTGGCTGCTAAATGAATCATGTGAGAAAGGCCTTTTTCACTTGTGATATTCTGGGGAAACTTTAGAGTATAGAGGGGAAACATTTCCTCCTGTCTAAGCATACACCCATTAATTTCCCTTTAGCATTGGTGAGCAGCAAAAAGAAATCATATGATATCTCAAGAAGACAGAATATTGGGTGACTTTACATAAAAATAGTTTTACAAAAGTCTTAGTATATTTTATGTATATTCGTAGATATTGTACTCTTTAACTGAAAATGGAGACGCAGGTGCTCTCTTTTTCTTATCTTCATCTTTAAGTGCTCTGGTTTTATTGTGTTGCAAACAGTTTCTGGTGTACATCCAGTTTCATTGTACTTGTACAATGACAATAAAGTTCTTCTTATCTTTTCTTATCTTATCTTATATCTTATATGCATTTACTAAAACAGTATAAAGAATAAATTTGTTGTATTGGATATAGTTTTTTGTCAACATGCACAGTTGCTTGATACATAACAATCTTGTGTTTAAATAATTCATTATTATTGCTTGTGTGAGAAATGCCAGCTAATTTTCAAGCCAATATATTGTATATATGAACTCTAATTTGGTCATAAGAACAAGTAATAATAATAAGCACATAAAAATAGTAGGCAAAGCAGGTAATAAGACCTTACAATGGCTAAGAGCAGGAAAATTGACAGAAGGGTTAATTCTGGCTGCATAAGACCAAGCCTTATAAACAAATGTATGCAAAGCCAGAACTGAGAAGACAGCAATCTCTGCAAAGAAGCTGAAGAAACAGAAGGCTGACTAATTAGTTACTGCAAGAATGACAGGAACCACAAAATGGGCAAAATAATAAAAAAAATGAAGAAACTAAAGTGCTCAAGGATTTTAGAATTAAAACAGAAAATCATCTGCCATATAACATACTGGACTTATCAATAGAAAAAAAAAAAAGTTTTTTTAAAAAAGTTTGGATATTGGATATTGCAATACCTGGAGACAGCAAGAATACAAAAGAAAGAACTGGAGAAAATAACAAAACACAAAAGCCTGTAAATAGAAGTGGAACAACTGTTAGAAAAGAAAGTAAAGATAATACTAATAGTAATACCATGTTTCCCTGAAAATAAAACCCAGCCAGAAAATAAGTCCTAGCATGATTTTTCAGAATGCTCATAATATAAGCCCCATCCCCAAAACAAGCCCCAGTTAAGATTGCCAACCAGATGGACATGTTTAGTATCGTTCTTTCCCCAAAATAAGACCTAACTGAAAAATAAGCCTTAATGTGTCTTTGTAGGTACTTTGGGTAAAATTCCAAAACTTCTTATAAAAAAGATGCATCTTATATGTAAAAAATCAAGTACCAGTTGAAAATCACCATCATACAATTGCAAAAGGCAGCTTATATTCTGTGATGCTACCTTTAACACCATCAAATAACAATATCTGTCTATTTCAAGTTCTTGGGAAGGTCTTGATAGGTAGACAAAATACAGTCTGAATATCTGGCTGACTGTGTAACCAGACAGAAAAAAGATATAGGTAATCCTCAATTTATTATCACTATTGAGCCCCAAATTTATGTTGCTAAGTAAGACATTTGTTAAGTGAGTTTTGCCTCATTTTATGACCTTTCTTGCCATAGCTGTTAAGTGAATCACTATAATTATTAAGTTAGTAACATGGTTGTTAAATGAAACTGGCTTCCACATTCACTTTGTTTGCAAGAAGGTCACAAAAGGTACTCACATGACCCCGGGACATATATAGTTCCTGTAAAACTGGACTATATTTTAACAGGGTTTGTTTACAGCTGGGATTGGGGTGAAGCATTGCAGAATGAAAACTATTTCATAGATAGCCTGAGTGGTTTTTGTTTGTGTCAGTGTGAGAAAGAGACAAAAAAGGCAAGAGATAATTGCAAGAAGTTATAATACTGCTGCTTGATGGGGTTAAGAAGGAAATACAAGATGTTTCCTGTGGAATAATTAGCATGCTAATTTAACTACTGTATCTAATGCAGTTGAGAGAATACCATGATAGAAACCACCCAAGAAGTCAGACTGGTGTTAATGTGGCAGAGCTATCTGGACTATGGTAAATAATGATCTCTTCATCCTTAAGATTCTCTACAATGGTGGCCAGAACACAGAAATAATTTGGGATTGTTTTGCTGTCACTGAACTAATTCTCCTTCTCCCTTTTACAGTGTTTTATATAAAGTATTATAGGGTTATTTTCTGCAGCTCCCATACTCTCACTCTCTGTTGACCCAAAGTTCTGGAGAAATGGATCAGAATCAGCCCTGTGGAGCCAAAATAATGGAATTAGCTTCTTATCTACTCCAATGAATAGAAATGAGAATCCAATCTAAATTACCTTATCCTTCTCCCCTTTGTCCAAGATTTGGAAATCAATGCTAATCAGACTTTAATCAGACTTTGGACTCAAAGGGCCATTTGTCCCATTCATGCTGGAGGCACTATTTTAGGCAGCTTTTGGGTTGAAAAAATTAGCCAGTGAATCACCATTGCCCATTGGACATCTGGGGATGCTCCTTTCATGTTCCCAACAAGCAGCTGGGATGAATAATGGGACCTCACCCTGCCACACAGTAGCACTCAGCTCTCAAACACAGTCCTCCTAACCTCCAATCTGGCATCCTAACCCTATGAACCACCACAAAAGGGCAAGTAGGAACAATGATAAAGCATGTTGTTTTTTTTCATTTTTGCAAAATGAGTTCTGCAAAACTAAGTTTCATACAATCTTAAAGTTATACAAGAACTTAACTTTGAATAATGCTCGGCATTTGTCCTTCTTCCTACTCCAGTTTGAAAATGCAACCTTTGCATAGAAATCTTGACTATGTTGAACTTAGCTTATTTTTGAATGTCATGTTTCTTAGCACTGCAGTTTTTTGGATAGACATGCACAATTTTCCTATATGGAGAGGACCATACACACTTCAACAAAAACAACCATGAGCACCATCGCATTTTGAAGGTTGAACATATTGGAAGAAAATGGCTTGCTTCAACCAGCAGCTTGGTGCTGATTCCAACAGCAAGAGATTTTCACTTGAGTTCAGCATTCTTTTCCCATGCTTTATGAGTTCCAGGGTTTAAGAGACTTTTACCAAGCCAATAGGTAGTGAAGGAGCTTGCTGTGCCTTTAAATCTATATCATATAAACTAAGAAAAATATCTGCTATTTCTGTCAACCATGCCAATGGTACTGAATGTGTGCAAACTTTCCACTAAAGGTTTTTGTAACTTAATTTTACTCTGGAGATAAGAGGAAGCCAGAGATTCTGTTTCTCTTTGGAACTTGGCTTTAAGCCACATCTTTCTTTTTCAGCTTCTCCCCCTTCCCCCATTCATCACAGTTAATCATATGACTCTATCTTTCCTATATTTCTCTTGTCAAGCTATTAAGAGGCTATGGAAAGAAAAGGAGGGGAAAATAGCTTAAATATAAAACAGTATAGTTTCCTTGCAGTTGTACATGTTAGTGAAACATAATTTTGGAGAAAGACAGATGGAAAGAGAAAATATTATTTCATATATTTGTTTAAGGAAAGAAAGGCCATGACTTTTGTTTTTCGGATGAAAAAAATGGGTAGAACATTCTGATATTCCTCAACAGCCACTGAACTGTTGAACACATGTAACATAGACAAAAAAGAGGTTGTTTTTGTTTTATTTTGTTTAAACAACATATGATGATCCATTGTTTTTCAGATTCTAGTAAGATGAAAGTTAACTACGTGACTTTTTAAAAAATATGTAATGCACATCAAATATATGGAATAACCAGGTTCAGTTTTGGTTTTAGTTCCTCAGAGCAATATGTATGTGAATAGTGATAGATGAGCCAACAAAAACAACAGTGTCTGAATGCTTGAACCAGTGTTTAAACCTATATATGTTAGAAGTATAAAAGTTCTGTTCTAATATTTTACAAAAAAATGTGAAGATAACAGTCATCCTGGCCCATTTTCCTCTTTTTTCCTAATAAGAAAGGTTTATAGGACAACAAAATTATATCTTGGTGAATGTAATTGTAAACCTTTACGATATAGATGATTATCCTTCATTTGGAAAACTCACTGGGAGATTCAGCTGAATGGGAGTACACTTTTTATATATTTCCCCCATCATTGGGAAGACTATGGCTGGAAGCGAAGGGGACATACTCTGTATTTCTGTCAATCTTCATTCTTTTTGCAGAGGGAAAAACTGAAAAGGTCTACAACATTTCAGTTTAAGCTGAAATTCATATTGAAGATCAAAATAGTTTAGCACAATACATTATCACAATATTTCACAATACTTCAGCACAATATTTACCTATTTACCACAGGTAATCCTTACTCTTTAGCACAGAGGTGTCAAACTGGCAGCCTGCAGGCTGGATGTGTCACATGCAGGTCACCCCCACCCCAGCTCCGCGAATGGGAAAAAACATCACAAAACATTGTGTGACAGCAACATGATGCAACGAGTTTGATACTTGGGTTCTAGCATGATCATGTTTATTATAGCCTGGAATAATGTCACACATCAAAAAAAATCCTTTTAAAATCCTAAAAATGTGGTTGGAAAACAAAACCTCCTTTCACTTTCAGAAAATTGGGAGATATATTTCTGTACAGTGTTTGTTGAAATGAAATGCTTTAAAAATTCTTGAACCTATATGAGCAGTTCATTTGTAAAAAGGATAGGTTCAGACATTTCCAAACTGAGCAGTGATTTGGTTGGCTCTTGAATTCTGCTCTTTCAAATTAAATTTTAATAGAGATATTTCAAGTCTTTATCTTACACTGAAATCCTATCACACACAATCCTAAATCCCATTCTGTTTAACAAAACCTATCCCCAATTAGTGGCTACAGGGTTACATTTTTAATCAATATATTAGCAGTAAGGCAGAGTAAGCTTAGATTTTCTCTCCTCCCCACTCCATCCTATCCTTTATATCCAAAAGATGACTCTTGTGAAATTGAGATGTTAAATTGTCCGTAAGCAGTTTGGTTCATGAAGAAGTTCTTATCATGCTTTGCTTGCTGTGAATCAATCCTTTCAATTAAGGTAGCTGGGGGAAATAATGATGTTTTTATTTGCAATTACAGCTTTAAATTAGGATCAATAGAGATGACTATAGCCTTGCCATACCAAGAGTACTGAGAGGTTAGTAATAATAGCTCAAGTAAGGGGAAGGGAACATCCAGATTCTAGCATATGCACAAAGCATACACAGGTGATAACCAAAGATTAGAAAATGAAGACAGGATTAAGTTAATTTCATATTTGTTTTTCTTTTACCTATTTGTTACCTAATTATAGCCCTAAATTATATCATGGCAACACTTCGAATGATTGGGTATTTACCACCACTACAGTATTTGATTTAACATTTTCTTTGAGACTTTGGTTCAAAAAGAAAATTTTCTAAATTACTTCTGAATGATTCACAAATTATTTGGGCCTAGTCAAAGATTGAAGAATTAGGCCTAATAGCAACAACCAAGACTGAAGTTTCAGGCCTGGTACAACCAAGGTACAACAACCAAGATTCTCAATCAGGCACCAGTGTTAGTTAGGGTAGCTACATTTTTAAATTGTCATTTGTTGCCAAGGGATTGCATTTCACTGAAGGCCTGAGTATTGCAAGAATTCACAGCCACTTTTATGACTCACCACAACTTGTAAACTTGCTATCTGATGATGGTTGTTTGCTAATGGAGGAAACCAGAATCCTTTGATTTATGATTAAAACTCTTCTTCGATTGGAAGTCTTGCCTTGATCACTTTTACTCTACATAAGTAGCTTATGGATCTGTGTATGCAAGTGGTAACAGTACTTTTTAGTACAAATTATATTTGTTTTTGTTTTGGCATGAGAATCTACCCAATACAATGGGTAGCCAAACATCAGTTTTGAGGTTTAGTCATTCTCTGCTTATTTTGTAGTTGCTTGAGGACTATGATGATATCAATCAAGTGTGGTTAGCTGGGTAATGTTTCAGTTGAAAATATCCCTTATAATTATGATTGCTTAAGAAAGTCATCATTCATTGTAGGCTGAAGTGAACTTCAATACCAAACAAACAATCACTTATTTCTGTTTATCACTATGCACTACCTCAGATGTGAAGAGGCTGAAGAGGGGGGGAGTTATGCTTGTTAAAGTAATTGCTACATACCATCTATATAATCTATTCATTTCATAACCAAATCCCAGCATTAATATTCCTTCTATTGGATTTCATAGCATTACAAAAGGTTTGGATAAATAAGCCAATTATTGTAACCCAATTCATAGGCAAGTGTGTTCTTAGTATGGCTAGTATCACAGGTGACAAGTGTAGTCAAGCAACCACATCTCTTGTCCATATACTGTGATATATAATTATCTCTCTCATAATTTCTGAATAGGTAGCTTTAAATGTTTTCTTTTAAGTATGTTACTGAAAAATATAAACCTGAATTGGTATATTTGATGCTTCTGTGTATGTGTTCTGACACTATACTGAAATGTGTACAGTAAAACTTAGTGTAAAAAACCTGACACCCATTTTTAGAACCATCTATCAGAAGAAAATGCCTGAACAATTAATTTAAAAACTTTCTGCCTGCCATGAGGATTTTACAGAGAACAAAAAGCTTTACCATTGACCTGTCCCTTATCCATCAAATGCTTTGATTTATCTTTCAATCATGAATATTACACTGGCCTTTTTAAGATTTATTTCTCCAAACTGCACAATATTGTCTGGTTTCTTGTTACAGTTTCTGTTGTACTAAATACATAATGGTCTTGTTAATTCTGTAAACATTACCATTGCAACTTAAAATAACAATTTTTTTTTCATAAAAATCCATATTGCTATTAGGTGATTTGTTCTTATAGGCATTCATATATCCAAATAAAGCATTGTTGATTCGATTACACTTTTGCTTTTCATGTATGCCAACAAATCAGGAATATATTCTGAGTTTCTGAGGATTTACACATACAGTTTGTCAATATTCCCTCCTGGTTTGTATTCACAAGAATTTTACAAAGTAAAGAAGGAGGAATCTTAAATACAATATGTGATTTTCACTTGGAACAATATACATATTAAAATTGCCCTTTCCAAAACTGAAAAGAAATGGTCTAATTTGCTATCTGAAAATAGTATGCTGAATTAATGGTGTTTTTTCAAACCAATCCTGTCACAAAGCTGCATGTTTGCTGAAAAGTTTTCTTAGCTACATAAATGTCTGTAAATATACCCAATGACTTGTTCTGAATCCAGTGACAAATCCTATTGCTGAAATAGATGGCTTAGTGGTTTACAAATCAGTATACTTCAAATATCTATGTATCTTTATAGTTTGCATTGAGAAAACCGGAAGTAGTTATAGTTTGTATTAAGAAAATAGAATGAGTTGGTTCAGTAATGTCATTGTAGACTGTCAGCATTTCCCCAAATCTTCAAATATTTTCAGTTTTCCCTGGAGAAACCAGAGCTTGAAGGTTGAGTCATCTGATAAACTTGCCCTCCACCACAGCTTGTTGTCTTGTAGCCAAGGAGCCACATAGACTCCCATACAAAACAGTACGTATTCTTTTTACTATTAAGGAACTGGGAGTAGGAGTTAGATTAAAATTCTCATAGGAAAGTTTTCATAGAAGAAGGAAGGACTCCAGGTGGTTTGGTATGTAGTACCACGTGCCATGAAGGCAATACAGATGGAATTAAATACAATTGCAGAGTATTTCTGGAAGAATAGGTTAAATAGAGGAGAATCTTGTTGGCAACTAATGATGCAATAATGGTGAAACAATTCCAATGGCTGTTGAAAATGGACTCTTAAGGCTAGGTCACACTGGCCGACGGATAAAAAACATATGTAAAAAGGACACAGAGGATGAGCAAATTTTCCATCCGTTGTTATCCGTTCTCAAAAGTGCCCCAAACTTGCATAAACAGAGCGGACAACAACGGAAAGGAATGGATGTGGGGAGGATGTAGCGGGGATGTAAAGCGGACGTTCGTAGGAAGCCTAGCGGATGGAAGCGGATGGAAGTGGATGAAACAACTGCAGGGCTTCCGGGGGAGAACAGCGAAGCGGATGCATAACGGATGGAACGGATGCATAGTGGATGTGTAGCGGATGACGCGGATGCATCACGGAAGCCTATAGGATGCATAGCGGATGTATAGCGGATGCAAAGCATTCACTGCGCATGCAGGGAGGATGAATTGCGGAAGCTCCGCGGATATAAAAGGAGGCAGCTTGCAAGCAGGTCAACATTCAGAGGAAAGACCTGCTGCCAGAGACATCTTGAGAGAACACCATGGAGAAGAAGAGGAAGTGCCTACTCCTGCCAGCCCTGGCAAGAAGGACAGAACCACCATCCCACCCCCTGGCACTGACTCTGAAGCTGCTGCTGCTGGTGGTGGTGGTGGTGCTTCTGGTGCTCCTGGTGCTCCTGGTGCTCCTGATGTTGCTGCTGGTGGTGCTTCTCCTGCTGCTGCTGCTGGTGGTGTTGCTGGTGCTGCTGGTGCTTCTCCAGCTGCTGCTGCTGGTGGTGCATCTGCTGCTGCTGGTGGTGGTGCTTCTCCTGCTGCTGCTGCTGTTGGTGCTGCTGCTGCTTCTCCTGCTGCTGCTTCTGTGATGGACCAGCCCCAAGGCCCTCAAAGCCCTGCTGCTGAAGGCCCTGAAGCCCCTGCCAGAGGGAGGAAGAAGCAAGGCAAGGAGAAGGGGGAGAGGAAACAGTACTCCATTTCCGAGGACCATGAGGAGGAGGTGCTGGAATGGCTGAGGGAGAATGAGTACTTGTGGAGGAAGGGCCACAGGCTCTATCGCGACACCAAGTAGAAGCAGGCAGCGTGGAGACAGAAGGCGGAGAGCCTGGGCTACACTTCAGATGTCCTCCTTGGATGGTGGAAGCACATGCACACCTAGTATGGCAAGCTGCACCTGAAGAGATCTGGGCAGGCCGCTGTCAAGCTAACTGACCGGGAGACCTATGTCATGGTCAGGTGCAGCTTCCTGGAGGGTGAGATCCACCACGAAGGAGCAGCCCCTCTGTCAACCCTCTCCCTCAGACAGCCCACAGAGAGCCACTCCTCTTCCAGCCAGGAGACAGCTACAGTGTCCAGGCAGGTGTCTTTGGAGGGCCCCATGATAGAGACCCCCCCCCACAGCTGCACTCCCCGTGCCAGAGGATGTGGAGGATGCCCTGACACAGATGGAGCAAGAAGAGGCAGCCACCAGAGATCAACCCACACCCACACCCAGCTCCACCTCCACAGAAAGCAGGCAGAGAGGCAGACCGGAGAGACAGAGCCACACTGTCGTCTTGGAGATCAGGGACACAATCAAGGCAAGCACAGATCTCCTCTCCCAGCTGGTCCACTTTGACATACCATCATCCAACCGCAAACCCTTCATCATGTACATGGGCCAGACCCTCATGGACATGCCCGAGGCCCAGTACCAGGCGATGAAGGAGAAGATAACAGCACTGCTGCACCACCCTCCAGGCCCAGCTGAACCTGCTGCTACCCACTCCAGGTCTGCTCCTCCACCCCAGCTGATGTCACAGCCCTTCCACGGATTTCAGCAGCCCCTTGCCTACCAAGCCTCCCACTACCAGGATTTCCTACAGCAGAGGCAGCCCTTCCCAGTCCAGACCCAGGTTCCTCGGATGCCATAGATGCCACAAACGCCTCAGCTGACCCAGCTGCAGACCAGACAGCCCCACTACACTCCTCCTTCCTCCACCCCATAGCCAAGCCCTTCCTTAGAACTTTTGTCATCAGTCTTGGGCCTCACATCCCAGGTCCTTGAGGAAGTGCCTCACAACCTCACGGGACTGAGTCAGCTCTCTGAGAGTTTCCTGCACACACCATCTCCTGATGTACTCTCGGGGCCAGGCACCTCAATGGCGCCTCAGACCAGTACTCCAGCAACAGCCACCTCCACAGTCCCTGGCCCCTTTACATCTGAGACCATGGGCACACCTCGGAGTGACTGAAAAGATTGCCAGAGACTTACCTGCTCACCTTATCTTTGCTTAAAGACACTTTACTTGGGGCATTTTGCTTTTTAATAAAGTCACACAGTTTGTTATTAATAAAGGTTATCTTTGATTCACACACTTGGTTCATTTTTTTCACTTAAAAAAGTGTTGGGGAAAACTTTGAAAAAAGGGTTAAGCCTTTGCATGCTTCTGGGATGGAAAAGGATAGCTGTGGGATGGATAGCTGTGGGATGGGTAAGGATAGCGGTGGGATAGATAAACCTCCAGTGCAAACATAGTGGGACTGTATGGTCCACCCTTCCAGCTGCCATACATATGGCCCTTTATTATCAATAACAATTTAATCATTGATCCATACATTTCAACATAAACAAAACTCTTTATTAATGCCCTATTAATTGTAAAGCCACCCAACATACATGGCACAATCTCATCAGTGTGATGAGACAGGCTCAAGAAAGCATCCATTAAGCATCTATCATCCTGTCTTGCCACTCCACTGCTCCAGCTGGGGAGTTGCACCAGTGTCTCAGGAGGTTGCGCTGCTTCTTCCCTTCATGTGAGGCTCTGTTGGGGCCTTGCACATCCAGAGTGTCTATCAGGTTTCACCCTTGCCTCCATTCCCCAGGCTCCATGTCCCCATTGCCTTGTTGGCAGTCCACAAGCCTGTTCTGCAAGACTGGGTAGCGGGTGCGCATGAGATTGTGCAGGATGCAGCAAGCTTCCACGATCCTCCTCACAGTCTCTGGGTGATGCTGCATGGTGGTGAGAAGTACCTGGAACCTGTTGGCCAGGATGCCAAAGGCGTTCTCCACCACCCATCTTGCCCTGGACAGCCTGTAGTTGAAGATCCTCTCTCCACGGGTGAAGTATTTGGAAGTGTAGGGCTTCATTAGGTAGGTTCTGAGGGAGAAGGCGTCATCACCCACGATGAAGTAGGGCACATCTTGTGTGTCATTGGGTACGGGGTCTGGATCTGGGAAACCCATGATGAGGTTGCATTCCAGCCTACCCTTGAGGTCACTGGCATTGTATATCTGGGCATCTGAAGCTGACCCGTTGCCTGAAGCATTGATGTACATGAACTTGAAGTCAGCATCAACCATGGCAAAGAGGATGATGCTGAAGAAGCCCTTGTAGTTGAAATAATTGGACCCGAAGTTGGGTGGAGCTTTGCAGGCCACGTGCTTTCCATCTATGGCTCCAACGGTGTGGGGAAAGTTCTACCTCTGATACTACTGCTCTGCAACTTTCCTCCAGCCTTCTTCAGTGGTGGGACACTGGAGGAGCTTCTCCAGGTATTCTTCGATTATGGTCTGCACCAGTTCTCTGACCACAATGCTGATGGTGTTGTGTGGCACCCTCCAGGCATACTGCATGTTTCTGTGTGTAGTCCCAGAGGCCAGGTGGTGCAGTCAGTGCTACCTTCAGTCCAGGGTCCAGGCTGGGATGGAAGTTGGTGTTTGCCTTGGTTAACCTGGGTCTCAGACACTCCACAACTTCGTCAAACATGGCTGGTGGCATCCTCATGAAGTGCTGGAATGCACGAATGTCTTCATTCCTCAGCTCCACCATCAGCTTGTCATAGAGTCCAAACTCCTCTTTTCTCCCAATCCATCGTCGGACCCACACAGTTCTTGGACATCTCCTTCTTCTCTTTGCGTAGAAAAGGTGAAACACTCTGAAGAGGGCTTGGTTCTGGTGTTGAATGATGGCGGCTTCCAAAAGGAGTGTGCGATGATCCATGGTGGAGATCAATGGATGATGTGGAAGAGCAAGAGCAAGGCTGAAGAGGTCTGCACACCAGGGCTGCTGGACTGTAAGTGAGATCCAAGTGATTTCCTCCCCCTTTTTATAGGAAATGTCGGTTTTCCACTAGCTGTCCTTCCACATACTCTAGGCATCCTCCAGACATCCTAAATATCCAAGATACGTCCCATATATGAATGTTTTGTCTGTTTTAATGCTTTATATCTGAGCTGCATCCACTTTCATCCTTTCTATGTCCGTGCTACTATCGCTGTGTGGACGTTCTGTGTACCTTTCACTTTCTCCCTCTTTCCGCTTTCTGCTGCAGCAGATGTGAGTTGCGCAGATGGCCAGAGGATGCCGAGAGGATGCAGCTGACATGTAACGGATGACAACGGACATAGAAAGTTTGTTGCCCATATGTGTCGCGGATGTAGATCATACACAGCGGAAAGTTCATCTGCTCAAAAAGTTTTGTGCAGCTCAAAACTTTTTGAGCAGATGAAATAGCAGTAGACGAATGTTTGACGGATAGAGCGTATGATAGAGCGTATGAATACACAATGGATGCATCACATTTTCCAATGGATGGCAAGCTTTTTTGTCCATTTTACATCCTCTTTGAATCCATTGGTAAAGTGTAACAGGGGCTTTAGTTTTGGGATTGTGACATAAAATAGAACAAACATTTCATACTTGCAAGAATCTGGGGAATGCTGAGTGTAACCCAATCACTCCCCAAACACTGGAAATCACATTTTTGCGGGGAGGGGGGGAGGAAAAGGAAAGATTTCATGAAACATTATTCCAGAAGACCATGAGCCAAAAGATAAGTGGAAGTACAGGAAATCAAATTTGCATGGGGATCAATGGCCAACCCAAGGTTATTTGACATCTCCCCGGACTTACAAGAGTTTACCTCTGCCAATTCTTTTGGCAAGCTTCTTCATGAAGCTTGGATGGATATGGAGCAATCATCATAATAATTAATGCATTTTAGGAATACCAGGAATTCACATAAGATAGGGTCAGCTCATGCTGTATTAATATACTGTATATTTATTTGGAATCTTTTTGAGATCAAAAACTAATATACAGAGGGAAATAGGTGAAGTGTTATGCTTGGTTAGATAAGAGGAATAAATTTCCCACATAAAGGAAGTAAGATTACAATGTCTACTTACTGCCAAAAAGGAATAAATTAGCAATGTTGGAACCATTAAAGTGAAAATGACTGGTTATTCCAATAGGTCTGGGCTGATGCCCAAACTGCTTCTTTCTGAATAATAATAAAAAGTGAGAGAACTAAAAAGTTCTTTCAATCAGACCCTGGAACCTATAAATGTGACCTAGCATAAGTCTTCAGCATACACTGAGATATGACCCATCATTACAGAGAAAAGGATTTGAATCTATGAATTAAAACAAAATCATTTTTGATTGGCTTGTATGTCTATGTGTGTATTCACCCCACAATAAATATTCTTACAATATTCCATATTGTTCCATTATTCCATATTATTCCATATTATTCCATTATTGTTCCATTATTCCAATGTTCCATTATTACTGGTTGTTCCATAGTAAAGTCATGACAAAAGTCTTTGGTGATTTGTGAATTATTATAAAAGTACATCTAGATCCTGTGAGATGGCTGTTCATAATCAGGATGGTGCTAAAATAATGGAATACACATTGTAACATCATCTATTATTTTGTGCTTGTGACACAAAGTCATAATACACATTTTGTCATTTGCCCCATGAATACCCATAACTCTCTCCAGTAATGATATTTTCTGCCTATTTCCAACCAATGCTAATGCTAAAATGGCACTAATTTAATCTTAACTTGATATAACTAATATTTTTGATTCATTTTAATTAGCTTTATAGTGATATTTGGATTTTAGATGATATATTCATTTGTTTATAGTCTCTAAATGTTACTGTTAGAATGCTATAAATATGGATATATTTCTATTATAAAGAATTATAATTATATTTTATCTTATCTAATTAAATATTATAAGTATTAATAGCTCATAGTTAATTATTATTTCTATATCTTCTGTACTGCCTAAATTTCCCAAAAATATGGCCATCTTTTAAAATATTTTTGATTTAAAATTGATGCTAGTTTTTCAATTTAGATTTTTTTTTTTCTGAAATGGAAAGGATTTACAGGAAGATGCTACTAAACAAGAAGCATAACCTGTCAAAATTGTGGCAAGAGTTGGCATCGACGAGCATTTGAAAAGGTCCAAATCCTAACAGAAGTGGCCAGTCAAATCTCAGAACTATATTATTGCTACTCCTTATCACTTTTATGATCTCACCTAACATCTAGATCAGGAGTCCCTAAACTTGGCAACTTTAAGACTTGTGGACTTCTTGTGGAGCGGAGCTGACGTCGCGACGATACCACATGCAATCTTGGAGGTCTGAGATTGCAGCCGATATCTTTGCACCTGGACAGTCCAAACGGACCTAAACCATTCCGAAGAGATGGTGACAGTGAAGAGTACATCCTATAGATCCTAGGGATATTGCAAAGTCCCTGGTTGATCCAGGAGAAGCCCTTTTTGCCAGCAGCAGAGAGGAACCCATTAAAGCTGCTAAAGTTGGGACAGCTCCGAACGGAAGAGGCTGAAAGAGAAAGTGTGTCAGTTTGGTGAGAACTTTTCTTTTATTATTCTAAGACTTAAAAGGATTTTAAAGGACACCCTAAGGAAAAAAAAGAATCTGTAAAAGTTTTGACAGAACTGAATAAGCGGTGGTTTTAAACAGAAGTGTCAAAGTAAGGCTTTGCTTTTTGTTTTTTTGTTTTTTTATGGCTGGACTTCTATCGTGATTTTGCACTTGCGAACTGGATTGTTTTTTTCTATATTTATATCTATTTTTTCTTTTCTTTTTTGACTTTGTAATATTTTAGGTTAGAGGCTCCCTCTAGTTATCTTTATATACTTGTTTTTTTTTTCCTTTTTAACTTCTATTACATTTTGTCCGGGAAAGGAGGGGGAGAGTGAGAGTAAAGAAACTTTGTAACACTGCCAATTAGAGGCTTGAAAATATTTTAGACAAAGCTGAGAAAGTTGAGAAAGAAAGCTCTGAAATTCCTTTTCAAGGACATTGCTACGTGAAAAGATAGAGGGAAGAGCATGGGAGAGTGTTATTGTAGGTGATCTTCTGGATTTCTATCAACAATTGAAACTTGGCTTTGAAGCTATGACAAGAACCTTGGAAAATTAAATAAAGTGCAGTGTGTCTTTTTTATTTTCTTAAGTTGTGCTACCCTTCCTTACCAGCTGTACTGTTCACTTTTTCTTTTTAAAACCTTTATTTTTGTAATATTTCCATCTTTGATTTGTATTTTAAAGTGAAAGTCTCAAAATTTTCTTTTTTTCCCTTTCTTATTTGGGATTTTTTATTTTTCGATCTATTCTTTTGGTTCGCTTTTATGCTTTTTTTTTTTTTTTTTTTTGAGAACTCTCAATTGGATTAAGGTGTTGAAGAACCTGAAGAATTATTTTTATTCTGTCATTTTTTTTGCTCTTTTTAAACCTTTTTATTTTTCTCCTTCCTTTTTACCTAATTATTGATTGGATTAAGGTTAAGAAGAACCTGGAGAAATTTTTTCTCCTTTTCTTTTTATTATTATTGGGTTTTTCTCTCTACCATTTTTTTTTTCATTTTGGATTATAATTGGCTATTTTATAATTGGATTAGGGTTTAGAAGAACCTGAAGACCCCAAATTGTTTAAAATGAATAGGAGGTTTATAGCTTCTGACTCCTCAACTTCTACTTCTGCCTCCCCAACATCTGGAGGACAACGTTCAATTCAGACAATATTAAAGCAAGACAAAGATCAAGAAAGAGTGACTCTACAGATGATTGTGCAAGGAATCCAAGACCTTAAAATAAAATCAAACATCACTGAAAAGAGAATAGAAAACATTGAGCAAAGAACACAGAATACTGAACAAAGAATAGGGAAAACTGATGAAAAGGTGGAGAATATTCAACAAATGATGGTGAAGTATGATGAGAGATTCCAAAAAATTGAAGAAGATAAACAAAAAGACAAGAAGATTGGACATATTGATAGCAGATTAACAGTGGTTGAAACAAGATAAAAGTGGGATGTTGAAATAGGAGATGGACAGATCATCTATCTCAAGATCAGAATTCTATCTCAGATTTCAAAACATAGAGGAAGAAAAAGGACAAAATCTAGCTTAGATAATGATAGAAATATTGGCTGAAGCTTTGGAAATAACAGAAGAGAAGATGATGCATGGAGTAGGTAAGGTATACCAAGTTTTTACAAGATATGCGATGAGAAATAATCTACCAAGAGAAGTTCATATCAGATTTACAAAAACAAACAAACAATAAAACACAAATATTACAAGTGGTAAGAGAGAAAACATTGAAATACAAAGGCAAGGAGATTGTGGTTTTAAAACAAATACCCAGAAGAGTGAGAGAGATGAGAAGACAAAACCAATTTCTGACTAAAATGCTATTGAAAAAAGAGGTGAATTATAAATAGCTCATCCCAGAAGAGTTAATGTTTACATGGCAAGAACAGAGACATAGAATTGACTCAATTGAGAAAGCAGAATTATTTTATGCAGAATTTTTTGGAAAGAGAGAGAAGGAGGCAGAAAAAGAGATTTCACCAATTGAATTCCAAGATGACCAAATGGAGACTGAAAAAGAAGAAGGCGCAGTAGGAGGAGATTAATCAGTAGAGATTAAAGAACAATGTGAACCGAGATCTACCAGAGCTGCCAAGCCTAATTATAAAGCATAATCATGGAAGAGAAAAAACTGATTACAATCAATATAAATGGACTTAATTCAGCTGTTAAAAGAAGGAAAATTTTTTCACAAATTAGAGAAACTAAAATTTGATATAATTTGTCTACAAGAAGAACATATTAAAAAACAATACAAACAATTGTTGGTACAGCAAAAATTTGGGAAAGTATTTACTTCTTTGACTCAATGTAAGAAAAGAGGGGTGGTTTTATATATTAAAGAGACCATTTCAGCAAAATTGATTAATACTGATAAAGACGGAAGAGTATTAATGCTGGAAATAATGGACAATAATACGAAAACACTCTTGATTGCAATTTATGCTCCAAATGATAAACAAGAACAATTTTATAAAAAATTACACATGAAAATAATTGAACTAGACTATGTCAATATAGTTATGATGGGAGATTTCAATGGAATTGTAGACAATAAACTGGACTACATAACAACAACAAAGAAAAATAGAAAGACTCTGCCCAAATCCTTTTTTAAAATGATAGATGAAATAAACTTCAAAGATATATGGAGAGAAAGAAATGCTAAAACCAAACAATACACTTTTTACTCAAATAGACATTTAACATGGTCTAGAATAGATATGATTTGGACTTCAACAAAACTAATATCTAACATTCAAGAAACAAATATTGAAACAAGTACTTGGGCAGACCACAATTCAGTGACAATTAAATGGAAAAGACAAAAAAGAAGATCGAGATGGACGTTAAATAATACTATTTTAAAGGAGAAAGATTTTATACAGCGGATAGAGAAAGAATTGGCTTTTTTCTTTAGAGAAAACAAAAAAGAAGACACTTCAATCCAGAATGTATGGGACACAATGAAGGCATATGCTAGAGGCCTGATAATAGACTACACAAAGAAAAGGAACATCAGGAAAAGGCAAGCCATGGAAGCTTTAGAAGATGAGTATAAAAGACCTGAAAAAGAACTGCAGAAAACACCATGGAAAAAAGACATTAAGCTAAAACTGGACACAATTAAACATAAAATGAGTTTAGTAGAGAAAGAAGAATTAGCACAGAAAATTAGAAATGCTAAACAGAATTATTTTGAGGATGCAAACAAACCAGGTAGATGGTTAGCATACAAATTGAGAAAGGAGAAAGAATCAAGGAAAATACCGCAGTTAATAGATGATCAAGGTCAAGTTTGCCATGGCAATAAAGAGAAGAAGGAAATTATTCGTGACTTTTATGGGAAATTATATGAGCAAGAAAATATTGAGGAGGAAAGAGTTAAACAGTATTTACAGAATGCTAATCTACCTAAGATACCTAAAGAGACTGAAAAAATGTTAGAAAGCAATGTAACAATGATGGAGTTAACTGAAGCATTTAAACAAAATAATGGGAAGGCACCAAGCCCAGAAAAACATTACAAGAATCGCTGAACCTTCCATTGCTAGAAGTCATAAATGAAGTTATGTTAAAGAAGATTCCGAAAACATGGTCAGAAGCCTATATTACACTTATTCCAAAAGAAGAGACTGATCCATTACAAATTAAGAATTATAGACCCATTTCTTTATTAAATGCAGATTATAAAATTTTTGCTTCAATATTAGCAGAAAGACTCAAAAAAATAATAATAAATAGTTTAATTCATCCTGACCAAAATGGATTTCTGCCAGAGACTAATTAAAGATAATATGAGAGTAATATTGGACACTTTGGAACATGATGAGGCTCACCCCGAAAAACAAATGGCTTTGATATTTTTAGATGCACAAAAGGCATTTGATAATGTGAACTGGAGATTCATGTTATTATTATTGGAACAGATGGTCTTTGCCAGAAAATTTATTCAAGCAATTCAAGCCATATATTATAAGCAAACGGCAAAGGTAATGATAGAGGGAGAATTAACAGACTCTATCAATATAAGAAAAGGTACAAGACAAGGTTGCCCACGATCACCTTTGCTATTTGTATTAACTCTGGAAGTGTTAAATAGAAACATTAGAGACGAAAAGAGTATAAAAGGAATGAAAATTAAAAAGGAAGAATTTAAATTGCAAACTTTTGCAGATGACTTGGCCTTTATTTTAGAAGACCCTCTAGAAACAGCACCAAAACTATTGGAAAAGATAGAGGCATATGGCAAGGTGGCCAGGTTGAAAATCAACAGAGATAAGACAAAGATTTTGACAAAGAATATGCTACTAAGACAAAAAGAAGAATTGGCAGATGTATTGAAAATTCAAGTCACGAACAAGGTTAAGTATTTGGGGATACATTTGACAGCAAGATATAGTACACTAAAAGAGAACAATTACATTAAACTTAAATAACAGATAGCATTAGACTTGACAAAATGGGAGAACCTACAACTGTCATTAATACGGAGAATATCAACAATGAAAATGAATATTCTCCCCAGAATTTTATATTTCTTTCAAACAATACCAATTAGGCTTGGAAAGGACTATTTTGAAGATTTAAATAAAATTGTGTTGAAATATATGTGGCAAAGGTAAGAAAGGAAATAAAGCGAGAATAAAGTTAAAACTCTTACAAGATGCTAGAACTAGTGAAGGGTTTGGTTACCCTAATTGGGAGTGGTACTACCAATCTACAAACTTGATATGGGCTAAGGAATGGATAACATTTAGAAATCCTAGTTTGTTGACATTAGAAGGACATGATCTGTTGTTAGGATGACATGCTTTTTTATGGTACAGGGGAACTAAAACACAGGGTTATTTTCGAGGACATCATATAAGGGAGTCTCTGTGGTTAAATTGGGAGAAGATTAAAAGACAATGCTATTTGAAAATTCCAGTCTGGTTATTGACTGTTGAAGCATTTTCCTATCCTAGAACATACAAGAAGGAACAAGCAGTTAGATATGGGGAAATTTTGAATAAAAAGGGTGAACTTAAATCTATGCAAAAATTAGAGGAACAAGGTATAAAGATGAATTGGTTTTCATATGCGCAAATACATTCAAGGTATCACAAAGATTTTGAAACAGAAGGTTTTTATGATAAATTGACTGATTTGGATAAGATTTTGACAGGTACTGATGAAAAGATGATTAAAAGATTATGTGGATATTTATTAGAAATTAAATTAGAAGAAGAACAAGTTAAAGAAACTATGATTGCATGGGGGAAGAATTTTGAATTTGGGATTGATTTAGAGAAATGGGAAAAATTGTGGCTTCAAAATTATAAAATGACAATGTCAACAGCATTTAAAGAAAATTTGTATAAGATGTTTTACAGCGGGAATTTCCCCCTGACAATAATAGCGAGAATGTTCAATAATAAATCTGAAAAATATTGGAAATGTCATGAGACACCTGGCTCATATTACCATATGTGGTGGACTTGTGCGGATGCTAAAAAATATTGGACTAAAATACACACGTGGTTGGAAAAAATGACAAAAAAAATAGACTTAAAACATATAAACCAGAGATATTTTAACCAACCGAAACACTGCTTGTACACTAATGGAAGAAAGCTGGATGTTTTTATGTTTTGTTTGTCTTTGTTTGTTTTTAAAAACCACACACACACATATATATATTTGTTTTCTTAAGTTTTCGCGGGTACTTACATGTGTGCTGTTCAGCTTCCTTCGGGTATTATCCCACGTCATTGTAGTTCTGTTAAAGTTGTAGCAACGTTTCAGCAGAATCTCATCTGCCATCCTCAGGCTTCTGTATGGATATGGGTCTTACAGCTCCTGGTTTTAAATTTGAGGCTGGTCCATTCTGATTGGCTGGGAGCCTGGACCTGTGTTCATTGGACTTGGAGTTTGATTGATTGG
>BLBF01000041.1:13319467-13329916 GCA_015471245.1 Laticauda colubrina | reverse complement strand
CAGCAGAGTAAGCACCAGCAGAAGCACCACCACCAGAAGCAGCATCAGCAGAAGCCCCAGCACCAGAAGAGCGAGCCCGGGCAGCAGAAGCCCCAGCAGAAGCAGAGTCAGGGCCAGGGGGTGGAAGGGTGGCCCTGTCCCTCTTGCTAGGGCTGGCAGCAGATGGTAGAGGCTTCCTTTTCTCCCCATGGTTGTTGGGTTGCTAGCTGGCTGGCTGGCTGGCAAGCTGTGTCTGGAAGCAGGTCTTTTCTCTGAATGGTGACCTGCTTGCGAGCTGCTTCCCTTTGTATCCGCGGGGCTGACGCAATGCATCCTCCCCGCATGCGCAGTGAACACTAGGCATCTGCTAGGCATCCGCTAGGCATCCGCTAGATTTCCACTAGGCTTCCGCTCTGCATCCGCTCTTTCCGTTCCGCGTCCACTTTGCTGTGCTCCCCCAGAAGCCTTGCGGATGTGCCATCCACTCCCATCCGCTTCCATCCGCTAGGCTTCCGTTGAGCATCCGCTTTCCATCTGCCCTACATCCTCCCCCCGTCCATTCCTTTCCGTGTTGTCTGCTCTGGTTATGCAAATTTGGGGCACTTTTGAGAGTGGATAACAATGGATGGAACATTTTGCTCGTCTGCTGTGTCCTTTTTACAAATGTTTTGCATCCGTCGGCCATTGTGACAGGGCCTTTACTCTCAGATGTTCAAACCTTCTTTAGAAAGTTTTTATAATTTCCTAATTGGCTAGATGAAGCATTTCTGAACTTCAGCCAAGATTTCTCAAAAAAAAAAAAAAATGCAGTCGAAAGGCCTGGAAGGTGAAGTACTATTAAGACTGACAGCTATAGCTTCCAACCACAAAATTATATTGCTGGGACTCTACAATGACAATGCCCAAGGGATATATTGAAATAATATATTAGTAGTTATTTTCCTCTTTTCAGTTCTCTTTGGCACTTAACTTTTAGGAGCTGGTTGTAGAACTGATGGTTGTAGAAATGTCAACCACTTTGTTTTGTTGATGTTTCTTATTTCAATCCAAAAAATTTCTCTAGATTTATTTTCTAAAATCTGGCCTTTTGCACCCTTATATATGTATTTAATATTTGAGTTCACAGACAGTAACACTGAATTTTCAGGAAAATCCTCCTTTAAAAACAAGAAAACCAAACTTCAAAGAAGGCAGCTTCATTTAATATCCAGATCTTTCTTTTGATAGAATAAAATCTGGCATCTTACTAGTATCTGACAATATTAAATAATATTTTTTTTAAACAAAAGCCTTTGAAATTTCCTTGATGCAGACGAAGTGCAGCATAAATAACATGTTTTATATTTGTTTATTTTTGTTTAAAGCATTTATATAGCTACCCATCTTATAATCAACTTTGAGCAGCTCTCATATTCTTAAGTATCTGCAAACACTGTAATATGGAAGAATTTTAGGAAAAATATAGATGAAGAAGAAATAATTTTGTTGCTCCACTTTTACATGAACAAACTCATAAATTCTGATTTCTGTTATTGTTTGTATATAATCGTTAATCATGAAACAGATTTACTATTGCACTAATCCAGGGCTGTCAAATTCATGGACCACAGGCCAGATGTGTCACACACTGGCCATGCCCACACTCGATTTAGCGAAGGAGAAAAAAGTTGTGATACATTACGTGACACCGCCATGATGACATGGGTTTCACACCCCTGCTCTAAACTCTCACACCACTCTTTCTCCACTTTGTGCACTTAAAGTTATGGCACAATCCCCACGCAACATTTGAGTGCAGGAATGATCCAGAGTGTATCACTTTGTTGGTGTAGACCAGAGGGTAAAAATGTGTAGCTCCTATCCTAGATATATCACCCATTTTAAAATAGTTGAGAAATCCACCCAGATAGTTGAGAAATCATACCATTAAATTTTAGGAGTAATTTGTCAAGAAACCTGTTCCTGAATAATAGGAGTTTCCTTTCTGCTTTTCCATTCTGCACCTGTGTATGGTTTGCCAATTGCACAGTGGCAGACAGGACAGCACTCCAGAGGTTAACGTCATTGCCCAGAAGGACATTGGTTGCCCTCTCCCCTCTTTGAAAGAGCTTTATAGCTCCCGTTGCCTTAAGAAAGTTTGAAACATTCTCAAAGATCCATCTCATCCTGGGAAACCTTTTTTTGAGGTATTACCATCTGGCAGACAGTACAAGATAATAAAAACAAGGATAAATAGACTGAAAAAAAGCTTCTATCCCAGGGCAGTAACTATATTGAATTGTACTGTATTGTGCAATATTAATGTAATATTAGGGGTTTTCAATTCAATGTATAGAATGTGAAGGATGTGTGTTTGTGTTTATTTTCATAGTCATAATGTACACTGAAGATGGTATTTAATTTCATTGTATGAGGTGCAATGACAACAAACTAAACTAAACACTGCCTGCCTGTCTGCCTACCCACCCACCATCCATCCAAGCACATCCTGGATTACTGGGAACCTTAAAACAGCTTAAATACTGTGCAGAACCTCCAAACTACCAGGTCTTTGGTGGAGGACCCAGGACTGAGGTAGACACATAGCATCCATAGAGATGAGATGATTTTTGTATGCACAAGTACACAAACAAATCTACACTGTAAATTCCTAGCTATATAGAATTCAACAGGGCTGAATGACATGTGGAAAGACAAAGAGCTCCATTCTGCTAGGCCTGCTTGTTTTGTTGGCAGGAATACACCATGGAATACCATCTTAGTTTCTATGTTTTGAATACTTTCCAGAATAAATGCAAGATTTTTGACTCTGACACTGGTGTCCCATTACCCAACAGCATTTTGGTACCATTCCTAGATATCCATACTTCGAGGACATTTAAGTATCCATCCATCTGAAATACATACATGTTCTTAAGATGTGAGAAGGAAGGCTTTGGACATCTATCATAAACTTGGCAAACACAGCAGTCCTGAAACAGCATTTTGAAACTTTGTACCATGACAAATCTTCTCCTATATATTATCTCACAGGAAGCAACACATGATAAATCCTTAGCACAATACATTTTCCCTCCTCTGCCTACTCCCCACTTCAGAAAGATTTAACATCTAATTCAGGTTTTGACGAGCTGCTTCATCACAGCAGGAACACCACTGATCTCTGTCGGAACCTTATAGCCTTGGACAGAACAAACTGAAAGAGGAGAGGCAAAAAAAAAATGGCCATCGGTAATGATAAATAAATACATTACAGGATACAACTCTGGGGAACGGAGACTGACACTGACTGAGCACTGTGACCTCCATGCCAAGCTTCAGTCATTTAATAACAACAACAACAACAACAAAACCTTCTGTTTTTGGTTGCCTACTTCTTAATGTCAATTTCTTAAAGTGCAAACATGGGGTAGAAAAGAATGTCTGGCTACCTTCATCTGCAAAGCTTTGCACTTTGGACTTGACACAGTCATTTGTTTCCTTTGTCTGGTCAAAATTTCTTTCTCTTTCTCCTTTTCTATTTTTTAAAGGTATTTTGAAGCTGTCAAAAATAAATCTAGAGTCTATCTGAGATCAGTAAGCCTATTAAAATATTCCACTTGGAAGCAAATGCTTGGCTATATTTCATGATGAGCTTGGGATATTTTGACGCTGATTGGTGGGTTTATATTGTTAACTGCCTTAGAAATGTTAAAGTTACTACACATGGGACGTTGCCCCTTGTTACTCAAGTTTTGAGATTTGTTCTCAGGTCAACATTTTAGAGACAACTTGTGGCTTGGGAATAGTCACTAGTTTCTTCCACAAGGACAAATGCACAAGAAATGCTGGTGATAATTAGTGCACATAGAATGTTCACATAGAATGCCAACAGAAGATTGCTGTGGTCAAACCATGGTTGTTTTGCTGAACAGAAAAGCACATGGTATTTGGGACATCATTTTAAAACAGACATCTGTCATCATTCTTAACACACTTCAGTTTTGTCCAGAAAACAGGGAAGAAACTTCATATATGTATGTGCCTCCAGTTCATCACATGAAATCCCTGGCAATATTCCCAGCTCCAACAAATTTGACAGTTTTGTAAAATTCTCAGCCCTGGACAATACTGTTACTGTTGCCAGGTCTTATTTCATGACATTACTAAAGTCTAATGCTACTGAAGACCTAACAGTGTTACTGAGAAAAGACATTAAGCTCCAATGGAAATAGCTCTGATAGAGATTAAAGCAAAACCATTGCACTCTGCCAAAATCCTGAAATACTTATGGTATCTGAAAACAATGTTGCAGGGCATTACAACAGGCATGGTAAAGTCTTGCTTAGCACCTTTTCAAGGCCTCTAAGATAGCAAGCTTAGTGTACCAGACATACAATAAATGATACCGAAAGTATTTCCCCTGGATCAAGGTAAGATTAATCTCATTGCGAGAAAAACCCTGGGGCACCAAGCAAAGAGCCACTGTTGCCTTAGTAAGCAGGAAAGCTCCAGATATGACTTTCTTTCTTGGATTAGAAAGTTTATTTATTTTAGTGAAACTATGATACACATTTATACTTTTTAAAACAGAAAAAAGTTAACAATATATGCAGCACAATTCAACCTTTCCCAAAGACTGAGAGCTTTGTCAGGCTCTCTGTGCCAAGGGGGTCAGTAGAACTTCTATTGAGTCGTTCCCTCTGCTTCTTATCCTTGGCCAGAATTCAGGCATCAGCTATTACCCCCATAGAACAAAGCATCATGATTGAGATTGTCTTCTCTACTAATTAGTTTCACTCTACATAATCAATTGCAGATTTAAGAGATGCAGATATTTGGAGATCTAAAGCTTCAAAATGAATGTGCTTAGATTCTTTGAAGAGAGGCATTACTCACTGGTGGGATTCATTTTTTTTTTAATACTGGTTCCATGGGCATGGCTTGGTGGGCATGGCAGAGGAAGGATACTGCAAAATCTCCATTCACTCCCCACTCCTGGGGGAAGGTTACTGTAAAATCTCATTCCTCCCCCCCCCCCAATAACCTGATTTCCAGCTCTGTTCTCCTGTGCAGGGCAACAAAAGAAGACCCAGCCGATTAGCTGGGACTCGGGAGGCAGAGTCCCAGCTGATCGGCTGGGATGTGAGTAGGGCCAGTCAGTTTGCCAGTTCTTTGAACTATTCAAAATTTCTTCTTCCAGTTCTTCAGAAATGGTCAGAACCTGCTGAATACCACCTCTGGCATTACTTGAATAATTTACAAGAGTAGCTTTGAAGATCATGGGGTCCCTGACATAAGCTTCAGGCTTTACCAATCTTCAAGAAATTGGATCAGTTGTTACATGGAAGAAGATTCTGAACTCTTACCATAATAAGTAACACTTTTTATGGTGTTAGTGTTTAGTGAGAAAGAACAGGCCTGCATATCTCTGAAATGTGAAAAGGTTGTCTTGGCAAGTGTAGTAGAATACATATGTGAATACACTAATTTCTGAATAGTGGGTTTAATTCAGGAGAACAAGACTACACCAACCATATCTGTACAAATGATTGATGGGCTTTGCTAATGTAGTAATAATTCTGAACTGACTCTAAGATGGCATGATGGTTTTAAAGCATTTCAGATTGTTCCTCAAACCACTCAAAAAATGTGTAACATTTAAATTTATAATGCAAAGAAATCCATTAGAAACTGTCAATATTTTTAGTAGGAATATCTAATTACTGTAACTTGCTACAGGCAATTTTGTTAAATTTTACATAAATGGCTAAATATTCCTGAAAATTTTAATTCATTATTAAAGGGGTAACCATTTAGTTAGTGCTTATGTAATTCTGTATGAATTACATGACAGCTAAATTCATCATCTTTATGCCCACTGAATTTTGTGTTTCATTTGTGTTTAGAAGACAAATACTACCTATAGTAAAGTTCTGTCTTCTCCGATAGAAATAGGTCTAGAGCAGGGGTGTCAAACTGGATTTCTTCAAGGGCCAGATCATCATTGTTGTTATCCTTTGCAGGCCACCGCCACCAGGGGGAGTGAGTGATGGGGGGCAGGGGGGGATGGATGGCCCCCTCCACCTCATTTTTGCCCTCCGTGGCCTCCTACAGCACTCTTCTGGCCAAAAATGGCCCATTTTTTCAGCCCATTTTGAGCCCGTTTTTCAGCCAGGTTTTCGCCTGGGGTTTTGACCCAGTTTTGGCCAGCAGCGTGCTGCAGGAGGCCATGGAAGGTTAAATAAGGTGCAGGGCCCCAACACATGGCCAGTTTTAGTTGCCAGAGGCACTATGGGCCAGTCCCTTGATATTTCCAGGCTGGCTATATAGGCTGGATTAAGCACCCCATGAGTAGAATCCAGCCCATGGGCCTTGAATTTGATACCCCTGGTCTAAAGCAGCAGTCTGCAGCCTCTGGGCTGTGCCCACTGCTGGGCCATAGCCTATTCGCAATCAGGCCATGTGAGCATTGGTCCAGCATGCATACATGTGCTCCCCCAGCTGAGCTGCCAAATGAGGAACCAAAAAAGAGAGGAATTGATAAATTTATAAATGCCATGATTGAACCAGGGGGGTTTTGAGGAAAGCAAGTACTTTACGATTGAGTTATGGATTTTACTTCTCATGGTCATAGAATTCTTTTTCCTTCAAAAACTTCTTAGCAAAGAATTCATGAATCATTTCAGCATATAATTATCTTCTGTCAGAAATAAAGAACTTTAATCCCATATATAGCAATAATCCCATAATTGCTATATTCCTACTTTGCTTCTGGAGAAAGAAGAGTCTAAGTGCCATGGACATACAAGAATGCAAGTCACAATCTACCAGCATTTCAAATGTGATAATTTAAAATGTACATCCTGCATAGCTTTTCACTATTCTGACTACTGTGTTTACTGTTTCTTATGTACTGTTTTAATTAAAATGTTTATTGTGCATCTTCATTATTATCTTATTTTAAATCAGATTTTAACAGATATTATATTGTAAGCTGTACTGATTATGAAAAATGGTGCCCTTTAAAAAAAAACACAATAAAAGTACTCATGAATGAAGGTGAATATAGGTGTCCCAGGATAATGTTGTCAGATCCAATCTGGGTCAGTTACCAAAACCAGAGGTTTTGTATTCCAAGCTTTTGGACTCATGGTGAAACTCATTCTACAGAGAAAAGTAACCAGGATGATTAGAGGACTGGAGGCTAAAACATATGAAGAAGGAACTGGGCTTGGCTAGTCTAGTGAAGAGAAGGACTAGGGGAGACATGATAGCAATGTTCC
The DNA here is from genome assembly GCA_015471245.1 of Laticauda colubrina. Lineage (NCBI taxonomy): Eukaryota > Metazoa > Chordata > Lepidosauria > Squamata > Elapidae > Laticauda > Laticauda colubrina. The sequence continues at coordinate 13,322,672 of BLBF01000041.1, read as the reverse complement.
AATATTTGAGGGGCTGCCACAGAGAGGAAGGTGTCAAGCTATTTTCTAAAGCATCTCTAGGCCAGACAAGGAATAATGGATGAAAACTGAACAAGGAGAGATTTAACCTGGAAAAAAGGAGAAACTTTCTGACAGTGAGAACAATCAACGAATGGAACAGCTTGCCCTCGGAAATTATGGGAGTGCCCTCACTTGAGATTTTCAAGAAAAGATTGGACTGCCATTTGTCAGAAATGGTGTAGTGCCTCCCACGTGGGTGGGGGGTTGGACTAGATGACCTACAAGGTCCCTTCCAACTCTGATTATCTGTTATCTGTTATCATCCGCAGGGAACTTACCTATGTGGTTTCCTGAGAAGTTCCCTGAGGATAACAGATAACAGATAATCAGAGTTGGAAGGGACCTTGTAGGTCATCTAGTCCAATACCCACCCAAGCGGGAAACCCTATACCATTTCTGACAAATGGCAGTCCAATCTCTTTTTGAAAGTCTCAACTGATGGCGCTCCCACAACTTCCGAAGGCAAGCTGTTCCATTGATTGATTGTTCTCACTGTCAGAAGGTTTCTCCTTATTTCCAGGTTAAATCTCTCCTTGTTCAGTTTCCATCCGTTATTCTTTGTCTGGCCTACAGGAGCTTTAGAAAATAGCTTTGACCCCTTCCTCTCTGTGGCAGCCCCTCAAATATTGGAATACTGCTATTATGTCTCCCCTGGTCCTTCTCTTTACTAGATTAGCCAAGCCCAGTTCCTGCAACTGTTCATAGTATGTTTTAGCCTCCAGTCCCCTAATCATCCTGGATGCTCTTATCTGTACTTTTTCTAGAGTTTCAACATCTTTTTTATAATGTGGTGAACAAAACTGGATCCAGTGTTCTAGGTGTGGTCTTACTGAGGCTTTATAGAGTGGTATTAGTACTTCCCTTGATCTTGATTGTATCCCTCTGTTAATACAATTTAGGATTGCATTAGCTTTTTTGGTGGCTGCTGCATACTGCTGGCTCATATTTAGCTGGTTGTCCATGAAGACTCCAAGATCCCTCTCACAATTACTGCTATTGAGCCTGGTTTCACCCAGTCTATATGTGTACTTTTGGTTTTTCTTGCCTAAGTATAGGACTTAACTTTAATATTTCATATTGTTAGATATGGCTCAGTGTTCTAGTCTGGGGGATGGGGTCCAGCATGAGTTCAAAAGCTCGAAATACAAAATCTCTAGTCCTAGTCACTCATCCAGGCTGGATCCTGCAATAAAAACACTATGCAAGTCCCAATGCAATGAGAAGGAGCTGGACTAGAATAATATATCCCTCAACTTAATGTTTCATGAACATTTCAGCAAAGATTTTTTTCTCAAATTTCCAGTGAATACCCTAAATTAGAAGGGAAACCAATGTTTCCCCCCCCCCCCCCATATACTTTAAAATATAATAGCTGATACTAATGGAAAAGGTGAAGTGTGCATATAAAGGTTCCTAATCATTTCACAAAAATAAAATGTATTTGACAAAGGAAGTTAAAAATCACTCTTATTTCAGGTGAAAGCCAGCTAACAACTGATAGTAGAAGAATGAGATTGATATTAATTCCATCAATGTAAATGTTGGAACCTTGGCGCCATCTATTGAATATAGAAGCCTGATAGTGATGGACTTGAACCTAATTAATTATTAATAATTCTTAATATCAATGAAATATTAAAAGTAAGTCATCCCAAACTCACTCCTCCAATTGAAATAAATCATGCTGAACTAACTCCTCCAACTGGGCTTTGTCAGAGTGGGAAGTGTGAGTAAACAGGAAATTTCAGAATGATTGAAAGTTGCTAGCCAGCAGAAGCAACTCTTGCCAGGGTTTGAGGTCATAGCCTTGTTTTCTGTTACAACTACTACCACTACCTATGGCACATGGACAAATACTGAACCCTCTTCTCTCATTATATAATTTAGCTATCCCAATTAGTGCAATACTAGAGGCAGCTTTTTTGCTGGGGAAAACAGCAAGCTGAGAGAAACTTTACCAGGACAATGAAATGCAAGGAAACTGAACCATTCTATGCAAGCCTAACCCTGTTACCCAGTACTCTGATTGCCTCTTTCTTTTTTACATTAAATGAAATCATACTTCTACACATCTCCTAATTTATTTCAGTCATTGCCACTACGTTATGCCTTTTCATAAATAATGGATAAAATTAATTCCTCATCAATTAAAAAGAAATATCTCATATTTTACATCATTTTGATTATGAGAACAGATCATTCAAAAACTCCTTTTTGTCTCACACTCAAGTATCTGTATTCTGGAATATTTTTTTCCAGAACATTTCCAGCATTAAGCAAGATTTACCATTCTGAACATTTTACCTCTTTTTATATACCAAACTGATAAATAATTCTGATCATTTTGTCTCATTAAACTTTGATTTGATTATCTGTCCTTTAAAAGCATTCTGATAACTTCTGAGTCACAAAAGCATTATTGTTAATCATCATCATCATCATCATCATCATCATCATCATTATCACATACTGAGCTGTTACAAGACAATCACTCAGACTGACTACAAACAACGTCACAACACAGTCACTCAGAGGGTCCACTGGAACTTGTCTCACAACTACCATCTGCCTGAAAGCAAAGAACTTGTGGGATCATAAGCCTGAAAAAGTTATTGAAAATGAGCATGCAAAACTACTGTAGGACTTCTGAATACAGACTGACAAAGTTTTGGAACACAATACCCTGGATATCAAAACTGTCGTGAAGAAAAAAGTGTGGATCGTCGACATTGCCATACCTAGTGACAGCAGAATTGATGAGAAACAACTTGAAAAAATCACCAGATATCAGGACTTGAAAACTGAACTGCAGAGATTCTAGCATAAACCAGTACAAGTGGTTCCAGTGGTGCTTGGCACACTGGGTGCTGTGCCAAAAGACCTAGGCAAGCACTTAAAACAATTTGCGCTTACAAAATCACCATTGATCATCTACAGAAAACCACCTTACTGGGATCTGCTCGCATAATCCCCTGATACATCACACAGCCCTAAACGCTTGGGAAGTGTTCAAATAGTGATTTGTGATATGAAACCCAGCATAGTTATCTCATTTGCTGTGTACACTGTTATTTTTGTGATGATGATGATGATGATATTATTATTATTATTATTATTATTATTATTATTATTATTATTATTATTA
>BLBF01000041.1:13299131-13319457 GCA_015471245.1 Laticauda colubrina | reverse complement strand
TATTATTATTATTATTATTATTATTATTATTATTATTATTATTATTACAACATCACTACCATTCAGGTAGTTCAAAACATTCGGCTTTTATATCCTTTGCATTCCCTGTATTTTGCTTTCTGAATACCAACTCATAAAATGTCCACCTGCATCTACCTAATGCAAGATCTTGACAAACTCACATCATTATGTGGTCAGTGAATCTGAGGTCATATATCTCACTTCATTCCCATTTGGAAGAATCTTCAATTAAGCAAACATTGATCCTCTAATGATTTTTTTGCCCCTTCGCCTGCACATGACTGAAGGACTATCTGGAAATGCTTCATCCTACCAAGTATATGGAGAAAAATTAAATATACATCTTAACTGTCAGCAGGACTGCTTTAAAATATCTGAATGTAATTTAGTCTCTCCCCCCCCTCTCCCCCCTCTTTCTGTATATGGAACATGGTGCAGTATTAAACATTGAAAAAGTAATCTAAACACTGGAGTTACAGAATAAATTGAAACCAAAAGATTGTTGAAATTTTGTTCAGAGTTCCAATCAAACAGTCTTTCTTAGTCCCCACAAAGAAAATTTATTTCTGTCTCCACCCCATTCCTTCTTCTGTTTTTTTTTTTTTTAATGATAACCAGGACAATGTGGATATAGAATGCATTCAGTTCTTGCTAAGTTATTGTTACTTGAATTTTTGTCTATGTGTTAGTGTGTCTATGGCATCACCATTTAGTATTGTTCTTAGAGCTACTATTTTTCAAATATTTTCTACATATGTAAAACTTGACCTTCTCATGTTTCTTTTCCAATAAGCTTATTTTGCCTCCAGGTTTATTACTGTAATGAATGTGATTCTAGAACACAATTCTACACCTCAGCAACTTTGCCTAAATACACTAGAACTCTAATCTCTCTGGAAACAATTGTGTCAGAAAGTTGTGGAATATAATAACTAATTTCAAAATGACTCCTCCCCATGCTAACTTTAAGCCCATGTCACACTGAACCAACAGATGCAAAGAGGATGTAAAACGGACAAAAAACTTGCCATACGTTGGTTAACGCGATGTATCTGTTCTGTACTCACTGCCTCCGTTTTGCTTCCTCTCTATCTGTCCAGCATCCGTTTATGGACGTTTCATCCGCTCCAAAAGTTTTGGGCTGCCGAAAACTTTTGCGCAGAAAATGCATACAGTTCATCCATTCTGCATCAGCTACGCATCCGCTACGCATCTGTTACGCATCCGTTACGCATCCGCTATATCCGCTAGGTGTCTGCTATGCATCCGCGCAACTCCATCTGCCTGGACGTAGGGAGGAAGCGGAACGGACGCAGAACGGATGCAGAACAGATGCCTAGCGGATGCAGCATGGAAACAAAGCGTTTAAAATGGAAAAAACGTTCGCAGAGGGGATCTATCTCGGATATTAAGGATGTCTAGAGGATGCCTAGAGGATGCCTAGAGGATGCCTAGCGGAAAACCTATACTGCCTATAAAAAGGGGGAGCAACTTGCCTGCATCGCACTTTCAGAACAGCAGCCCAGCGGTACAGACCTCTGCAGCCTTCATCTGCCTCTTCCTCTTCCACAGCATCCAGTCATGTCCACTGTGGATTGTAACAAAGTCCTTTCGGCAGCCACCATCATTCTGCAACAGTACGAAGCCATCTGCAGGCTCTGTGAACACTACTGCGAGAAGAAAAGGAGCCACCCAAAAAGAGTCTGGGTCCGAAGATGGTTCACCAGTAGAGCGGAGGACGGACTGTACAACAAGCTGATGGTGGATCTCAGGAGCGAAGACACTCAGGCGTTCCAGAACTTCATGAGGATGCCGCCAACCATGTTTGATGAAGTTGTGCAGCGCCTGACACCCAGGTTGACCAAGGCAAACACCAGCTTCCGGCCCAGCCTGGAACCTGGACTCAAGGTGGCGCTCACTCTGCACCACCTGGCCTCAGGGACCTCCTACAGGAGCATGCAGTAGGGCTGGAGGGTGCCACACAACACCATCTGCATTGTGGTCAGAGAAGTGGTGCAGGCCACCATCAAAGAATACAAGGAGGAGCTCCTCCAGTACCCCTCCACTGAAGAAGGATGGAAGAAAGTTGCAGAGCAGTGGTATCAGAAGTGGAACTTACCACACACCGTTGGAGCCAAAGATGGCAAGCACGTGGCCTGCAAATCTCCAGCCAAGTCGGGGTCCACTTATTTCAACTCCAAGGGCTTCTTCAGCATCATCCTCTTTGCCATGGTCGATGCTGACTACAAGTTCATGTACATCGATGCTTCAGGCAACGGCTCATCTTCGGATGCCCAGGTATACAACACCAGTCACCTCAAGGAGGGGCTGGAATGCAACCTCATCGTGGGCTTCCCAGATCCAGAACCCCTGCCCAACGACACACAAGATGTGCCTTACTTCATCATGGGGGATGACGCCTTCTCCCTCACAACCTACCTCATGAAGCCCTACACCTCCAGACTCCTCACCCGTGAAGAGAGGATCTTCAACTACAGGCTGTCCAGGGCAAGACGGGTGGTGGAGAACGCCTTTGGCATCCTGGCCAACAGGTTCCAGTTACTTCTCACCACCATGCAGCATTGCCCAGAGACCGTGAGGAGGATCATGGAAGCTTGCTGCATCCTGCACAATCTCATGCGCACCCGCTACCCAGTCTTGTAGAACAGGCTCGTGGACCTCCAACAAGGCAATGGGGTCATGGAGCCTGGGGAATGGAGGCAAGGGCGAAACCTGATCGACACTGAGGATGTGCAAGGCCCCAACAGAGCCTCAAATGAAGCGAAGAAGCAGCGCAACCTCCTGAGACAATGGTGCAACTCCCCAGCTGGAGCAGTGGAGTGGCAAGACAGGTTGGTAGATGCTTAATGGATGCTTCCTTCTGCCTGTCTCATCACACAGATGAGATTGGGCCATGTATGTTTGGTTGGCCTACAATGAACAGGGCATTTAATAAAGAGTTGTGTTTATGTTGACATGTGTGGATAATTATTACATTATTATTGATAATAAAGGGCCGTAGGTGTGGCACCTGGGAGGGTGGACCATACAGTCCCACTATGCTTGCACTGGAGGTTTATCTATCCCACAGTTATCCTAACCCATCCCACAGCTATTACCCATCCCACAAGCATGCAAAGGCTTAAACCATTTCTAACAGTTTCCAGCAAGACTTTATTAAAAAAAAGAAATGAAGCAAGTGTGTGGATCATAAATAGACTTTATTTACAACAAGCTATAAGACAAAATTGAGTCTCTGGCACTCCTCTTGGTCGCTCAGTCCCAGAGGTGAAGGGTCCAGGTGCTGTGGAGGTGGCTGGTGCTGGAGTGCTTGTCATCAGCTCCTCCAGAAGCAGAAGCAGCATAAGCGCCAGCCCCAGAAGAGCGAGCCCGTGCTGCAGAAGCCCCAGCAGAACCAGAGTGAGGGCCAGGGGGCGGGATGGTAGCCCTGTCCCTCTTGCCAGGGCTGGCAGCAGATGGCTGAGGCTTGCTGTGCTTCCACATGGTTGTGGGGTTGCTGGCTGGCAGGGAGGCTGGCAGGAACCAAGGCTGGCAGGAAGGCTGGCAGGGAGGCAGGCACCAAGGCTGGCAGGAAGGCTGGCAGGCAGGCATGAAGCAAGGCTGGCAGGAAGGCAGGCAGCAAGGCAGGCAGGCAGCAAGGCTGGCAGGCAGACCAGCTGGCAGCAAGGCTGGCAGGGAGGCTGGCAGCAAGGCTGGCAGCAAGGCTGGCAGGCAGACATGCAGGCAGGGCAGGCAAGGCAGCCAATCCGTCCGGCAGCAGGTCTTTCCTCTGAATGGCGTCCTGCTTATGAGCTGCTTCCGTTATATCCACGGGGCTGATGCATTGCATCCTCCCCGCATGCGCAGTGAACGATAGGCATCCGTTAGGCTTCCGCTGTGCATCTGCTAGGCTTCCACTCTGCATCTGCTTCATCCTTTCGCCGTCCGCTCTGCATCCGCTGTGTGTGTTCCGCATCTGCTTCGCTGAGGCTCCCCGGAAGCCCTGCGGATGTGCCACCCACTCCCATCCGCTTCCATCTTCTGGGCTTCCGTTCCGCATCCGCTTTGCATCCACCCTGTGTCCTCCCCCCGTCTGTGTTATCCGCTCTGGTTATGCAAATTTTTGCCCCTTTTGAGAGCGGATAACAACGGATGGAACATTTTGCTCATCCGCTGTGTCCTTTTTGCATCCGTTGGCCAGTGTGACATGGGCTTTATGGGGAAACCTAAGATTAAATTTTGGAAATAATGGTGATATGGAAAAATTGTAAGAAATTGGGCACATTGACTTTGGATCAACTGAAAGATAATGAGTTTTTAATTTCCGCTCTGTTAAAAGATAAATATCCTCCATCAGATGTAACTCAATGGCAATATTTACAGCTAGATTTGTTAATATTGTTTAGACTAGCAGCTTTTTCATTTTTTGAGACAACATCTGAGATACTAAAATGACTGGCTAAACTTTTTTAAAAAATTTAAAAAAACCCTACTGTTAGTTTTTCTAGATATTATGAATGGAATGAAGAATTAGAGGGTCCTATGTTGCCCAGACAATGAGAGAACATTTTAATTTCTGAACCAAGAGTGTGAATTACAACTTATATAACAAAAATTAATGAATGTTTAGAATTTATTAGTCTCCATTACATTTGCACAAAAAAAGGAATTGTCTAAATTCATGCATCTTTAAATTGCTGAAGTTGACAAACATTCATCTAGACTGAAAGAATACTAGCAATGCAGAGTTCTTGTTTAATTATATTAGGGGTGACCATATTTCTTCCAGGTGGAAGGCTCTGGATAATGCTTTCTATTGCTCCCATGAAAACCAAACCTGGAGTTATGGCTGTCACATTCTGACAAACCAGAATCTTAAATCCCAGCAGATTACTTTGCAGAGGTTTAAACTTTGATTAGATTTTTTTTTTTTTCTAAATCAGATCAACATTTGCATTTCAGGCAAAAACAGTTGTACATTCCCACAAAAAAAGTAAAAAGCAGGCTGAGGGAGAGACAATTACATCTTTGACTCCAGGAAGAGAACACAAGTAATCCTTGACTAACAACCACAACTGATCCCTAAATTTCTGTAGTTAAGTGAGACATTTGTTAAGGGAGTTTTGCCCCATTTTACAACCTTTCTTGTCTCCGTTAAGTGAATTATTGGAGTTGCCAGAAGAGGGCAAAAGAGGATCACATGACTTTGAGAAACAGCCATGGTCATAAATATGAACCAGTTGCCAAACATTTGAATTTTGAACACATGAGCATGGGAAAGGCTGTAATTGTGAAAAACGGCCATAAGTCACTTTTTTTTTCAGTACCATTGTAACTTTGAACAATCACTCAAATAACAGTACTTTTGGTAGAAAAATAGAATTCAAATTTTTTTAATTAGAACTATTCAGAAGGAACAGTTTAGGAAAAGATATAGAATTGCAGCCTATAAATTGGTATAAGATGAGTAGAAAACAAAGCAACAGATTCAGATATTTTCAACTGACCATAATTCCATAATCCTATTTTTCAAAAGTTTTAGCATCTTCTCTATGCTCCACAAATCAAAACAGGGACCAAATGTCTTCTCCCTTCGAACTTTCAAGATTTCTTAAAATATCACAAGAATCTTTATCTCCTCAAAATGCCTGCAAATTCCATCCCATTCTGCCAAGTTCTAAAAATTATTACAATAAATATACTTGAAATGGAAAAGTACATAAAAGAAAAACCTCTGAAGTATTTATCTTCTATTTCACAGATTACAACCCTCCAAAAAGGCAGCTTTATGCCTGCAAATTTCAATTCTGTCAAAAATTTTAAAACATTATTGTTCTTTCTCTGACTGAAAATCAGTGGGGAATATGAAGCCACTAGTTTTCTGCAGCTTGGTTTTGGCCCCAGAATAGAGGAGAGTCATATCTGAAGTCACATCAGTTCAGCCCAGAAATCCCAACTAAGCATCTGAACTAAATCTTCTGTTGTAAGGTCCTATCTATAAATTGTGCCAGTGATTTTCTATTATATGCCCAGATCTCTGTGCTGGAGTTAAATATGCCTAAAAGTGACAAGTAAGCCTACTGCATAAGTTCTAAAGGCCCAGTCCCACTGGCCGACGGACGCAAAATGTATGCATAAAGGACACAGCAGACAAGCAAAATTTCGGGGATGGCTCCATCCGTTGTCATCCACTCCAAAAAGTGGCAAAAATTTGCATAAACAGAACGGAAAAGAATGGATGTGGGTAGGATGTAGCGGGGATGTTAAACGGATGTTCATTGGAAGCCTAGTAGATGAAAGCGGATAGAAGCGGATGACACCTCCGAAGAGGTTCCGGGGAGAATTTCGAAGTGGACACAAAGTGGAAGGGGCAGATGCATAACAGATGAAGCAGATGCATCATAGACGCCTATAAGAAACAAAGGGGATGCCGCGGGGATGTATATCGGATGCAAAGCATTCACTGCGCATGCGGGGAGTATGAATTGCGTCAGCTCCGCAGATATAAAAGGATGCAGCAAACACGCAGTCAGCATACAGGGGAAAGACATGCTGCCACATACATCTTGCAGGAACACCATGGTTCCTCAGTCAGGAAAGAAGAGGAAGCCTGTGCCTACTTGTTCAAGCCCTGGCAAGGTGAAGAAGGCCAGAACTGGCATCCCACCTCCTGGCACTGACTCTGAAGATACTGCTGCTGCTGCTACTGCTGCTGCTGCTGCTGCTGCTACTACTACTGCTGTGGTGGACCAGCCCCAAGGCCCTCAAAGCTCTGCTGCTGAAGGCCCTGCTGCTCAATCCCTGAAGGCCCTGCTGCTCAAGCCCCTGAAGGCCCTGCTGAAGCCCCTGCCAGAGGGAGGAAGAGGCAAGGAAAGCAAAAGGGAAAGAAGAAACAGTACACCATTTCAAAGGAGCATGAGGATGAGGTGCTGGAATGGCTGAGGGAGAACGAGTACCTCTGGAGAAAGGGCCACAGACTGTATCAGGATACCAAGAAGAAGCAGGCAGCTTGGAGAGACAAGGCAGAGAGCCTGGGGAACACTGCAGAAGTACTCCTAGGATGGTGAAAGCACATGCACATCTGGTATGGCAAGCTACACCTCAAGAAATCCAGGCAGGCCACTGTCAAGCTCACTGACCGGGAGATGTACATCATGGCCAAGTGCAGTTTCCTGGAGGGTGAGATCCGCCACTGAGGAGCAGCCCCTCTGAGACCCCTCTCCCTCAGACAGCCCACAGCCAGTCCTCTTCCAGCCAGGAGCCAGCTACCCTGTCCAGGCAGGTGTCTTCAGAGGGCCCCACAGCAGAGACCCCCCGAAGGCTGCACTGCCCATGCTGGTGGATTTAGTGGATCCCATGGAGGATGGCACCCTGCTGTCACAAATGAAGGAAGAAGCAGCAGCCACCAGAGGCCAACCCACCACCACCACCACCAGCTCCAGAGAGGCAGACTGGAGGGCCAGGACCACATTGTGCTGTTGGAAATCAGGGACAAAATGAAGACCAGCACAGATCTTTTCTCTCTCAGCTGGTTCACTTAGACAGAGCATCCTCGGGCCGGAATACCATCATCACCTATGTGAGCCAGACCCTGAGGGACCTACCCGAGGCCCAGTACCAGGTGATGAAGGAGAAGATAACAGCACTTCTCCACAACCCTCAAGGCCCAGCTGAAGCTGCTCCTATTCAGTCCAGGTCTGTTCCTCCACCCCAGGCGATGTCACAGCCCTTCCATGGCTTTCAACAGCCCCTCAACTACCAAGGCTACAACTTCCAGGACTTCCCACAGCAGAAGCAGAACTTCCCAGTCCAGGCCCAGGTTCATCGGATCCCACAAACGCCAGTCCTCACCCAGCTGAAGACCAGACAGCCCCACTACACTCCTCCTTCCTCCACCCCACAACTAAGTCCATCAACAGACAATCTGTCATCAGTATTGGGCCTAACATCTCAAAACCTTCATGAAGGGTCTCTCAACCTCACAGGACTGAGTCAGCTCTCAGATAGTTTCCTGAACACACCACCTGTTGCACCATTGGGGCCAAGCACCCCAATGGTGCCTCAGACCAGTACTCAAGCCACAGCCACCTCCACAGTCCCTGCCCGCTTAACAGCTGAGACCATGGACATGACTCAGAATGACTGAGAATAGTGTCAGAGACTGAGTTGTTTACTTGTTAAGTTTATCTTTGCTTGAGACACTTTATTTGGTTCATTTTGCTTATTTAATATAGTCATAAAGTTTACCTAAGAAAGTTAATAAAGGTTATTTTTGCTTAAGACACTAAAGGCCCTGTCACACTGCCCAACGGATGCAAAACGGACACAACGGACGAGCAAAATGTTCCATCCGTTGTTATCCACTCTCAAAAGGGGCAAAAATTTGCATAACCGGAGCGGATAACACAGACGGGGGGAGGACACAGGGCGGATGGAAAGCGGATGCGGAATGGAAGCCTAGCGGATGGAAGCAGATCGGAGCGGATGGCACATCCGCTAGGCTTCCGGGAGACCTCAGCAAAGCGGACACGGAATGGATGAAGCGGATGCAGAGCGGATGCACAGTGGATGAAGCGGATGCACAGCGGAAGCCTAGCGGATGCACAGCATTAATTGCGCATGCGGGGGGGATGCATTGCGCAAGCCCCCCAGATATAAAGGGAAGCAGCTCGCATGTGGCCAGCATTCGGAGGAAAGACCTGCTGCAGGATACATTGAGTCCTTGCCTGCCCTGCCTGCATGACTGCCTGCAACCCTTGCTGCCAGCCATCCTGCCAGCCTGCCTCCAAGCCTCCTGGCCAGCCTCCCTGCCAGCCTTGCTGTCTGCCTGCCTGCCAGCCTTGCTGCCAGCCTGCCTTCCAGCCTCCCTGCCAGCCAGTCTGCCTGCCAGCCTTGGTGCCTGCCTGCCTGCCTGCCTTCCTGCCAGCTTTGCTGCCAGCCTTCCCCCCAGGCTTCCTGGAAGCCTTGGTGCCAGGCTTCCTGCCAGCTTTGGTGCCAGGCTTCCTGCCAGCCTTGGTGCCTGCCAGCCTCCCTGCCAGCCTCCCTGCCAGCCAGCAACCCCACAACCATGGGGAAGAAGCGAAAGTCTCAGCAACCTGCCGCCATCCTTGGCAAGAGGGACAGGGCCACCCTCCCGCCCCCTGTCCCTGACTCTGCTTCTGCTGGGGCTTCTGCTGCTCGGGCTCTCTCTTCTGGTGCTGGAGCTTCTACTAAAGCTGCTCCTGGCAGTGGTGCTTCTGCTGCTGTGTACTCTGCTGAAGCTGCTGCTGGTCCTGCTCATCCTGCTCATGCTCCTGGACTTGCTCATGCTGCTCATACTGCTAATGCTCCTGGTCTTGCTCGTCCTGTTCATCCTGCTCATGCCGCTGGTGCTGCTGGTGCTGCTGGTGCTGCTGGTGCTGCTGGTGCTGCTGGTGCTGGTACTGCTGGGGCTCCTGGTGATTACTCTGCTGCTGCTGATCCTGGTCCTGCTGATCCTGCTGCTGCTGCTGCTGCTGCTGCTGATGATGATTATGATCCTGCTGGTGATGATGATGATGATGATGATGATGATCCTGCTGGTGCTGCTGGTGGTGGTGGTGTGGAGGAGCAGCCCCTACCACCTGGGAGCCCCTCTGATGAGGGCCCATCTGGTCATGGCAAAGGGAGGAAAAGGCATATGTGGGGATGGGAGAGGAGGCAATACTTCATTGAGGAGGAACACGAGGATGAGGTGCTGGAGTGGCTGAGAGAGAATGACTATCTGTGGCGGAAGGGACACTGGCTGTACAGGGACACCAAAAGGAAGCAGGCTGCTTGGAGAGAGAGGTCGGAGAGTATGGGTTACACTTCGGAGGTGCTCCTCGGCTGGTGGAAACATATTCACACCTGGTACAGGAAGCTGCACCTGAAAAATCTGGCCAGGCCACAGTGAAGCTGACAGACAGAGAGACCTACGTCATGGCCAGGTGCAGCTTCCTGGAGGGTGAGATCCGCCACCGAGGAGCACCAGGAGCCCCTCTGTCTACCCTCTCTCTCCGGCAGCCTGCTGCGACCCAGTCTTCTTCCGGCCGAGAGTCAGACCCAGTTTCCCAGCAGGTTTCTGTAGAGTGTGCCATGGCGGAGAACCCGTGGACAGCTGTTGTCACCGTGGTGGAGCGCGTGGAGGACTCCCTGGTGCGGTGGGAGAGAGGAGACATCGAGTCCACCACAGTCATAGCCGCATCCACCCCCCCCAGCTCCGCCTCCACAGAAAGGCAGAGAGCCAGACAGCAGGAGGGGCAGAGCCACACTGTCCTGCTGGAGATCAGGGACACCATCCGCACCAGTATAGATCTCCTCTCTCAGCTGGTCAGCACCGACTCCTCATCCTCCAACCACAAGCCCTTCCTCACCTATGTCAACCAGACCCTCAAGAACATGGAGGAACCCCAGTACCAGGTGGTGAAGGACCAGATCACAGAGCTGCTTCACAACCCTCCAGACCCAGAGGAATCTGCTCCCACCCAGTCCAGGTCTGCTCCTCCACCCCAGGTGATCTCCCTCCCATACCAAGGCTTCCCACAGTCCCTCACCTACCAGGGCTATGGCTACCAGGAGGTTCAGCAGCACAAGCACCAGCCTTTCCCAGTCCAGGCACAGAGTCATTGGGCGACACCGTTGCCACCGTTTCCACTGATGCCACCGATGCCACCCACAACAATGATGCCACTGACGACAGCGATGACACCCATGCCACCGATGCCACCCACGCCAGTCCTCACCCAGCTGCAGACCAGACAGCCCCACTACATTACTCCTTCCTCTACCCCACAGCCAAGCCCGGCTTCAGTACATCTCTCATCAGTACTGGGGCTGACACCCCATGGCATGGAGAAAGGACCACTCAGCATCACGAGTCTGAGCCAGCTGTCTGAGAGCTTTCTCAACACACTGTCACCTGTTGTCCTCTCAGGGCCAGGCACTCCAGTGGTGCTTCAGACCAGCACTCCAGCACCACCCACCTCCATAGCACCTGGACCCTTCACCCCTGAGACTGGGCACACCTCCGAGTGACCAATAAGAGTGCCAGAGACTGGGTAGCTGGCTACCTGTAGAGTTTATTTGGACACTTGACTTGGGTCATTTTTGTTTTACAGCTTGTTGTTCAATTAAGTTTATCTTTGATTTACACACTTGCTTCATTTCTTTTTTTTAATAAAGTCTTGGTGGAAACTTTTAGAAATGGTTTAAGCCTTTGCATGCTTGTGGGATGGGTTAAGATAGCAGTGGGATGGGCAGGGACACCTGTGGGATGGGTAACAGCTGTGGGATGGGTAAGGATAGCAGTGGGATAGGTAATAGCTGTGGGATGGGTAAGGATAGCAGTGGGATAGATAAGCCTCCAGTGCAAGCATAGTGGGACTGTATGGTTCACCCTCCCTGGTGACACACCTATGGCCCTTTATTATCAATAATAATGTAATAATCATCCACACATGTCAACACAAACACAACTCTTTATTAAACACCCTGTTCATTGTCGGCCCATCCAATATACATGGCCCAATCTCATCCGTGTGATGAGACAGGCTGAAGGAAGCAGTCATTAATCATCTATTATCCTGTCTTGCCACTCCACTGCTCCAGCTGGGGAGTTGCACCAGTGTCTCAGGAGGTTGCGCTGCTTCTTCCCTTCATGTGAGGCTCTGTTGGGGCCTTGCACATCCTGAGTGTCAATCAGGTTTCACCCTTGCCTCCATTCCCCAGGCTCCATGTCCCCATTGCCTTGTTGGAGGTCCACGAGCCTGTTCTGCAAGACTGGGTAGTGTGTGCGCATGAGATTGTGCAGGATGTAGCAAGCTTCCATGATGTTCTTCATGGTCTCTGGGCGATGCTGCATGGTGGTGAGAAGTACCTGGAACCTATTGGCCAGGATGCCAAAGGCGTTCTCCACCACCCACCTTGCCCTGGACAGCCTGTAGTTGAAGATCCTCTCTTCACGGGTGAGGAGTCTGGAAGTATAGGGCTTCATGAGGTAGGTTCTGAGGGAGAAAGCGTCATCCCCCACGATGAAGTAGGGCATATCTTGCGTGTCGTTGGGCAGGGGGTCTGGATCTGGAAAGCCCATGATGGGGTTGCCTTCCAGCCTCTCCTTGATGTCCCTGGACGTTGTATTCCTGGACATCTGAACATGAGCCGCTGCCTGAAGCATCGATGTACATGAACTTGTAGTCAGCATCGACCATGGCAAAGAGGACGATGCTGAAGAAACCCTTGTAGTTGAAATAAGTGGAGCCCGACTTGGGTGGTGTTTTGCAGGCCACGTGCTTCCTATCGATGGCTCCAACGGTGTGTGAGAAGTTCCACCTCTGATGCCACTGCTCTGCAACTTTCTTCCCTCCTTCTTCAGTGGAGAGGCACTGGAGGAGCTCCTCCAGGTATTCTTCGATGATGGCCTGCACCACTTCTTTGACCAAAATGCTGATGGTGTTGGGTGGCACGCTCCAGCCATACTGCATGCTCCTATAGCCAGGTGGCTCAGAGTGAGTGCCACCTTGAGCCCAGGTTCCAGGCTGGGCCGGAAGTTGGTGTTTGCCTTGGTCAACCTGGGTGTCAGGCACTGCACAACTTCGTCAAACATGGCTGGAGGCATCCTCCTGAAGTTCTGGAATGCACAAGTGTCTTCGTTCCTGAGCTCCACCATCAGCTTGTTGTACAGCCCATACTCTGCTCTTCTCCCGATCCATCTTCATACCCAGACGCTTCTTGGCTGCCTCCTTTTCTTCCCGTAGTAGAGTTCACAGAGCCTGTAGATGGCTTCGCACTGTTGCAGAAGGATGGTGGCTGCCAAAAGGACTGTGTTGTGATCCACGGTGGACATGAGTGGATGCTGTGGAAGAGGAAGAGTCAGATGAAGGCTGCAGAGGTCTGCACAGCTGGTCTGCTGGTCTGAAAGTGAGATGCAGACGAGTTGCTGCCCCTTTTTATAGGCAGTATAGGTGTCCCTTTGCATCCTCTAGGCATCCTCTAGGCATCATGTAGACATCCTTAATATCCGAGATAGGTCCCCACTGTGAACGTTTTTTCCATTTTAAACGCTTTGTTTCCATGCTGCATCCGTTCTGTGTCCGTTCCACTTCCTCCCTGCATCCGAGCGGATGCGAGTTGCGCGGATGCGCAGCGGATGCCTAGCGATATAGCGGATGCGTAACGGATGCAGAATGGACAAATTGGATACATTTTCCACGCAAAAGTTTTGGGCAGCCCAAAATTTTCTGAGCGGATGCAACATCAATAGACGGATGCTGGACGGATAGAGAGGAAGCAAAACGGAGGAAGTGAGTACATCGTGTTAACCAACGGATGGCAAGCTTTTTTGTCCATTTTACATCCTCTTTGCATCCGTTGATGCAGTGTGACAGGGGCTTTAGTTTACTTAGTTCATTTTTTTTACTTAATAAAGTGTTGGTGAAAACTTTGAAAAAAATGGTTACGCCTTTGCATGCTTGTGGGATAGATTAGGATAGTTGTGGGATAGATAAACTTCCAGTTGAAGCATAGTGGGATTGTATGGTCCACCATCCCAGCTGCCACACATATCGACCTTTTTTATCAATAACAATTTATTCATTGATCAAAGCTCTTTATTAATGCCCTATTCATTGTAGGACCACTCAACATACATGGCACAATCTCATCAGTGTTATGGGACAGCCTCAAGGAAGCATCCATTAATCATCTATCATCCTGTCTTGCCACTCCACTGCTCTGGCTGGGGAGTTGCACCAGTGTCTCAGTAGGTTGCGGTGCTTCTTCCCTTCACGTGAAGCTCTGTTGGGGCCTTGTACATCCACAGTGTCTTTCAGGTTACGTCCTTGCCTCCATTCACCTATCAGGCTCCATGTCGCCACTCCATGTCCCCATGTCCTTCTATCAGGCTCCATGTCTCCATTCCCTTGTTGACGGTCGACAAGTCTGTTCTCCAACACTGGGTAGCGGGTGTGCATGAGATTGTGCAGGATGCAGCAAGCTTCCACGATACTCCTCACAGTCTCTGGGTCATGCTGCATGGTGGTGAGAAGTATCTGGAACCTGTTGGCCAGGATGCCAAAGGCATTCTCCACCACCCGCCTTGCCCTGGACAGCCTGTAGTTGGAGATCCTCTCTTCACGGGTGAGGTATCTTGAAATGTATGGCTTCATGAGGTAGGTTCTGAGGGAGAATGTGCCATCACCAACGATGAAGTAGGGCACATCTTGTGTGTCATTGGGTAGGGGGTCTGGACCTGGAAAACCCATGATGAGGTCGCATTCCAGCCCATCCTTGAGGTCACTAGCGTTGTATACCTGGCCATCTGAAGCTGACCTGTTGCCTGAAGCATCGATGTAGATGAACTTGTAGTCAGCATCAACCATGGCAAAGAGGATGATACTGAAGAAGCCCTTGTAGTTGTAATGTGGACCCTGAGTTGCAGGCCACGTGCTTCCCATCTATGGCTCCAATGGTGTGGGGAAAGTTCCACCTCTGATACCACTCTTCTGCAAGTTTTCTTCAGCCTTGTTCAGTGGTGGGGCACCTGAGGAGCTCCTCCACGTATTCTTCGATAATGGCCTGTACCACTTCCCTGACCACTTTGCTGATGGTGTTGTGTGGCACCCTCCATGCATTCTGCATGTTTCTGTATGTGGTTCCAGAGGCCAGGTGCCACAGAGTCAGTGCCACCTTCAGTCCAGGGTCCAGGCTGTGATGGAAGTCAGTGCTCTGCTTGGTCAACCTGGATCTCAGACGCTCTACAAGTTCGTCAAACATGGCTGGTGGCATCCTCATGAAGTGAAGGAATGCTTGAGGGTCTTCATTCCTCAGCTCCACCATCAATTTGTCATAAATTCCAAACTCCATTCTTCTCACAATCCATCCTCGGACCCACACAGCTCTTGGACGTCTCCTTCTTCTCCTTCTGTATAAAACTTGAAACAGTCTGAACAGGTTTTGGTTCTGGTGATGAATGAGTGCAGCTATCATACGGACTGTGTCATCATCCATGGTGGAGAACAATAGATGATGTTGAAGACCAAGACCAAGGGTGAAGAGGTCTGTACACCAGGGCTGCTGGACTCAAACTGAGATCCAGATGATTTTCTCCCCCTTTTTATAGAAAATATCGGTTGTCCGCTAGGTGTCCTTCTACATACTCTAGGCATACTCCAGACATCCTAAATATACGAGATACATCCCAGATACAAATGTTTTGTCCATTTTTAATACTTTATTTGAGAGATGCATCCACTTACATCCTTTCTATTTCTGTGCTACTAATGCTGTGTAGACGTTCCATGTACCTTTTGTTTCCTCCCTCTTTCCATTTTCATCTGCAGCGGATGTGAGTTGAGGGGATGGCCAGAGGATGCAGAGAGGATACAGCGGATGTTTAATGGATGATAACGGACATAGAATGTTTGTTGCCCGTATATGTCATGGATGTACATCATACACAGCGGAAAGTTCATCCATTCACAAAGTTTTGTGCAACTCAAAACTTCTTGTGCGGATGAAATCGCAGTGGACGGATGCTTGACAGAGAGCGTATGAAACACTTATGCAGTGAGTATACAACGGATGCATAGCATTTTCCAATGGATAGCAAGCTTTTTTTAATCTTTTAAATCCTCTTTGCATCCGTAAATGCAGTGGACCAGGCCTTTAGTCGTTGTATCAAAACCTACATCACCCTTCTTCAACCTGGTGACCAAAACATCCAATAAATCTGCCTGCAGTATAGCAGCAAATACTATAGCCAAAGCT
This sequence comes from Laticauda colubrina, assembly GCA_015471245.1. Classification (NCBI taxonomy): domain Eukaryota; kingdom Metazoa; phylum Chordata; class Lepidosauria; order Squamata; family Elapidae; genus Laticauda; species Laticauda colubrina. The sequence continues at coordinate 13,303,674 of BLBF01000041.1, read as the reverse complement.
GATCTATTTGATTCCCTCCGGCTTCAATAAACTGATTGTTAGATAGGTAGATTATAGACAGGTGGATGGATAGATAGATACATCGACAGACATTCTGGACTAAATTGAATAAAACATTTTTTACATTTTATTTATTTAACCAATTTATATAGCCAGCCATTTGAAAAGCAAGTGGGAGATATACACCAAGATCAACACAATAAATGATTGTTTAAATTCTAAAATGATTACCAAGAACAAAAAATTAAAACAATAAAATCTATAAAAACAACTAAAACTAAATTAACAGGCAAAGGGATGTTAATAGCAATGGAGCCACCTCACTAGTTCAGCCCTTCTCTAGGGTCCCTAGGCCTGCTGCCACAACCAATTGTTTAGGGACCCTTGAAAGTCAAGAAGTGATGAGGCCATCTTCACTTGGGGAGAGGGAGACAAGACTTCATAGTCATGGGGGGGAGGCACAGCAAAAAAGTCAAGTGTAATTCCCTAGATGATAGAAGCTATGACATGCTCATTCTGTTCAATCTAGTGGGGTGGGTGGATGAAATTGGGGAAAGACCTTCATTTTATTAAACCCATTTCATTGTTGTACAGCAACCAGTTGAAGATGTATATGAGTGGGCAGACTACTAGAAAGATCAGCAGAAATTTGCCAAGGAGATTAAGGTTAGACCATAATTTTACTTTGCTATCCCAAAGCTAATTAGTGCAGTGCCAGTTGTTCATTTACCTGTTCTTTCAGAACAAAAATATAACAGGCTAAGCACATATAACATTGGCTCTTATATAATTTGATTAAAACTGGTAGCAAATTTAGCATCTCTAACACTAGTACTTCACTTGCCCTTAAGGCATGTGAAATTAACAGAATAGCAGAGCATGCCAACACCTTCTTTTAAAAAAAAAACAAAACCAAGGACAACAATAGAAAAACACATACAAAAATTAGGCCACTTAAAATGCTATTTGATATAAAATTGCACTACAGTATCTTGGAATAAAACATTTTTTTTTTGCCAGTAGTTATCACTGGGCTTTCTTTTGCAGTGATCAGTTTTAACCAGTGTTGTTACAATAAGTATATAAGAAAAATTTATTTGAAGTATTTCTGAAAACAGATCTGGTCTTTTAAAAGCAAACACCTATATGACTTGCCCTAGCTTTATTTACTTGATTCTTTGGGCTTATCCATGTTTTCTTCTCCAGAGAGTGCTACATATCTCAGTTCAATATCAATCTTTCTAGATGTCTTGAAGGGTGCACTGATTAAGTGAGGAACATTTGAAGAACCCCTTTCTTAAAGAAAGGAATTTAAAAGATGGACAACTTGGGCAATATAAATTTGATTAATTACAACTTCCATCAGATTCAGTCAATTTGGCTAATTCTGAGTAAAGCTTGAATAAAATTTCAAGCTTTAGTTTAACAAAATTTTGAATACCACATTTTGCCAATATTGCATGCCCCAATAGCTGGAATATACTCATTCAATAAAGTGAATATTCACATGTAAGCCAAGCCTTGTGTTATTAAGATAAAATGGCAAAATTGGCCATAGGCATTTCTGAGAAGGTTGTCCCAAATATTTATTCCACATCTTAATTTTTCTATGTAGAATTGTGAACAAAGAAACCATGAAAAATTAAAATTATCCTTTACTTCACTCCAACCTTATTACTCCTATTACATCATAATAGGCACATTTTCATTGCAACAATTCCAAACTTCCTTAGCTATAGAAATGATTCTGGGGTCACTTTGAGCCACATTAGATTCAGGTGTAAATATCATGTGTCTGCAAAGGCATCATCATATCACAAGATCTGTAATGAATGTTGACAAGGTAGAGGAAACTACAAGCTAGCATTATCAATTTTAGAGTTCCATGAGGCCTACACAGTTATAGGTCCGCTAAAGTAAATACATCTCATCAATAGCATCTAAAGAATATGAATGCACAGAAAACAAAATATCAAAAAAGCATGGCTTTTTCATATGAGGAAAGACCGGAGAAAATTATGTTTTCTTCCCTATTTCTTTACACATTCTTCTGTTTTTCCCTCCAGGCTTCTCATCCTTAATAGCACATATTATGGATTCAGTAAAGCCTGAGAAATTTCAGCTTTCGCAAAATCACAGAAAGCCCTTTGAAGGTTACAATATGAAACTGTGAGCAAATGTTCAACTTGGCAGGACACCATGTTGTACAAATACATGCTGAACATAAATGAGAAGAAGTTGAAATTAAAATAAAAACCTTCCATAAAAACTGGAAGAACGAAGTAATGCTACCAGATATGTGACTTTTAACAGGCCCAAACTGGATTTCATTCCCTCTTTTTCATATTACAACCAACTTCTTTATATAAATGTTGAGTATTCATTTTGCATTCCCTTAGCATGTTAATTCTCCAAAGCCCCCATATTATTCTGCTTCATTTGACCTGAATCTGACTTCTTGCATTTCCCAAGCTACTGTTCACTCAGTGGTTAATTAAAAGATTAAGTCTTTGACACAAAGCTTACAACCCTTATTGGCACCCATTAGCCCAGCTAGACTAATTCTCCTGAAAACCAAACCACCTTATGTTCTTGGGGTCACAAGTGTAGCTTCAATTCCCTAAATCTTTAGCATTCATTTCTACGTTAATTCTCTGAAACAAGTCTGCTCTGGGAGTTTATAGTTGAATTTAAAAATGGAATGGGAGCAAAATGAAATCTGTTTTGTCTGCATTTTTTCCAAGGAATCAAGCTAACTTTAAGAAATTATTGCCCTTCTTTGTCTTTCTAATATTCAGAGTTCAATGAGCATAGTTGTTAAAGGAACAACTGAACTGAACAAAGCAGGGAATTGGACTTGATAACTTAAATCAGGGGTCCCCAACCACTGGGCCATGGACCAGTACCGGTCCATGGATCATTTTGTACGGGGCAGCAAAGAATGAATAATTGTGATTAAAATATACATAAAAATATGTTTTTGCTTCCGGGTGTCTTATTTTGAAAGACAACCACTTCCGCCCTCGCCTAACTTCCACGCTAACCTCCATGCCTAACTTTGCGGACTGCATTGCTAAAGCTAAGAAGCCCTTTACTATGGGGAAGAATTGATTTTGCTGGTCAGCGAAAAAATGTTTCTGCATGAAACTGGTCCCTGGTACAAAAAAGGTTGGGGACCACTGACTTAAATAACTCATTCCCACCTTATGATTCTAGGATAACGAAAAGATTCATGAATATCAATTTTCATGCAATAATATAATCTAGATAATTCAGAAGTTCTGTTTGTGCATTGTTGGAAAGGAGTCATGCTGTTTTCCTCTCAACCTGTAATCATGCTTCCCTGGGGCTGCTTCATCCTTTGATACCTTGAGCATGGTCTCCTCTGAATGAAAATTAAAATTATTGATAAAGTTGACTCTTTGTTAATGGAACAGTATTCGACCACACCTCCGATTCATATGGTGCACCTATAGATTAGGAGATGGATGTATTACTGGAAGAAAAAGAGGAGTCTCCCTCCTGCATCATTAGGTTAATGGTTTTCATACCAGTAAGCTTGAATAGGCCTATACTGCAGTATTATCCAATGTGATAGTTCACATTAATCTGTTTGTAAAGAATGTGGTATATTCTAGAAAGGAGAAAAGAGTTCTCCTATACTTCAAACAGCATAGAATGAAATGATGTCATCTTCATTCCTCTCCCTGGGGAATTTCAATACTATTTCTGAATTTTAAGCTTTCTGTTCTGTATGTAAATTGGTTGACTCCAAATATGCAAACCTGAGTGGTCAAATAAACTAAGCATTGGATTGGTTCACTAGGAACCAATCAAAGGAGCTGCTGGAAAGTGGCAAATTTAAACAAATGTCATTGGCTACAAGCCGGCAGGCCAGCCTGTATAAAAGGCTGGCCTCGGTTTCAGCCGGGCGTTCCTGTTACTGACTAGTTTGAATAAAGCCTTTTTGTTGTTGGAACCCGGTCTACCTCATGTGTTTTCCGAACAAAACACTGGCGATGAGGATGGGATCGCGCCATTGGGCATCAGGATGACCGGGGTCGATTGAGTGAATACAACCGGCTGGGAAGAAGACCTCATCCGCGAGTTCCAGGACGTTTTTGACGGCTCACTTGGCAAGTATCGGGGAAATCCCATTTCTTTCAGTCTAGACCCCCAAATAGCCCCACAAAGGATAAAAGCCAGGCGAGTTCCCTTTGCACTAAAGGCAAAGATAGAGGAACAGCTAGACAAACTAATAGCCCAGGGGGTGTTAGAACCTGTGGACCATGCCAAGTGGGAAACGCCTATTGTCACACCCATAAAACCAGATGGATCCATTAGAATCTGTGGTGACTATAAGGCTACCCTGAACCATGCATTACAACCAAGCGCATACCCGGTGCCAGTAGTCCAGCATTTGCTTTACTCCCTGGGAAAGGGCAAAGTTTTTGCCAAACTCGACTTGGCACAAGCCTATCAACAACTCCCAGTGAACCCAGAAACAGCAGAAGCACAGACTATAGTCACCCATAAGGGCGCA
>BLBF01000041.1:13272912-13299121 GCA_015471245.1 Laticauda colubrina | reverse complement strand
TTTGTTGTTGGAACCCGGTCTACCTCGTGTGTTTTCCGAACAAAACAATAACCTTACCTGGCTTTCAGAAGCAGTCAAACACTTTGGCCACCAAGGTCAGTGACTGGGCATTAATTCAGATTTCAGGGAGCTGGAACATGACTCAAATTCCTTGAGAGCTTAATTTCAAGACAGCAGAATTAGATCTCCTTTTTAAAGCTTAGAATGATATGACAGTAAAAGAGCTTGAACATTAGAAACAAAGCTTACCTACACAAATCTTTAAAAGCACAAGGCAGACTTGTAAAACTGGTTATTGACTATCAAAGAATCATGTGTGCATTCATTCCAAGAATCAGAAACCGTCTGATACTGTATCATATTTCTTCTGTTTAACTGAAAGAAAATAGATATAAGCTCCAGAAAATTAAATTTAATATTCTAATCTCCTGATATTTTAAGGGCTTTTTGTTGCTATTATTTTTGCTAAAATAAATTTGGTTAACAAAGCACAGAAGGTCTGCCTCAACTTTCCTACATTGTCTCTGAACACTACTATATCATTTTCATCATGTTTTAAGAGACTGAATTAAACATATTTAACTTTGTTTTTCCCTTTCATTCTCTTTCTCTCTCTCCCCCTCTCTTCCCCCTCCCTTTATTTTTCTCTTTTTAAGATATTTGGTAAAATATGACTTTTTTTTCCAGTATGCAGTTGGCTGTATTTTTCAACCCATTGCTCTTCTTTAGCTTTGATAGAAGGGAAATGAAAGTAGGATAGAATTTTAGATCCTGTAAGTCTGATCAAGAAGATATACTTCGGCCTGGTGTCAGCAGCCAGCATCACTCAGTCTTGCCAGATGCCACGAATCAGTAGGGGGTCTACAACTAACCAGCAAAACTGCAAAATAATGTTGCTTCTTATAACCATATTTGCTTTGCCTTGTGTGCAGGTGCAGATATGCCACACTCATGAGATTCAAAGAACCTGCTGCCCTAGTAACTAAAAGGCAAGCTGTGAAAAAGATGACATAAAGGGAAAAGGCCATCACCCAGTAATACAGCACACATTTTACCTTGAAGATTCAGCCCACTTTAAAGCCCATGTCACACTAAACCAAAGGATGCAAAGAGGATGTAAAATGGACAAAAAACCTTGCCATCCGTTCGAAAACGCGGTGTACTCACTGCCTCCGTTTTGCTTCCTCTCTATCCGTCCAGCATCCATTTATTGACGTTTCATCCGCTCCAAAAGTTTTGGGCTGCCTAAAACTTTTGCGCAGAAAATGTATCCAGTTCGTCCATTCTGCATCCGCTATGCATCCATTACGCATCCGTTATGCATCCGCTATATCCGCTTGGTGTCCGCTGCGCAACCGCGCAACTCGCATCCACCTGGATGCAGGGAGGAAGCAGAATGGATGCGGAACAGATGAAGAACGAATGCAGCATGGAAACAAAGCGTTTAATGTGGAAAAAACATTTGCAGAAGGGACCTATCTCGGATATTAAGGATGTCTAGAGGATGCCTAGAGGATGCAAAGGGACACCTATACTGCCTATAAAAAGGGGGAGCAACTCATCTGCATCTCACTTTCAGACCAGCAGCCCACCTGTGCAGACCTCTGCAACCTTCATCTGACTCTTCCTTTTCCACGGCATCCAGTCATGTCCACCGTGGATTGTACCACAGTCCTTTTGGCAGCCACCATCCTTCTGCAACAGTACGAAGCCATCTACAGGCTCTGTGAACTCTACTATGGGAAGAAAAAGAGGTGGCCAAGAAGCATCTAGGTCCGAAAATGGATCGGGAAAAGAGCAGAGTACAGACTGTACAACAAGCTGATGGTGGAGCTCAGGAACAAAGACACTCGGGCATTCCAGAACTTCATGAGGATGCCTCCAGCCATGTTTGACGAAGTTGTGCAGCGCCTGACACCCAGATTGACCAAGGCAAACACCAGCTTCCGGCCCAGCCTGGAACCTGGGCTCAAGGTGGCACTCATTCTGCGCCACTTGGCCTCAGGGACCACCTGCAAAAGCATGCAGTACAGCTGGAGGGTGCCACACAACTCCATCAGCATTGTGGTCAGAGAAGTGGTGCAGGCCATCATCAAAGAATACAAGGAGGAGCTCCTTCAGTGCCACTCCACTGAAGAAGGATGGAAGAAAGTTGCAGAGCAGTGGTATCAGAGGTGGAACTTCCCCCACACCGTTGGAGCCATAGATGGCAAGCACGTGGCCTGCAAAGCGCCAGCCAAGTCGGGGTCCACTTATTTCAACTCCAAGGGCTTCTTCAGCATCATCCTCTTCGCAATGGTCGATGCTGACTACAAGTTCATGTACATCGATGCTTCAGGCTACGGCTCATCTTCAGATGCCCAGGTATACAACGCCAGTGACCTCAAGGAGGGGCTGGAAGGCAACCTCATCGTGGGCTTCCCAGATCCAGAACCCCTGCCCAACGACACGCAAGATGTGCCCTACTTCATCATAGGGGATGACGCCTTCTCCCTCAGAACCTACCTCATGAAGCCCTACACCTCCAAACTCCTCACCCGTGAAGAGAGGATCTTCAACTACAGGCTGTCCAGGGCAAGGCGGGTGGTGGAGAACGCCTTTGGCATCCTGGCCAACAGGTTCCAGGTACTTCTCACCAACATGCAGCATAGCCCAGAGACCATGAGAAGGATCGTGGAAGCTTGCTGCATCCTGCACAATCTCATGTGCACCTGCTACCCAGTCTTGCAGAACAGGCTCGTGGACTGTCAACAAGGCAATGGGGACATGGAGCCTGGGGAATGGAGGCAAGGGCGAAACCTGATCGACACTCAGGATGTGCAAGGCTACAACAGAGCCTCACGTGAAGTGAAGAAGCAGCGCAACCTCCTGAAACACTGGTGCAGCTCCCCAGCTGGAGCGGTGGAGTGGCAAGACAGGATGGTAGATGCTTAATGGATGCTTCCTTCAGCCTGTCTCATCACACGGATGAGATTGGCCATGTATGTTGGGTGGGCCTACAATGAACAGAGCATTTAATAAAGAGTTGTGTTTGTGTTCAAATGTGTGGATCAATGCTTACATTGTTATTGATAAAAAAGGGCCCTAGGTATGGCACCTGGGAGGGTAGACCATACAGTCCCACTATGCTTGCACTGGAGGTTTATCTATCCCACAGCTATTAGCCATCCCAAAGGTATCCCTGCTCATTCCACAGGTATCCCTGCCCACCCCACTGCTATCTTAACCCATCCCACAAGCATGCAAAGGCTTAAACCAATTCTAAAAGTTTCCACCAAGACTTTTTTAAAAAAAACAAATGAAGCAAGTGTGTGAATAAAAGATAAACTTTATTGAACAACAAGCTGTAAAAAAAAAATGACGCAAGTCAAGTGTCCAAATAAAGTCCACAGGTAGCCAGCTACCTGGTCTCTGGCACTCTTCTTGGTCACTCGGAGGTGTGCCCGGTCTCAGGGGTGAAGGGTCCAGGTACTGTGGTGGTGGGTGGTGCTGGAGTGCCTGGCCTTGAGAGGACAACAGGGGACGGTGTGTTGGGAAAACTCTCGGACAGCTGGCTCAGACCCGTGATGCTGAGAGTTCCTTCCTCCATGCCATGGGGTGTCAGCCCCAGTACTGATGAGAGATGTACTGAGGCCGGGCTTGGCTGTGGGGTGGAGGAAGGAGTAGTGTAGTGGGCCTGTCTGGTCTGCAGCTGGGTGAGGACTGGCGTGGATGGCATCATTGGCATGGGTGGCATCATTGGCATGGGTGGCATCATTGGCATGGGTGGCATCGCTGTCGTCGGAGCCATCATTCGCGTGGGTGGCATCGGTGGCATCAGTGAAACAGGTGGCAACGGTGTCGCCCGATGACTCTGTGCCTGGACTGGGAAGGGCTGCTGCCAGTGCTACTGAACCTCCTGGTAGCCGCAGCCCTGGTAGGTGAGGGGCTGTGGGAAACCTTGGAATGGGAGGGACATCACCTGGGGTGGAGGAGCAGACCTGGACTGAGTGGGAGCAGGCTCCTCTGGGTCTGGAGGGTTGTGAAGCAGCTTGGTGATCCAGTCCTTCACCAGCTCGTACTGTGGATCCGCCATTTCCTTGAGGGTCTGGTTGACATAGGTGAGGAAGGACTTGCGGTTGAAGGATGAGGAGTTGGTGTGGACCAGCTGAGAGAGGAGATCTATGCTTGTGCGGATGGTGTCCCTGATCTCCAGTAGGACGGTGTGGCTCTGCCCCTCCAGCTATCTGGCTCTCTGCCTTTCTGTGGAGGCGGAGCTGGGGGGTGGTGGATGTGGCTAGGAGTGTGGTGGACTCAATGTCACCTTTTTCCCACCACACCAGGGAGTCCTCTATGCACTCCACCACGCTTACCACACCTGTCTGCGGGTTCTCCGCCGTTGCACGCTCCACAGAAACCTGCCTGGAGACAGGGACTGACTCTCGGCCGGAAGAGGACTGGATCTCAGCAGGCTGCTGGAGAGAGAGGGACATGAAAGGGGCTGCTGGTGCTCCTCGGTGGCGGACCTCACCCTCCAGGAAGCTGCACCTGGCCATGACGTAGGTCTCTCTGTCTGTCATCTTCACAGTGGCCAGATTTCTTCAGGTGCAGCTTCCCATACCAGGTGTGCATGTGCTTCCACCAGCCGAGGAACACCTCCGAAGTGTAACCCATACTCTCTGCCCTCTCTCTCCAAGCAGCCTGCTTCTGTTTGGTGTCCCTGTACAGCTGGTGTCCCTTCCACCACAGATAGCCGTTCTCTCTCAGCCACTCCAGCACCTCATCCTCGTGCGCCTCCTCAATATAATATTGCCTCCTCTCCCATTGTCGCATACACCTCTTCCTCCCTTTGGCTGGACCAGATGGGCCCTCATCAGAGGGGCTCCCAGGTTGTAGGGGCTGCTCCTCCACACCACCACCACCAGCACCAGCAGGATCATCATCATCATCATCATCATCATCATCATCATCATCATCATCCTCACCAGCAGGATCATAATCATCAGCATCATCATCATCATCATCAGCAGCAGCAGCAGTAGGATCAGCAGCAGCATGACCATCAGGACCAGGATTAGCAGCAGTAGAGTAAGCACCAGCAAGGCCAGCAAGGCCAGGAGCACGAGCAGGACGAGCAGGATGAGCAAAACCAGGAACACGAGCAGGACGAGCAAGTCCAGGAGCACGAGCAGGTCGAGCAGGACCAGCAGGACCAGGAGCAGCTTCAACAGAGTAAGCCCCAGCAGAAGCCCCAGCACCAGCAGAAGCACCGCCAGGAGCAGCTTCAGCAGAAGCCCCAGCAGAAGCAGAGTCAGGGGAAGGGGGCGGGAGGTTGGCCCTTTCCCTCTTGCCAGGGATGGCGGCAGGTTGTTGAGGCTTTCACTTCCTCCCCATGGTTGTGGGGTTGCTGGCTGGCAGGGAGGCTGGCAGGCACCAAGGCTGGCAGGAAGGCTGTCAGGAAGCCTAGCAGGAAGGCTGGCAGAAAGCCTGGCAGGAAGGCAGGCAGGCAGGCAGGCACCAAGGCTGACTGGAAGGCAGGCTGGCAGTGCAGGCAAGGAACTCGAAGTGTCCAGCAGCAGGTCTTTCCTCGGAATGGTGGCCACGTGCGAGCTGCTTCCCTTTATATCCGGGGGGTTTACGTAATACTTCCCCCCCACATGCGCAATTAACGTGCGACATCCGTTCCGCTTCTGCTGTGCATCCGCTAGACTTCTGCTGTGCATCCGCTTTATCCGTTGTGCATCCGCTGTGCATCCGCATCTTCCGTTCGGCGTCCGCTCTGCATCCGCTGTATCCATTCTGCGTCCGCTTTGCTGAGGCTCCCCAGAAGCCCTGCAGTTGCACAATCTGCTCCCATTCGCTTCCATCCGCTGGGCTTCCATTCTGCATCCGCTTTGCATCCATCCTGCATCCTCCCCGTGTCTGTGTTATCCGCTCCGGTTATGCAAATTTTTGCCCCTTTTAAGAGCGGATAACAACGGATGGAACATTTTGCTCATCCGCTGTGTCCTTTTTGCATCCGTTGGCCAGTGTGACATGGGCTTAAACTAGGAAAGGTGAAACTACAGTGAACTACATGGCCATCCCCATTTTTTTATTTTGAAATTTTTATATTGTAGATTTTAACCCTTTTGAATTGTCCAGGTGCAATGTATGAGTGGGTCAGTATAGAAATCAAATCTACAGTTTAAACAAACTAACTAACAAATACTAACTGGTTAACTTCATAGCTGCATTCAGGCAACATGATTACCCTGGATTACTAAACTAATTGAGTGAGCTGGTTCACACAACAAATTAAGCTTCAAGCAAACAAATAGAAAGAAATCAAGCCCTATTCAAGCTTAATTCTCATCTGCCACAGTATGTTGTAGAAAGGAACTGGTTAAATGTTTACCTAACCAGAATAAACCTGTTGTATAAACATATAGAGTGAAAAGACCTACCTAAAACAAGATAATTCACGATTGCTAATGTTCTCTTAATTCAGTGGTGGGAAACTATGTTGCCCAAGTCTGTGCTTTGAGAGAAGGCTATAGAAATAGTAATATATTGATGTCACCAGAATTAACAGGATTTGTATTTTAGTATCATATTTGATTTAAAAATAGTTGCATCTTAAAACTTCTGAAGCCCACTTACTGGATTTCCTGGGGAACAAAGCAAGAATGTTACCACCTTCATTGAAATGTGCCAAATTTCTACAAAAAGATAATAAAAATAGATTCTGGAGTCACAATACTTTTGTTATCTCCTTATTTTTGTTCACCATGATTTCACACTATTTGTTCAAAGTATAGCTGTCCATTTCCCTACCTCTCTCCATTCCTTATATATACATATATTTGCAACTTGAATTGCACTTGGAAGCCAATGAAGCTCTGCAGAATCAGCTGAGCTGCTATAGTGATGTTGATCCAGCTGTAGCTGGAAAAAAATATAGCTTCTAAACTACTTTCAAGGGTAGCCTTATAAAGAAAAGGTTGCAGTAATCCAAGGGTGATGATATAAATTATTATGACCTGAACCTCCTGGTATTCAAAAAAATACTATGAACATTCCAGCAAGATCCATGAATTCAGAAATGCTCATAAATTGTGAATTCAAAGGTAGCATCATTTCAGTCAGAGCTAAAGATGGAAGAATTCTGGACAAACAGAACTTTTGTTTTGCTAAGATATTTCACCTCTCAGCCTCCAAGCAATGGGTCAAGAAATTCCATCATACCACTTGCTTGGATAGAGATATAAAATTGGAAATAATTGCCACACAATGATATTTCACCCTGAAATGATAAATGATCTCTCCCAGAAGTTTCATATACTGTACACATACATATACACACAACAGAACAAGGGAGGGAGTCAAAAGGCACTCCACCTTAGTTTAGTCCGCAGCTTGACCTCTCTTTCTTCACTAATTCCAACTGTAACTACCACATTTAGGACAATCAGACCATATGTCACTGCTTTTAGCACCAGGTACATCCCTCTTAGGAGACGGGCCCTGCCTATAATAAAGACAGTGAAATCTTGATCAGAAGATGCTTCCCAACAACTTCAGGTTTGTTTTGAGTACACAAATTGGGACATCTTTTACCACCCTGCTAGAGGAGCACATTGCAACTGTTCTGTGCTATATCAAACACTGCACAGATACTATCACTGTGGATAAACGTATTAGGATCTATCCCAAACAGAAACCCTGGAGGACCAAGAAAGTCCAGAGCAACTTGCATGACAGGACCAAGGCCTTAGGTCTGCTGATGGGGCATGATACAGTGTTGCCAGAGCTAATCTGAAGAAAGGTATTTAGTAGGCCAAGACTGATTATAAGAGGAAGATTGAGGATAAGTTTTATAGCAATAACATGAGACAGGTGTGGCGAGGGATTTAACAAATTACAAACCATCAACCGACCAATGTCATTCCTCCTGAGGGGGATACTTCATTGGCAGAGGAACTGAATCATTTCTTTGCTCACTTTGAAGTGGGGACATGAGAGACAGATAAAATACAACTACCAGCCAATTGTAGCCCCCACCTCATTGTGGAGGAACAGGAAGTGAGGAGCATTCTGAGGGCTGTGGACCCTAGAAAGGCTGCTGGTCCTGACGGTATCTCTGGCCGAGTGCTTAAAGATCATGCTGATCAGTTGGCTGGAGTTTTTACCAGGATCTTCAATCGGTCTTTATTCCAGTCCACTATTCCATCTTGTTTGAAGGCTTCCACCATTGTTCTGCTGCCAAAGAAGTTCCCTATCAATAACCTCAATGATTACAGACCAGTGGCACTCACTCCTAACATCATGAAGTGCTTTGAGAAATTGGTCTGCCAGCACATCATTTTTGGTCTTCCGCATACATTTGATAAACTCCAGTTTCCATACAGAAAAAAATAGACTGACAGAGGATGCTATAGCCATCACTTTTCACACTGCTCTGACTCATCTAGAACAGTGGGGGAGCTATGTGAGGATGCTTTTTGTGGATTTTAGTTCGGCATTTAGCACAATTCTTCCATATAGACTGGTGTCTAAACTTCTGGACCTTGGGCTTTCTAATTCAATCTGCCTTTGGATTATGGATTTCCTGTCTGGCTGCTCACAGAGGGTCAGATTAGGTAATCATACCTCTTCAGCGCTTATTCTTAACACTGGTACACCACAGGGTTGCATGTTGAGTCCCTTACTCTGTACTCTTTATGTGCATGACTGCATTCCCACTCATGCTAATGTGAGATGGAATTGATGAAAAGACTACCAAAAGATTCATTGATCCAAGGAAAACAAGGTTTATTACGCATCTGCAGAGGCATTGAAGGAACCCAGAGCAAAATTCAGGCAGTATTTTTATACCCAAACTGTCCGCCCCCATGTACGAGGGCTTGGCTCACATTCTTTCTGTTTTCAAATTGACACATATATATTTCGAAGGTTTATGCGTTTCCCTATCTAGCAAAAGCAGTTACACAGTTTCTGACACATCAGCACTTTATTACAATTCCCCATTGTTCTAACCTCATTCTGTTTTTTTCTCTCTTGTGCACAAACCGGAACACTTCCTTATTTGGCACAGCTACTGTGTTTGAGACACTTCCTTATTTAATTCAGTGGGCCATCCAACATGACTTCGGTTTTGCTCGCAATCCCCCCTTTTTCTTTTTCCACTCTTGTCTCAAACTCAAGCAGCAGGTCCTCTGCTTCTTTCAGAGTGATTTCTCTCTGATACATCATCAGAGGTTCTGCTTACTGCTTCTCAAATCTTGAACCCAAGGATTTCCCTATCTTCCTACACATTGTTATTGCACCAGAGAGACACTGAACACAACAACACAACAATACACTGCATATAATGATCAATATAATTCCCATGATGGCAGATCTCAACCAAGTGGAACTGGGAAGCCAATACCATATTGCTCCCCACAGTTCTGGCAATGAGGAGTCACCTCTTTGTGATAATGGATTAGAACGAATACATTCTTCCATTACTTTTACTGTCTTTGTAATATTGGGTTGGAAATCATGGATGTATACACAGCAATATGAATGAATCAGAGCACACACACCCCCTTTTGCAGCTAATGCAATGTCTAAGGCATACCTATTTTGTAGAGCAACCTGTCTTACTTCAGAAAGCTCGGTGTTGATCATTTTAATATTCTTTATTGTATCATTGAACATTGTTACCGTGAATTTATTTAGAATATGTATATCTCGGTAGTTCATGGCTACTCCCAATGGTGTTATTAGACCATGGGAAACTTCGGTCCAGAGTCTCTGGGTAGGGCCAGATTCTGAGTCTCTTTTATTATGTATCCGGCCTTAGAGAAGGCCATCAAGTTTATATATCACCGGTATCACATACCCGATTGTACATGTGCCACTCCAGTGAGGTGACATTTCCCTGTATGCATATTTCCCACACAATACCCACCTAAAGTTTTCCATAGCATAGGTCTGATTTGATGTTCGGGTCCAATTAATCATATCTTCAAAATACATACACATCTGATACTGATCTTGATTAAAATAATCTAATTTATGATAACTCTTGGTATAGCTATGGTTACTACAAGATGATGGCATATCAAAAGTCTAATTACATTTTTCCCAATCTCCTAAATGGAGCCCTCTAGTTTCATTTCTCTTAAAACACACATACACCGTTTCCCTTAAATGAACAAAAATCCTTCTTGCTATATTTCGTTCTACACCATATTTCTCTGCCCCGTCCCTCTATGGTTTTAGTCTGTTCTGATCAAGTGGAATAGCGTGTAGAATTAATCCTTCACCTGTTCTTCTTGGCATGTGCATGCATAATCAGCAATTGGTGATGTTCAAAGAATGTGAGACCTTCTTGAGATCCTATATGAACACATTGTCATCCCACAATTCTGTTCCCAAGTCACCCGCAGGTCCAACATATTGTGAACTTCTTTGATGTATTAATGTAAATATAGTGGTAACAAATAGTCCTCTCCAGAATTCAGCCGACACCTCCATGGTGGTTTCTGCTGGCTATTTCTTCAAAGTTACCTTTAGCGGCTGACCGTCCACTGGGATTACTCTCCAAGGTTTCTCAGGTTCCAGTGCTTCCTTGACTCTGCTGTAATGTGTCCAGCCTCCTTTCTGAGTACAGACTGCAGATTCAGTCATCATCAGCACCTGGTACAGACCTTCCCAGCTAGGTTGCAATTTTTCACTTCTCCAAGTCTTTATCAAGACCCAGTCTCCAGCCTTATGTGGCTGTTGGCTGCCAGCCAAAGGTGGTCATTGCACCAACAGTCCCTGTTTATGAAGAGAAATCAAAGACCGGGACAGTGCCAGCAAATATTTCCGAAGGAACAAGTCCCTGAACTCTGGTATGGGATTGCCTAGTTTGGCCAAATAGGGTCTCCCCATCAGCATTTTAAAAGGAGAGACCCCTGTGTCTTTCCTTGGACAAATTCTGATCCTGAGCAGAGCTAGGGGAAGATTCTTTGTCCATGGCAAGCCATTTTCAAGTTGTAGTTTGGTCAAGTGTTTCTTCAATTCCCCATTTGCCCTTTCAGTTTTCCCACTGGATTCAGGATGCAATGGCGTGTGTAATTCCCATTTCACCCCCACCACCTCCATTACCTTTGCAGAACCTTTTGGGTGAAATGAGTTCCTGTGTCTGAATCTATTGCTTCCATCATTCCATATCGTGGGATGATCTGTTCTAGTAAGATCTTGGTTACTGTGGGAGCTATGGCTCTTCTAGTGGGATAAGCCTCTACCCACCCCGTTAGTTGATCTTTGATCACAAGCAGGTATTTCCAACCCCCCTTTTCTGGCAACTCAGTGAAATCAATTTGTGCTCTCTGAAAAGACCAACCCACTAGGGGTCACCCTCCCATCTCTCTCTTGCGTTCCTCTTTCTTATTTATTTTCAAACAAATCAAACATTTCCAGCAGATGTTCTGAGCTACTGTCCACATCCTCAGACTCCAATAGTGAGGTTTAATGGACATGACCAAGGCCTCCGTTCCCCAATGTCCTCCGTCATGAACTTTCTCCAATATTCCCCTCATGACAATGGGTGACACCACCTTGACTCCCTCCAATGTTTTCCATCCCTCTGGGGTTTTGACACATCCCTCTTTCTCCAACTCCAACTTTTCCTTTTCCACTGGCTCCCATTCCTCCCTCTTGTCCTCCTTTTCCAGTACTGGTATAGATATCATTACAAATTCTATCTCCCCTGTGGCTTCCTTCACCCATTTGTCCACCCATCGGTTTCCCACAACCTCCGGTGTGTTCCCCTTCTGATGTGCGTTCACATGGACAATTGATACTCGGCTGGGAAGTTGCAATGCCTCGAAGGCTTGCTCTTCTAACTGCACTTGCTCTATTTGCTTCCCATCCGCCTTGATATACCCTCTTTCTTTCCAGATTTTCCCAAACGTGTGCACCACCCCCCATGCATACTTGGAATCAGTCCAAATCATTACTTCCATCCCCTCAGCCAATTCCAAGACTCTGATCAAGGCAAGCATTTCACATTTCTGGGCTGACCAAGCAGCTGGGAGTGACCCTTTTTCTATTACCTCACCTTCCCCAGTTACTATTGCAAACCCAGATTTTCGCTTTGCATTTTCCACCCCGCTAGATCCATCTATAAACCACCTCTCTCCCTTCTGCAATGGAGTCTCTTCCAAGTCCTCTCTAACCTTCGTCATGAGATCCACTTGCAATAGACAATCATGGTCTTCCGGTTCCCACGCCTGCCTTCTCCCCTCCAAGAATTCTGCTGGATTCAGATTCTTGTCTGTCCCTATTACCACATCAGGACTGGTTCTCAAAATGGTTTCATACTTCAATATCTTCCCTTCAGTCATCCAAGTGGTAGTCAGCTGACTCAACACTGAGTTGACCTGATGAGGCGAATGCACCACCAAAGCTCCCCCAAAAGTCAACTTTTTGCTCTCCACCATCAACATCGCTGTTGCTGCCACCACCTGAACACAAACTGGCCATCCATTCACAACCAGCTCCAAACCCTTGCTTAGGAAGGCTACCGGCTGGTACTGCCCCCCCTCTTTTGGGCAAGAACTCCAACTGAGCCACTGCCACATAAAAATGAAATGGTAGTTTCAGGTTTGGCAAGGCTAAAACCGGAGCGGTTGACAAAGCCTTCTTCAGCTCTTCCCACCTTTCACTATCTCCCTCCTCCCATTCTATGTGCTCTCCCTTTCCAGACAACTTTCAATGCAAAAACTGTGCCAACACTGTGAATTGGTCTACCCAGATTCTGCAGTACCCCAATAATCCCAACACTTTCCGCACCTCTGTCTTGTTCCTGGGAGGAGTCAAGCTCATGATCCCCTTCACCCTTTCAGGGTCCAAGGACCTAACCCCTGCTGAATGTAATGTCCCAAATATGTCGCCTTTTTTTTTCAACAAATTGAAGCTTCTCTTTTGAGACTTTCAGCCCCTGCTCCTTCAACCAATTCAACAGACTCACAGAAGCCGCTCTCACTTCCTTCTCTTTCTCCCCAGTTAACAACAAGTCATCCACGTACTGAATGAGGGTGATTTCTTTCTTTCTCTCAAATGACACCAACTTTTCTTCCAACACCTGTCCAAACAACACAGGGCTCTCGGTATATCCCTGAGGAATTACCGTCCACCTCAACTGCTGTTTCCTTCCACTCTCAGGATCATTCCATTGAAAAGCAAACAAGTCTCTACTCCCCTCCTCCAAGGGGCACGCCGAAAAGGCATCCTTCAGATCTATCACAGTAAACCATTTGTCTTTGGGAGGGATCAGCCCCAAGATGGTATAGGGATCAAGAACCACTGGGAATCTAGGAACCACTATCTGATTGATCCTCCTCATTAACGAATCTATACTTCTCATCCTTTTTTATTACTGCTAAGACCAGTGAATTGAATGGTGACATAGTAGGTTCCAACAGTCCCTGTTTCAATAATCTGTCAATCACTGGTTTCAATCCTTCCCTACGTCTCTTACTCAGAGAATATTGTAGAGTTCACAGTTTAGTTATCCCAGGTTGTATCTTGATCTGAATGGGCTGTATTGCCATCCTACTAACCCCTTCACCTCCTGCCCACACATCTGATGATATCTTCTCCTCATCTTCCATTGTTAACATACACATGCAAACTTCTTTCCTTCTATCCCAAAATTCTATTCCAAAAACATCCAACAAGTCTCTTCCTAGCAAGTTCACCCCTGAATCCGGAATATACAATATTTCAGTTTCAGTAATCACATCATTCAATTCTAATCTCACTTCTTCCAAAATCTTGACCTCTTGGGATTCCCCACTCACCCCAACCACTTTTAAAGTCTGCTTCGACCTGCACGCTCCCTTTACTGGATCGCATACAGATGTCCGGCTCGCACCGGTGTCGATCAGGAACAGCCGTTCCTGATGATCAGGACCCACCAACACATTTACCAGTGGCTCCCTATGGGGAGCCGGAACCTCCCTAATCGTATAGGGCATAGCTTCGTTCCTCTGGGGTTTTGGGACATTCGTGTGCAAAATGTCCCTCCTTCCCGCATCTGAAGCAAGTTCTACTCTGGGACGGCAGTTGAAATCGACCACCTCGATTGCCCCCTGGACCTCCTCACCTAACCGGGGGTCCCCACTCCCTGCTGGGAGATCTTTCATCTCTCCACCTTGGCCTCGGATCTGACATCTGGGTCTCCCTGTCTTTCCTAACTTCATTCTTGGCTGCTGTCTGCACAGCAGCTACCATCATCTGAGACTTCTGTTTGGTTTTAACTGAGTCTCAGTTCACAAAAACCTGTTGAGCTGCTCTCATCAAATCTGTCATGCCCAAATCAGTCCATCCCTCTATCTTCTGAATCTTTTTCTGGATATCTGGCCATGCTTTGGTGACAAATTGCATCTTCACGAGAGTCTCAAAGGCAGGGGTTTCTGGCTCCACTCCAGAGTACTTGGTTAATCCTTCCTGGAGCCGAGCACAGAAATCCCCCGGGGACTCATCCTTTCCTTGTGTTATTTCAAATGCTTTGGTCAAGTTTTTCCCCTAATTCCTTCAATGATCATGTGTTTCATGTCTCTCATGTGCTCCCTATGAGTGTTGTCATTGATGTTCCAATTTGGATCGGCTATGGGGAACCTAGTGTCTGCAGCCTCTGCTCCCTGTTGCCCTGCATGTCTCCTATCCCAGGCAGCCATTGCTGCCCTCCTAATGAGGTTTCTCTCTTCGGGGGTGAAAAGGTGTCCAAGAATATACATCAGTTCTTGGTATGTGTATTCATTGGGCCCCAGAAACAACTCCAACTGTTCCACCACTTCATGAGCATTCTCATGGAGTTTCGGAAGGGTCTTTTTCAGATCCCATAACTCGGCAGATTTTATGGGGACAGCCACGAAAATGGTGACTGGATTCCCTTGTGCATTCATGCCACTTGGGACTTCTCTGACTGGGAAGGCCGACACGGGATTGTCCAACCTTCCTCCGAGAGGCAAATTCTCCAAATTCTCTTGTTTAATTGAGCCAGTTCCCTTCTGAGTCCTGGATATGCAGGTGGAGGTGGAGCCTGGGCAACCGGAGCCGGCAGGGGCGGTGGTTCCAGGACTTCCAGAGCCAATGCCGGTGGACTCCTCATCCAGTCCTCAGTTTTGCTTTCCTCCACCTTGTTGACAAACTGTCCTACTTCTGTTTCTGGTGGAACTGGACCTTCAAAATGAACATGATACCATAACTCCACTTAGGGTATTTGCTCCTTCATCCGGTGTTTCACTATATACTCTTTCAACTGAGTTATCCAGTACATGCTGGTATTCCCTTCGGGATCCCAGTGGTAAGGAAACTCAGGGTCTACTCGGGGATACTTTGGCCACCTATGTCGGCATAGGTAGATCATTTTCTTTTTCTCTAGACTCCGAGTGTAAGT
The DNA here is from genome assembly GCA_015471245.1 of Laticauda colubrina. Lineage (NCBI taxonomy): Eukaryota > Metazoa > Chordata > Lepidosauria > Squamata > Elapidae > Laticauda > Laticauda colubrina. Next base: position 13,283,721 of record BLBF01000041.1, on the reverse strand, counting down.
TCTCAGATGGGGCAATGACCATTGTTGTAGTAGTTGACCCAACGGGGAGTCAGTCGGAATCGGCCTCCTTGGGATCTTTTCTATCTCTATGCCCATTCCCTCTTGGAACGTCTGACACTTGCTTTGTCCCTTTCCCATTCTCCACACTACCCACCAACAATCTCCCAGAGATTCCCACTCAGGGATTTCCACTGTCCTCCAGCAGTTGCTGGATTTCCAGAGTTTAAGGACAGTATATCCCTTCTTCTATCCTGAAAGGCAACAAACTCAGCTGATACACCCCTGGTCTCCTGGAGATGAAAGGAGTGTGGGCGTCCCCACTTCAGGTGATCAACGACACTCCCGGAGCATCAGGCTGGCTTTTCCCTCTCTTGTTTCCAAGGATCGGCTGCTGAGTGCAGTTACCCCGGGATCCAACTGAAACAAGGGAGGGGCCCCTCTACAATGGGAGGCGGTGGTGCCACACTTACCCAATCCCTTTTCTCCAGTCAAAATTCCATCAGGGCCCACATTGGGTGCCAAATTGTGAGGTGGAACTGATGAAAAGACCACCAAAAGTTTCATTGATCCAAGGAAAACAAGGTTTATTATGCGTCTGCAGAGGCGGGTTCCCTCAGGCATTGAAGGAACCCAGAGCAAAATTCAGACAGTATTTTTATACCCTAACTGTCCGCCCCCTTGTACGAGGGCTTGGCTCACATTCTTTCTGTTTTCAAATTGACACATATATATTTCGAAGGTTTATGCGTTTCCCTATCTAGCAAAAGCAGTTACATAGTTTCTGAGACATCAGCACTTTATTACAATTCCCCATTGTTCTAACCTCATTCTGTTTTTTTTCTCTCTTGTGCACAAACTGGAACACTTCCTTATTTGGCAGAGCTACTGTGTTTGAGACACTTCCTTATTTAATTCAATGGGCCATCCAACATGACTTCGGTTCTGCTCACACTAGTAATACTATTGCTAAATTTGCAGTGGTGGGACTTATCTCCGGGGAAGATGAGACTGCCTACCAAGATGAGGTGGACCGGTTGCTTTCATGGTGTGGAGACAGAAACTTGGTCCTCAACACCAATAAGACCAAGGAGCTTATAGTGGATTATAGAAGGAACAACTCAGACATCCAGCCCTTTCTAATTAATGGAAACCGAGTGGAGCAAGTGGCCAATTTTAAGTTTCTGTGTGTTACCTTAAAAGACGGCCTGACCTGGGGGAGCCCACATTGCAGCCCTGGTTAAAAGGGCCCAGCAGAGATTATACCACCTGAGACTTCTCAGAAAACAACAACTGAATGAAAAACTGCTGGTGACCTTCTACCACTGCACCACAGAGACCATTTTAGCATACTGCACCTCTGTATGGTTTGCCATTTGCACAGTGGCAGATAGGAAAACACTCCAGATGGTTAATGTCATTGCCCAGAAGCATTGGTTGCTCTCTTCCCTCTTTGGAAGAGCTTTATAGCTCCTGCTGCCTTAGACATTCTCAAAGATCCATCTCATCCTGGGAACCCTTTTTTTTAACTATTACCATCTGGCAGATGGTACAGAATAATAAAAACAAGGACAAATAGACTGAAAAACAGCTTCTATCCCAGGCCAGTAGCTTTTTTGAATTCTGCTGTATAGTGCAGTGTTGGTGAGGTGTTGGGGTTTTTCGGTTCAATGTGTGAAGGGTGATGGATGTGCGTTTGTGTTTATTTTCATGGTCATGATGTGCACTGAAGATGGTGTTTGATTTCGTTGTACAAGGTGAAATGATAAAGTAAAGTAAACTAAACTAACTAATCAGAAGAAATGAATAAAACTGTTCAAAAGCACACTTAAACAATCCAAAATAATCCAGTTATTTATTGTGTTGAACACTGCTGAGAAATAAAAGGGTAGAAGGAGGAATATCATTCTGCCATCTAAGTCTGACAAAAGTGGTCAATACAGTTTCATCCCATGCTTAGGCCTCATTCCAATTCTAAGTAACTACTAGATGGCAGCAAGGGGATTCATAAAACTCTTTGCAGTTCTCTAGTACTCATATTTTGCAGATCAGATCTGACAATCCTATTTGTGCCTGTGATAATGAAAAAGTTTCATCTGCGTCAATTTAAATGTACTATCAAGAAGGCTAAAATTCTGCTTACCCATTTAAAAATGAAGCATGATTCTTAACCTGTACATGACTTTGTTGCTTCAAACTAACAAAATGGATTGTTCTCACATGGAGTTTATATCAAACAACCCTTCTCCCTTCCCTGCTTACGAATTATCCAATACTTTTATTTAAGAGTCTCAAAATTACACATCTTTTCTTTCATCTTTATGGTTCTGGTTTGGAAGCCACTTCAGAAGAAGCTGTTTGGATGATGAATTCTTGTAAGGAAAACTGTGGTTACATTTTTATTTCATTGCTTCAGTGTTATCTTCTAACATCATTCCTTCATTTTATAAAATAGTATTGCCTTGCTATGCTCCTCCTTATTTTCCAAACTGTTCAATTAATATGTTTCACAGTGGCCTCTATTTTCACAACTTTTTAAATTAAAAAGCATATTTTCCATTGTTTTGAGCAATTAGTGGCTTCTATAAAGATGTCTTCACAGCTATAGGTTGGTTGTTTTAAGAAGGAAGCCTAACCTTTATGTCAAAACCAATTCTCATTAATTCAAAGTACATGCAAGACCAAAAAAAGAGGAAAATGATATATTGGGAAAAAGTCAATTTGCTTAATGAAATGAACCATTTATGAAACTTATATCTATAATTATGTTAACCATGCAAGAAACTTATTTTTTTCTGTCAGGGTTTTTTTCCCCATTTTATTCCATGTCCCATTTTCCTAGATATGTACATATGAAGCAAAGATGGAATGCTGACTTGCATCAAAATGCATCTCTGGTATTCCATTCCTTTCTTCCTCTGTCTTTCTTCCTCTGTTCTACCATATTGTTTGGGTGGTCTCCATCTCTATTTTTTAAATATGAACATTTTTATGAACGTTGGTGTTCTTCTGACCTTATTGTTCTGATGTAGGTGAGGGTATTATTGTTTCTGTCAGGTAATAGTGGGGATGTGTGTAAATGGTATCACATATATCACGATGTTATCAATTTAATGATGTATGATATGCAATATTTTCAATGAATGCAAGGAATTTGCATCATTGGTGTAATGACATTTTGAGTTATGTCATCATTCTTCTGGATGGCAGTGCTGTTACTCTGTAGCTTTCCAGGTTACTTAAAGGCCCTGCAATGGGTTGAAGATGAATTGTTGAAGATGCAATTCTTGGGACTGAATGGAGCCATGAGTAGATGTAGAAGAGGCATTGATAGATAATTGTACAGTTAAAAATGAAAAGACACATACCCATATAGACACATATGCCTTGACCCCGTTTTAAATAAAATAAAAGCCATGTTTTTTAATCATGACAATTATTCTTTATTTATGTGTTTAAAATGGTACATTTCAATTAAACAATAGAAAGTTCTGATGAGAAGAGCCCCATTAGATTCCATGGAATCTATCCCAGGAAAACAGTAGGTTTTATTATTTGCATGACAAAATACAATTTTTCTGAGGACTTTTCTGTCTTCTTGAGCAAGAGTCCCCAATTCCTGGATTGTGGCCCACCTCCAGGCCTTGAGTTGCTTGGAACTGGGTTGTGGAAGTGGTGGGTGAGCATATGTGCCTGCCACTTGCATAAATGGAGCTGCACTCCATGCATGCACTTACCTGCCACTCATACAGAACCATCCCCTCTCCCTATCCCGCCCCTCCTGCCAATCTGCAAAACTGACAGAGTTGGGGAACTCTGTGCTTGAAGGTAAAGAGGGTCCAATTTCTTCCATACTGGATGTTTTGGCCTATCGAATCTCCCCCGCCCATATCATCTCTTGTATATGATCCCAACAAACTGAACTACCTTCTCTCTCTCTCCCCCCCCCCCCCTCCCAAGTTTCACCAGCAATTTTCAGAGAAGCTCAGGGGAAGATCAGTTCTAATAGACATCTACTCTATAGAACAGAAGTCTTCAAATTTGACAGCTTTAAGACTTGTGGACTTCAACTCCCAGAATTCCTCATCCAGTCATGTTAGCTCAGGAATTCTAGGAGTTGAAGTCCACAAGTCTTAAACTTGCCAAGTTTGAAGAGCCTTGCTATAGAACATAGAAGTTGTTCAATAGAATGTGAAGCAACCAACTCTTGATCTCATTATGTAAACCAAACCAAAAATTGAATTCATAAGCTCAAAACTGCTTTTATTAATATTGGCTATAATACCAGAATCTTGCAAGTCGGATTGTGCTTTACTTCTCCACCAATCACGCCCACTTCTTATATTCATGTGAATAAGGGTGGTGTTTTCCTGAATCATTTGTGCATATTCAATTGTTTTAGACTTAAGGTATATTTTTCTCTTTGTTGCTTTGTGATGGATCTCAGTCAGTGTCAACTTCCTCACTCTCTATTCCTACATATCCAAAGCCACTTGAATGCCAGCAAGCACCCTATTTATCAAACTAACATTTTAAGTAACCAAATCTTGAAACTGAACTGAATTGGCTAGATAATGGAAATAAGTAAGAAAGAAATAATGAAAACTTTTCAATCAGCCTGAAAAAGAACAAGAATAAATTTAGAAGAAAATTTTAGCACAATAAACACCACAGTAGTTCACCTAGGTCAGAGGTGTCAGACTCCCAGCCGGTGGGCTGGATGTGTTATATAATGGCCATGTCCACCCCTATATTAGCAGGGGGGGGGAGTCACATGGTGACAACATGTTGATGCGAGTTTGACACCCCTGACCTAGGTCACAATGAAGTTTAAAGATTATGGGAAGGTAAGAAGCTAAAACAACTAACTTCACTTAATACATGCTTACTTTCTGGATAAAGTCTCTGGTATGTATGAGGATGTTATCCATTTAGTCGAGTCTGATTCTTGATGAGTCTATGGGTCAGGTCTCTCCATAGCTTCTGCTCTTGCATTATTTCTGTTAGGAATATAAGTCGCCTAACAGGTATTTGGGTTAGAAATATATAAACCAGGACAGACATTTTAATACTGTCTCTTTAAGGGAATGCAAGAGCATGCAATTGAGTGTGGTTTCTCAGATGGCCTTAAGATGGAGCCAGAAACCTGGATTGTTTTAGTCTGAGTCTCAGAAGAGAGTGTGAGTGTATCTTTGTTTCCTTCTATTGGAAAATATTGCCACTGCTCAATTTTTCTAATTGACTGATATTACTGGATTTAATGTAAGTCTAATACTGAACTGTTTTTGACCCTGGACTTTGTTACTGGAATATCCCTGGATTGAAAACTGACTGATTTACAAGTCACTTCAACATGTCTATCACTGATAATCCAGTTGGATGGAACAAACTATGTTTCCTGGTCCATGAAGTGCAGTCTACTTCTGCGTAAAGAAGGTTTATGGAATGTAGTTCAAAATCTACCAGATGTAAATGCTTGGGATCCAGAAAATGAGGATGATGCTAAGAAGATTGCTCACTTTAAACAGAACAACGAATGAGCTCTTTGTATAATTGGACTAACACTGAAGCAGCTAGTCCATATTCATGGAGAAGAGTCTGCTGTGAAGTGTTGGGAGAATTTGAAGAAGATTTATGTTCGTGACAGTGTAGGTGCACACATACATCTTACACATAAACTATTTAGAGCATGTCTTCTGAAAGGTGGAGATATGTTAGCTCATTTAAACTTCATGAAAAGAACTTTCCAAGAGCTACATGAAAAAGAACTAATATTTTCAGAGTTGCATCAAGTTTACATCATTCTTTCCTCATTGGATGAAAATTATGATGATTATGTATCTTCACTGGAAGTCCTGCCCAGAGATAAACTGACATTGACTGACATAACTGGAAGATTGTTAGAAGAAGCAAGAAGACGGCTGGATAGGGACCAACTGAGGAAGGAACAACCACAAGAAAAAAAATTATCTTCAACTGCCGATACTGTTCGGAAATGTTTTTCTTGTGGAGCTAGAGGACATAGAGCTAAATTCTGTAAGAAGGGAAAACAACATAATACTGGCAAACACCAGAAGGCTAAGAAGAATGTTAGTTTAGCTATGTCTAGCAATTCAACTGTAAACAATGATTTGTGGGTTGTTGATAGTGGAGCATAACAATGTATTACTAAAGATAAAAACAGGTTTGTAAAGATGTCCATGAGTAAACAACATGTGTCATTGGCAAATGGATGGAAGATGAAAGCATCAGGTGAAGGTACTGCATATTGTTCTTGTATAAACAAACATTTAACTATGTTATACGTACCTAAACTGAAATTTAATTTGTTATCAGTAAAGGCTTTAGTTAATATTGGTTATGTAGTAACCTTTAGGGGAGATAACTGTATAATAGAGGAAGAGGGTAAAAGGGTTACTGCTACTTTAAAAATGATTTATATGTGATACATGATGACCAGTTGAAGATGGCTAACTCAGTTTATAACAATGTTAAGCCACATGATGAATGTATACATTTACTACATAGACGTCTAGGGCACATTAATTTCAAAATGCTCAAACAAACTGTTGAATTGGTAGAGGGAGTAAAATTGAAACCCTGTAGCAAGTATTTACACTGTAATGCTTGTAGTCAAGAAAAGAGTAAGGTTACTCCTGCAAACAGACTAAATGGGTTTAAGACCAAAGAACCTTTAGAGTTGCTGACATAATTGGTCCTAAGAAACCAAGTTTAGGAGGTGCCTATTATATTTTGAGTATTATGGACCATTACTCACAATATGGTTTCTGCTATCTTATGAAAAACAAAACAGAAACATTCCAACATTTCTTTAACTGGCTAAGGTTTGCTGAAAGAAAAATGAAAAGTAAAGTAACAACTTTAGTAACTGATAATGGGACTGAATTTGTTAACAAAAGATTCCAAACTATGTTGAAATTGGCTGGTGTTGAGCATAAACATTCTGCACCTTGCAGACCACAACATAACTTGTTTAAAGAATGAAGAGGGCAAACATTACAAGCCATTGCACGTACTATGTTATCTGATTAAGGTTTACCTGAAACATTGTGGGGTGAAGCCATAATGTGTAGTAACCATGTTTTAAATAATGTAGTAAATTCAACAACTGGAGAATTGCCATTCACTTGTTGGCATGGCAGAAAACCAAATTTAAGTTACCTACACACATTTGGAGCTCCAGCATGGGTGCATATTCCCTCACAAGTAATATTGAAAGGGCAACATAGAGCTAAGAAGTTATTTTTTGTGGGTTATGAGGCCAACCAACGATCATTTAGCTTCTGGGATCAAAGCACAGCTTATGTTTATTGTAGCGCTAGTGCAAAATTTCTTGAGCACGTTGGGTGGAATAAACTGGAACAGGAATCCAGCAATGATATTATTATTGACACCCAAATAGTCCCTAAGGATAAAATCAGTACACCACAAATAGCCATTAAAGAGGAAGAACAGGAGGAAGTAGGAGAACAGGGACAGGAAGATATTGAAGAACAGGAGCACATGGTACAGGAAAGTCTACCAGTTAGCCCTGTATTACCAAGACATTCAACCCGAGTAACACGACCACCTGATAGATATCAGGCTAGTGTTGTATGCCAAGTGAATACAGTTCCTAGTAACGATAGTGAACTAAAACTGTATCTTGCTAAGGATCAGGCTGGTTGGCAGAAAGCAATGGATAAGGAAATGGAATCATTAAAAAGACTGGAGGTATACGAAAATGTTAAGTTACCACCAAGTAAACATGTCATAGGATGTAAATGGATATATAAACTGAAGACAGGTGTAGATGGGACTGTTACCCATAAAGCCAGGTTTGTAGAACAAGGATTTAATCAGACAGCAAATGACTACGATGAGGTGTTTGCACCTAGTCTGAAGGCTACTACATTAAGGGCAGCATTAGTGTGGGCAGCTAAGGAGAAATATATTGTAAATCATTTGGATGTAGAGACAGCTTATCTGCATGCACCGTTGCAACACACTATATACTTAAAGAAAACTTTAGGTCTCAAAAATGATAATACTGATAATAATGATTGCTGGAAATTGAAAAAGAGTCTTTCTGGTTTAAAGCAATCAGGATATGAGTGGAACCAATGTATCGTTAGAGAATTAACTAAAATAGGTTTTATAGCTGGCATGGCTGATCCATGTTTGTTTAAAAGAGAAAGTAATGGTATAATTTTATTATTGCTATTATTTACTGATGATATAGCATGAATCACCAAAACTGAACAAGAAGCTACTGAGACAATTTCACTATTGGAAAAGAAATTTAAAATAAAACAATTCGGAGAAATCAAACAATATCTTGGTTTAAAGTTAGATAGAACTAGGGGAGGATACAAGATAAAATGAACCAATTACTAAAAAGTAATTACTAAAAAGCAATTACTAAAAACCAATTACTAAAAAGCAGATAAATTACTAAAAAGTTTTAAAATGGAACTTTGTAAGCCGGCTAAAACACCAATGAGCCAGGAGTTTAGCCATAGTGATGTTCAAAGTCCTATTTTTGATAAGAACATTTATCAGTCCTTGATTGGTAGTTTATCTTATCTCAGTAATTGGTCAAGGCCAGATATTGCATACAGTGTTAATCAAATAGCGAAATTTAATGCTGAGCCTACTGAAAGGCACTGGCAAGCTGCTAAATTTGTGTTAAGATATCTGAAACAGACAATGCATTATGCATTGTATTTGGAGCCAAAAGATGAACTGAATTTGACTGCATATGCTGATGCAAGTTTTGCTACATACATACAGACGAAGATAACCAATCAGCAATATAGATGGCTTCAAATATTGCTGTTAAAACAAGAACGAAACACACAGATTTAAGATATTTAAATGTGACACAATGTGTGCAAAGTAAGATGATTAAGCTAGAATACTGTATGTCAGAAAATACAGCAGATCATTTTACAAAGGCCCAAGGCTCCATAAAGCATAAGGCTAGCTGTGAAGATTATGGACTTAGAATGTAAGGTTGTATATATTATCTTACCCAAAAGGGGAGAATGTTAGGAATATAAGTCACCTAACAGGTATTTGGATTAGAAATATATAAACCAGGACAGACATTTTAATACTGTCTCTTTAAAGGAATGCAAGAGTATGCAGTTGGGTGTGGTTTCTCAAATGGCCTTAAGATGGAGCTAGAAACCTGGATTGTTTTAGTCTGAGTCTCAGAAGAGAGTGTGAGTGTATCTTTGTTTCCTTCTGTTGGAAAGTATTGCCATTGCTCCATTTTTCTAATTAACTGATATTACTGGATTTAATGTAAGTCTAATACTGAACTGTTTTTGACCCTGGACTTTGTTTCTGGAATATCCCTGGATTGAAAACTGACTGATTTACTTGTAAATGGTTTTGGACTGCTTATTTTGGACTTTGCTTAGACCTTTCTGGAAGTAAAAACCTAGATTTACTGTAGAGTGTATCTGTGTACTGTGTGTGTATTATTCAAACACTACTCTCTATATGTCTCCCTGTATGCACTCATTCTCCTAATGGGGAATTACCTCAACAATTTCTTTGAGTTTTTCTTTGCTCTGACTGGTGTCAGCTTTGATATAGTATCCAGCCACCATGTTCTTTTATGATCCGGTTTATTTTTGCCACCACTTCTTCCACACATAATTGCTTTCTCCAAGGAATTCCTCAGCATGACATGGGCAGAGTAAATGAGACACCTTTGTGATTTTACCTTCTAGTGATATTTCTGGTATTATACATATTATTTTTGTGTGGAGAGGACTTTAAACTTTGCCATCACTAACTCCACTATTACCACTTGTGTATTCCTGATCTGAAATGAATAGTTTGCACCTGCAATTTATACAGCATAAGTCCTTTGTGCTTTGGTAAGATATTTTTCTTCTCTAGTACAATTATAGTGGCAATTTGGATATATTAATAAGATGGGACAGAATGTTTTGCTTGTGGAGTTTTTTTATTTTATTTATTTATTTGCAGCTCAACTTTGGGTTGATTAACTAGTCCTTTGATCTGAGTTATTACTGACTTGCACATTTCATGGCTTAGATTTGTTCTTGTGGCTTTTAGTGAATAAAGCCCTGCAGCTGTTAATTTGGACCATTAACATGCAGAAATAAATTTGTTTACATTTTTATGACAGCATCAAACCAATGTCAGATTTGATGCTTAAATGGCAGGGAAGGAAAAATTAACATAAAAGGCAAAATTTCTATCAGAATTATCCCAGAAAAGAATGTGGTTTACAGTTTACACTAACCATTTGTATTATGAACTTAGCAGTGCTTTTTTGAACACGCCCATGAATACATGATCCAGACACAATACTTTTGTTTAGAAATAATTGCTTGGATAGAAATATTTGAGTTTAGGTTTCTTGATTATCCACAAATAAGGCATTCCATATACTTGAACAGCCCTATCAGATTATAAAAGGATATTATTAATTATAGAGAGGCGTGTAATCAGAACTGAATCCAACAAAGCCCATTTTACTAACTGTACAACTGTTGCCTTGGAACTTGCAACTTCAAGTCAAGACTCTTCAGTCTTCCAGTCTGAAATATGGGCAGGAAGCACAACATATTGTGATATCTAAACTACAGCTCAACATCCCAAAACCTGAGAGATTCATGAGGTTCATCCTCACATGTGACATGGTTCATGGAAAAGGTCTATGCCGGTGCTTTTTATTCAGCATATGGTGAATTACATTAGCCAAGACACCACAGTGTTAATATTCTTTCTTTCTTTCTTTCTTTCTTTCTTTCTTTCTTTCTTTCTTTC
>BLBF01000041.1:13245025-13272902 GCA_015471245.1 Laticauda colubrina | reverse complement strand
TTCTTTCTTTCTTTCTTTCTTTCTTTCTTTCTTTCTTTCTTTCTTTCTTTCTTTCTTTCTTTCTTTCTATCTATCTATCTATCTATCTCTTTTTTGCTTGCCCATCTTACCACAGAGTACCTTTGGGTGACATAGATATAATACAATACAAAATAAATTTTCAGCTGCTGACAATTGCTAGTCCCTTCAGTTCATGCTTGTGCACTATCCAGAGTGCATGATAGGGGACAAACTAGCTCCACACTTATATAAGGCTTGACAGCATTCTACACCATCATCAAGGCTTTTCTCACCACCAATATCACCTTGCATTCAGACAACTCTAGTACCAGTTGAATTAGTACTGCTGCTTGAAATGCCATTTTTTTTCCACCAAAGTCGTAGCTATACTCCTTGGTGGCTGAGGCAAGTGATGGGAGCTCACTCCATCACAGGTATCAGGACTTGAACTGCTGGAATACAGTCCTTCTCTAGTGTCATTAAGCCACTAAGCCACCATGTCTTTCAGCCATTGTGCTTGAGTGGTAGTGATTCTGATGTAAATATGAATTGCTTTCTCAGTTTATTATAAGCAACATTTATAAAACCTCTTTCTAAGCAAAATCAACTGACAAAAATATATGATCAGCTATGCAAAATTATGGATACTGAAAGGCTAGCATTTCTCACTATAAACATTATGGTAGAAAACATAACTTTCCATTAGGCTTCCAGTTTGGGTCTCTTCAGTGACAGACTGAAATCCACAATGGTGTGTGGTTTCGATCTGTGCTCACCTCTGGAGAGCCCCAATCCTTTGGATTCGGGGCTGAAGCCACCCCGTAGAGGTGGTGAAGAGGGGGGAGATTGCTAGCTGAGTGGAGGGGAGCCACATATTGTCTCCTTGGCTGGTCTAAACTCCCTTCCCCGAAGGCAGTTGCAGCAGTGGTCAGAAATGGCCACTTCAAAGAAGAACCCAACTGGATAAGATTGTGCAGGAGGAAGACAAAGAGGAAAGCAGGACAGACCGGGCTAAACAACAAAGAACATCTAAGCAAGGTACCCTGAATCTAAAAGTACCTAGAGGGATACTTCTGAAAAAAGATCTTTAAGCAGCGAAGGAGAGAGAAAAGGAAGTTAAAACCCCCTTTTTTTACCTTTATATTGACTATTACAAATGGTATGGAAAGGAATTTATATTAATCTGTTTTGACACTAATAGGCAACCTTAAGCTGAAATCTAAATATCAAAAGGAGAATAAATATTTTTTCTTGGTCATTTTAAAGCCCTAAAAAGGAGAAGAGTAGAGGCAAAAGGGTAGGACTTGGAATAATGGAAGAATGGAGTGCCACCTGGAAAAATAAAGAGGATTAACAGTGAAACTTTGAAAAGATTCCCGAGGATACATTGTAACTGAAATCTTTTTAAAAGATACAGTAACTCAAGGAAAGGAAAAATAAAGGAAAGAAACATGAAGGAATCATTTGGTGATTTTTTTAAAAAAAGTTTTTGGCATTGGTTTTTTCTTTCTTTTTCTATTTTATTTAAAGTCAATCGGGTGGTTGTTCAAAAGTGTTTAAAATGCCATCATTCCTGGAGGAATTGAAGATGAGTCTTAAAAAACAGAAAGAAAATGCAGAAAGGGGAGGAAGATCCCTTGGCTTCGTATTTGAATTTTTTTAAATGGAGATCTTGAACTATAAAAAGGAAAAGGAAAAGCTACAAGAGCAAGAAGGGCAGGACAAAGAAGAAGCCATTTTGAATGATCAAATAATGCAAAGTGTGGTAATAAGGGGAAAAAGGGGGAAAGGAGTTAAAAGTTTGAGATCAAAGGGAACAGCCAAAAATAAAAAATAGTCTGAAAAAGAAGTATAACAGCAAGGAGAAGCAGAAAAGAAAACTACAGAAGGGAAAATTAGAGAGAGAAGGGTATAAAAAAAAGGGATGAGAAAAAGGGGGGGAAATAGAAAGGGCAAGAACTTATGAGTGACAAAAACAGGAAATAAAGAAAAGGGGGAAACATACTAGGATTAAAGGTATTTGCTCAGCTAGAAAACACAGAGACAATGGTTAAATTAAGTTAAAAGTGAGGATTCTGAAAAGGATAACAGTAGAATACTGTAATGAGTTAGAAATGAAATAAGTAAATAATCTATGAGATAAAACTGTATTGTTATGTAATGGTATGTTTATTGATAATTAATGCAATAATAAAGAAGAGAGGAAAACATTGCAATTGTTTCTAAAGATTGATAAAATATTGAAAAGAAATGTGAAAGATTTATAAGGAAATTTATATCAGTTATTAGAATGAATTTGAATAATTATATTGCTTATTAATAGTAAATAATTTATAAGATAAAACTATATGACTATCCAATGGTATGCTTATTAACAATGGTATGCTTATTAAGTAATAATAAAGAATGGAGGGAAATATTTCAATTGTTCTCAAAGATTGATAGATATTGAAAAGAAATGTGAAAGATTTACAAGGTTCACACCAGTACTAGAATGATTTTGAATAACTATTTTGTTTACTAATGTTTATATAAATATATTGTTTTTGCTATGTTTTCAGAATTTTTCTTTTTACATTTTCAAGGGAAAGTATCAAGCAGTCTGAATGATGAGATTTACATGATATAAAATAGATATTAGAAATTTGAATGTTATAATTTTAGAATGCACAAATTCAATGTTTAATGAGATTTCATATGATAATAACAATAAGATTTAAAGGTGTTGTTCGATTGGCAATCATAGGCAATCATTTGCTTCTTAAGAATGTTGGAAGAGAAATTGTAAACAAGACAAATGAAAATATAGGTACAATGAATAGAAAGATATGGAAATTTAGGTAAAAGAAATACAATCAAAAAAGAAGAAAATGAGATAACCATAAAAGAAAATTAAGAGAAGTAAAGGGAAAAATAGTGAAAAGTTGGAAAAAGAGTACAAGATATGAGGTTGAATACGCATATGAAATTGTGTCTATGTGGAAATGTGATAACCTGGAATCATGCTGTACTCAAATAAGATGTTTTATTTGTTTTGTTAAAACTTAATAAAACTTTATTTTTAAAAAACCATAAGTTTCCATTAGATAATATACTCTAATCCTTTCATCCTGTTTATCATGATCAGTGGGAATTGGTTAGGGGAGTTGTAATCCAACAATATGTGGAACAAAATTTCTCTTACATATTTAAATATGAATGTGATCTTGCAGTTCTGATTCAACATTTAAAACAATAATAATTGTCATATTGCTTTTGGAAAACACAGCAAAACTTATCTGAAATATAATGAATTGAATAAAACTGTTTAAAAAATAGGAATGCCTGATTATAAACCAAGATTGGGTAGAAAATCAAACCTTATCATTTTAGTTCAATGCTATGTTGAGCATATCTCACAAAAATATGGAGGGTGGGAAAAATTCCGAACATTCTTCTCATGAATCTTATAAATATTCAAGATAACCAGTTTCCAAAAATTCAAAAACTGGTAACTGGAAGGCTACAGTTCTTGATATACTGACTAGCAATACATATAGCAAATGTATATAAGAATTCATGGAATAGGTTATTTGGAACTCGACATTCATTATAACATTATGCAAAAGACAGCCTGAGTTACAGGATGAGGGACTGGAATATGTAAGAATAAATGTGTAGATGAAAATTGCCCAGATACTGTCCATTCTGCTCTGTCCATATAACAAATATTTCATGTATCTTTTTTGTTTGTTCCAGTTTTTGTCTTCAGCTTCTTTTCTCAGAATCTCAATTTAAATGCTAAATACTGTTACCTCCACAAAGTATTCACTGATTTTCAAAGTAACAGACATTAGCCAATCTTGGCAGATAACTCTTTTCCTCAGAGTTTTAACTAATTATTAAATAGGTGGAACAAAGCCTGAAGCAAGGTAGCAATGTCATATAGATGGATTTTTTTTTGAAAAAAAAAAAACTTGGCATCTTTAAGAAGTGCAGGTTTCAACTCTTAGAATTTCTCTGCTGGTAGACTGGCTACAGAATTCTGGGAGTTGTAATCCACATGTCTTCAAGTTACCAAATTTGAAAACATATTGGACAGTGTATTCAGAATGCCTTGAGCAATTTTCTTGTAAAGAAGAATTAAACCCATTTGAGGAATATTCTTCCATAATAGTAACAATAGGCCTACTACTAAAAAAATACCAAAAAAGAAGAAATTCCTCATGATGACCTCCCATGAGATTTAATCAGAGGTGGACTTCAAATTTTTTAGCAAGGGGCTCTCTGCCCTAATGACTGGCTGGGTGGGCATGGCTGGGGAGTCATGTGATTGGGTGAGTGTGCCCAACTTGACTTCGCTTCTTTGCCCTAATTATCTAAAAAAAGATATATACCAAAAAGTTGTTTCTTATTTCGTACATGTAATATTTAAATAAAAGACTGGATGAAACCAGGCTTAATAACAGTGACTGTGAGAGGGATCTTGGAGTCTTAATGGAGTTTCTAGTGAGTTACTTGATTCTTATTATTTGAGAATTAATCCCCTCGGAGGCTAATGGCTATGTTATCTGATTTTCTCCCTTGCAAATGCTGAGTGGATTGTTTATCTAGTTTGCAATACTTTTATGAGATGTGAAATGCTCTTGGCTGAATACCCAGAAGTTCAATTAAGCCTATTAAGAGTTGTCCTTTGCTGCTTATCTTTCATAGGTTATTGGGGGCTCTCCGAGCCTCACAGAGTCTTAGCTAGGGGCTGTTCTGAGACCCTGCAAGCCCCCAACAGTTGATTCCTGGATTTAAATTGAAGTTGGAAGACTACAGGCTGCTGGGGAAATGATGGTATAATGAACCATAGGACATTCACACAGACATCCCTAGGCTACTATCGCATAATTAAATAAGTACAAGGATATCCTATTTCATTCAAGAGATTTCTTCTGAGATTCTGCGCTCCTTAAAAGTAAATTTTAAAAGCCAATTCTTTTTCTCACACTGAATGAAAAATAGTAAGAGCCTAAAATGCAGACTGGTTTTTCTTCAGGAAGAAAAAAATGAAAATTGAATTATTTTAATGTCTTCTGTACCTGGTTTTGCTTCCTAGCACAGTTCCTTCATTTTACCTGAACAGTTGCACATTGGTAAAGGATTAATGGAAAGGGAGCCATTAATGATGGAGAATAGGGAGAAATTAAATAAACCCAGTGTTCTAAAAAGAAGTGTTCTATGAGCTGGGTCCCTACAATTATAATGAAGTAAATTAGTGATACGCAAATACTCAAGGACCAGGCAGAATTAGTTAAATTAATACCATTATCTTTTGCTTTTGCTTTTCTAGAAGCTTGAAACTAGAAAAGGTGAGTTTACTCAGTATCTAACTAAGGTCACACCTAATCTAAAAAAGTCGTGTTTATCGTCATTTTTAGATTAATTGGCCAATCTAAAACTGTAATGGAGCTAGTAAAAAAATCCTTTTCTTTTGATATTTTAAAAAAGGAAATACTAAGACAAGGCAATGATGGTTATTACAGAGACAGTTTAAAATACCTAGAGTTTTTAGTTTAGTGGAGAAAGCCACAGTAGCAGGAAATGATGGAATTATAGTCATATAGTATAGAGAGAATAAATGTTGAGAATAAATATTCTCAAAGCCCATTTGAAATTAACCTTGAGGAATAAGAGGAAGAGCCATAGCCAAGATCAGATAAAAGAAATTTGAGCCCAAAAGCAAGAATGAAATTTGAGAAAGTATTTCAGACTTGACACACAAAAACACCCACAAATTCTAAGCAAGGTCATTCAGAATTGCAAGGTTGTGTTACTATAACCCTATAATAAAAAAGTTTTAATGTTCTTGACTCTAGTATTCAAGACTATTTCATAGGGCTGACAATATACTTGTTTTTTTTCAAATTTATTTGGCAGGGTGGGGTTACACATGCACACAGAGATATGGATCAATAACACTATTTACATTTTTGGATTCTTGTTGAGGTTATGGCAATGGCACAATACATTTCAAGTTGCTTGAGGCTAAAAGCAAAAATAATGTGTCTACTGTGGCTTCTTCCAGAAACTTTTCTTGGTCATTGAAGACAATTGCTGATAATTTCTTGTAATCCTACTCTGAATTAATACACACATTCATATATCCTTCAGTTACAATCAATTCAGTTTTGGGTTCAGCCTCAGAGTTGATCTGTCTGCCTATTATGGCAGGGTTTTGGGGGGAGGGGGAACCTTAGGATTTTTTTCACTTTTTGTTTCTCAATAACTCAAACTAAATGCCAGTATGAAGGCTAAACAAACAAGGTATAGAAGGAAGAAGATAATTTTCAATTTTAAGTATTCTCCAGGGTTGTTCTTTCTGGCTTTTGATATTGAATATATTCTGATGGTGAATATCTATATAAATTTGATATCCGGTATTAGTGTTTACATTTTTAAATACCAATTACATTTAACAACTGACCTACAACAGATAGTTTCTTTCATGACTTTGATCATTAAAAATGCCTTTTAAAAGTGAAAACAGTTACTATTGGAATGCAATCTTGAAACTCAAATGTCATTATCTGATATCAACATCATTATGTAATTTGTAAAAATTTTGAAAATTTGTAAAAGGAAAAAAATCATTTATCATGAATGGTGTTTTCATACGGTACTTAATTATGGAAATAAGAAATTAACAAAAGGAAGAAAAAAGCAAGCTAAATGAAAGCTGTATACTTAGCATGGATTCTGCAATACTTATAAAAGTATATTGCATATGAAACACAGCATCTCTTCTAACACACTTGCCTGTATATACAAATTGCAGACAAATATTAATATAAGGAGAACAAAGCTACCAATCTGAAACATCAATGTAGATTTTCTTTACCACTCTCACTTTCTTATAAAAGTTTACTTTGCATTGCTTTATCTACATTTAACATCCCACAGGCTCTAGCCCAGTACAAGCACATGAATTAAATTCATTATTATTCATTATTCAAACACCATCCCTTTGTTTTCTGGAATAGCTTTGTAGCCTGGAGTCAAATGAGCTAAAGTAAAATTATGTGACTTGGCACTGAAAATATATTACTTCAGCTGCCAGAACAGATTTAACAGAATATGTGCACAGTTCGTCACTTCTTCCACAACTGCCTTCATGTGCACAAAGGGGTATGACAGCCTCTGAGTTATGAGGGGCCATTTGAGGAGCTGTGATGGATTAGATTGTTTTATGTCCTGACTTAAGATCTCATTTCCTGCAACATTCACAAGTGCCTTCTCTATGCCTGAACAGAATCTTATTCTCGCCGATATAGGAAGATCTTGCTTGTTAGCTAGAGAAGCGATGAACATTTGAGAATGATATGACATGTATGCCACTGTGGTCAGAGATGAGGATGAAACCTCTAAATTAGCTTGATATATAATTTCGAAGAATTGAATATTAATCTATTGGTCTTCTGATTACTCTCTTTCAGTTCTAATATTTACTTACTTACTTACTTACTTACTTACTTACTTACTTACTTACTTACTTACTGGAAAACAAGTTTAACAGTTACTTAGTTATTCTCATTGAACTTTGGGTATCTCCATCATATAATGAGGTAGACTTAGACTTATATAAAAGTTGTTTTCACAATTTAAGTGAACGTATGGACATAACAACATGATAATATTATTATTATATTATAATAATAATATTATAATAGCGGCACCATAACAAAAGAATATTATGTTGCCTTAATCACACTCCAATACATTTGATAAATGTATAGAGGAAAGCAGACCAACTGACACAGGAAACTATTGACCTTCCATAAATATATTAATCTTAGTATATTATAGCATGATTCAATAGACTGGAAATCTTTCTCTAAAATAAATCTTTGTACAAAGAAAAGGCTCTTTAAAGTTCTGATTCTGGGCCCAGAGACTTGGACCTTCTCTAATTATAATTAGAGAACTGGACTTTGGTGTATTTCTGGGGCATACTCTTTCCAGAACCAGAAAAAAAGCCGCTTTGGGGTAATTGTCAAAGAGATAGACAAGTACAAATCCAACCCAAATTTGGATTATTCAACTTAAAAGCTAACTTCTTTGTGAGTAAAAATTTTGGGCACCACTCACAAGAAGGTTACATTTATGATTGTATTCTGGTAACCTTAAGACAGATTGGTATATCACTAAAGATTGTGTCTGAAATTCAGTCTTATTCATGTTCAGTTAAAGTCCCTTGGGCAGATTTACCAACAGAAAAGAAGCTGATCTTGTACCCCATTGCACATTCCTGATTTGCAATTGACAACCTGATAGACTTTATCTTAATACAAATTTGAGTAGGTACAAATTTTGTGCTGAAAATTTTAACTTTATTTTGCTTTATTTCCAGAATACTGGCATTTCTTGTTGGATACCAAATACGATTTAAAATGTCTACAAATGTCATATTTTAGTCATGATTGGAATATGCCATTAGCTAGTCTATTTTAGTGTACAGTAATTTAAATCATCCATTACATTTATTTTGTATGCCTCTTTATTTTCAAGTGATTTTCTCAATACAAACTTCAATCATTTGGAAAACATGTTTTCCATTCTGAGTGCCATATTTATTCTATTTTGCTTATTTTCCCGAAGTCAGTTCCTTTCTGGTGAGGTAGGCAGTCATCCCTGAAAAAGTGGGGATAGGAGTTAGAAGGACATGATCAGATGGCATGGATATTTATGGTTTGATAAAGTTAAAATCAGTGTAGATTTTAAAAGCCATTATTTTAGACATGCCACATTGATTATATAGAATAGGTAAAAACTAAGGCTATGCTCAAAAAATATCGCTGTGGTTCTTAGCACAAGAAGCATATTGTACTTGAGAAATAATAAGCAAACAGAATACTAAGCTTAAGGAGAAACAAAAAAACCCAGAAAAAATAAACTTATGATATATGCTTTTGATGTATCATTATACCATTTATTGATCATCAAACAGAATAGATATAGAAAGACAGGACGTATGTTATAACCATAGAGTAAGAGATAATTTTAAGTTTGGTTTATCATTTCATACAGAGATATAAGCATTTTAGGTTTGTGGAAGTTCTTTTATTGTTTCTCTGAAAGCAACTATGTGGCAACATATACATTTCTCTCAGCATGTCATGCCCCTGTCAAAGTCTGAATCCAAGGAGGAAGACAAACAGTTGAAGGGAGTGGTAGTGTGGCTTCCTCCATTGGCTGTGGAGGAAACTGGGGAAGGGCAAAGTCTGGTTGGGCAGAGCAGGAAAGAGGTAGAACAAGGGAGAGGGAGTTCAGAGAAGGCCCAGGTTCACCCCCCTGTTCATCCTAGGGCATGCAGGGAGAAATGGAGAAGAGAGAAATGTGGGTTGCATGGCTTACAGGGGAGAAAAGGGCCCTAATTCCCTTCATTAGCCACACCTTGGAATTAACATTTAAAAGAGATGAATGCTGAGTGAGGCAATTGCTGGGAGAAAACATGAGAGTTTATCTTATGTTGACTTTGTTTATCTGTGTTCCTGGCGTCTTCCCAACTGTGTTGAGTTATTGCCCTGCCTTCACATCTGGAATTCTTGCTCCTGCCCTGATGAACTAATTACTTCATTTTGCTTTGATTGGACTTATAGTTACAATTTTTGTTGACCATGTTTTGCACTTGATTCTCTGCAGCCAAAGGCTGTTCCTAGGAGAGGTTTTCTCTAGCCAGTAGGTAACCAGGACATTAGGGGTAAAGTTGGAGCCAATGTAGGGACTCCTACTGATTTTCTGACTGTGTTGCTTTTGTGCCATGCCCCAGATCATCACACAGCAGTTGTTCAAAATGGAGTATACCAGATGATCCATGTGAAATCATGAATTCAAAGAGGCAATGGGGTGAAGAATTAAAACCAAAGAATGGGATATATTTGCAAAAGAATGTGTTAACATGCTGTATGGACAGATGGTCAGTCATTCCAGCATGTGATAGAGCATGGAGGAAGCTTATCTGAAAAGTTTTAAGGTCAATGAGCTTTGTTCAAGGCTAAGCCTGTGTGGCGGACCTTGGCTTTATACTTTTTATGCTGACCTGTTTCTGATTACCCTACTTTGGATTTCTCTGCAGACACATTCTTCCCAGCATATATTCAATGCAGGAATGTAAATTGATGTTCAAAATTAACCCCTTCTAGATTTTTGGGTGGGGAGGTTGTAATATCTGTTATGAATTAGATGTCCTTACTGACACTTGCAAATATCAACCCTCTTCTAGCTCCATAAAGACAGCATCAGGATAGAAATCAGTGCTTTTTCCCATTTTTTCCTTCCTTCAAGACTGTGTTGAGTCTTGGCAATTTCCTGGACAAGTCCGACAATTTTCCTGGCAAGATTTAAGAAGTATTTGCTATTTTCCTTGCATGAGAGAGAGACCAGCCCAAAGTCACCCAGCTGGCTTTGTTTCTAAGACAGGACTTAAACTCATGGTCTCTCAGTTTCTAGCCCAGTTCCTTTAGCCATTACACCAAACTAACTTTATATAAAATCATGGAAGAGGGTAATTGTTGGCAGAAAATAAAGCCCTTTGAAATCAGTATTTCCCTTACTTCATCTATGATGATTTTGTATAAATTCATTCTTGGTGCACATTTGTTTAATCTTAAAAAAAAAATGCATCTGGCATTTGAAGCTTTTTCCAAGTATATCATCAGAGTCAGGAGTTATACCCATGAGCTGTAATTGTGTTTGCAGCCACAACAAGTCCTTCCCATTTGACAAACAAGTCTTTTTAGCAACTTAAAACAAAGTTTCAATGCACAAAGAGAAAATGTTTAGCTTGCTTTGCCTTGTGGGGCTTTTCAAAGTCCTCTGCTGCTAACTTCATAGAGTTTCCATTCCCCTCTTTAGAGGCATGGTTAATCGTGGATGAATAATTGTTTTAGGAAGTGGCCTACGTGGACAAAAAAAAGTGATGTTATTGGAAGCCTGCTGAGAAGCATGTCAATAAGGATTTCAGCATCATTTGCAAGGGGATAACCTTTGCTTTTTCTGGGGCCTGAGAAAAGATGAGCCAAAACCACTTTGTATTAGGAAGATTTCATATATGTCTGCATTGCATAAACTTTGGTGAATCTTCATAAATATGTTTCATGTAATATTAACTATAATTATATTACTGGAGCATCATATTAAATAAAAAAGTAATATCCAGTTGCAACCTTGGTTATTAGATTTTGATTTCAGTTGATTGTCAAGAACACAGTCATTAAGATTCAACATCTGTTTAATAGATATATCTGATTACACCATAATACGTAAGTCCACATGCAACATCTGATTTTATAGGAGACATAGTTTAAATAAACTCATTATACAATCATGGTCTACAACCAAGCTAAATATGGACCTTTGAAAATCACACATGAGTTTAATCAAAGCCTCTCCCTCAAAATGAGCAAAATTTAACCACTGGACTGAGTCATACCCATATTTTCATTTCACAGCTGCAACCAGTGAAGCAAACCTTCTCAGAGACCTTCCCGAGGCCTCAAGCATTTTTTTTTCTCCCATGGATGAGAAGGAAGCCAGTATTTTCCTTGTTTTGAAACATAGTCATTGTTTACCCACTTCAAAGGAACAGCCCACCTTTATTGATTGGTCATGTGAAATGAAATGGACATGTGAGTATTTTTAATGAAATCCATGAGAAACAGTGTAGAATGCAGATATTTCCATCCCTCCCCCACCTTCCATTTCTAGGTCACACCGGCCAACTGATGCAAAACGTATGTAAAAAGGACATAACGGATGAGCAAATTTTCCATCCGTTGTTATCCGCTCCCAAAAGTGCCCCAAATTTGCATAAACAGAGCGGACAACAATGGAAAGGAACGGACATGGGGAGGATGTAGCGGAGATGTAAAGCGGACGTTCGTAGGAAGCCTAGCGGATGAAAGTGGATGGAAGCGGATGACAAATCTGCAGGGCTTCTGGGGGAAAACAGCGAAGCAGACGCGTAGCAGACGGAATGGATGCATAGTGGATGATGCGGATGCATCACGGACACCTATAGGATGCATAGCGGATGCCTACAGATGCAAAGCGTTCACTGCGCATGCAGGGAGGTTGAATTGCGAAAGCTCCGTGGATATAAAAGGAGGCAGCTCGCAAGCAGGTCACCATTCAGAGGAAAGACCTGCTGCCAGAGACATCTTGAGAGAATACCATGGGGAAAAAGATGAAGCCTGTACCTACTCCTTCCAGCCCTGGCAAGAAGGACAGAACCACCATCCCATGCCCTGGTGCTGACTCTGAAGCTGCTGGTCCAGCTGGAGCTTCTGCTGTTGCTGGTGGTGCTCCTGGTGTTGCTGCTGCTGGTGCTTCTCCTGCTGGTGCTGCTGGTGCTGCTGGTGCTGCTGGTGCTTCTTCTGCTGCTGCTGGTGCTTCTCCTGCTGCTGCTGCTGTGGTGGACCAGCCCCAAGGCCCTCAAAGCCCTGCTGCTGAAGGCCCTGAAGCCCCTGTAAGAGGGAGGAAGAAGCAAGGCAAGGAGAAGGGAGAGAGGAAACAGTAGCCCATTTGCCAGGACCATGAGGAAGAGGTGCTGGAATGGCTGAGGGAGAACGAGTACCTGTGGAGGAAGGGCCACAGGCTCTATTGCGACACCAAGTGGAAGCAGGCAGTGTGGAGAGAGAAGGCGGACAGCCTGGGCTACACTTCAGATGTCCTCCTGGGGTGGTGGAAGCATATGCACACCTGGTATGGCAAGCTGCACCTGAAGAGATCCGGGCAGGCTGCTGTCAAGCTAACTGACCGGGAGACCTATGTCATGGCCAGGTGCAGCTTCCTGGAGGGTGAGATCCGCCACTGAGGAGCAGCCCCTCTGTCAACCCTCTCCCTCAGACAGCCCAAAGAGAGCCACCCCTCTTCCAGCCAGGAGACAGCTACAGTATCCAGGCAGGTGTCTTTGGAGGGCCCCACAACAGAGACTCCCCTGACAGCTGCACTCCCCATGCCAGAGGACATGGAGGATCCCCTGTCTCAGATGGATCAAGAAGAGGCAGCACCAGAGACCAACCCACACCCACACCCAGCTCCACCTCCACAGAAAGCAGGCAGAAAGGCAGACCAGAGAGACAGAGCCACACTGTCCTCTTAGAGATCAGGGACACAATCAAAGCAAGCACAGATCTCCTCTCCCAGCTGGTCCACTTTGACATACCATTCTCCAACCGCAAGCCCTTCATCACATACATGGGCCAGACCCCCATGGACATGCCCGAGGCCCAGTACCAGGCGATGAAGGAGAGGATCACAGCTCTTCTGCACCATCCTCCAGGCCCAGCTGAACCTGCTCCTACCCACTCCAGGTCTGCTCCTCCACCCCAGCCAATGTCACAGCCCTTCCACGGATTTCAGCAGCCCCTCACTGAACAAGCCTACCACTACCAGGACTTCCCACAGCAGAGGCGGCCCTTCCCAGTCCAGACCCAGGTTCCTCGGATGCCACAGATGCCACAGATGCCTCAGCTGACCCAGCTGCAGACCAGACAGCCCCACGACACTCCTCCTTCCTCCAACCCACAGCCAAGCCCTTCCTCAGAACATCTGTCATCAGTCTTGGGCCTCACATCCCAGGTCCTTTAGGAAGTGCCTCTCAACCTCACGGGACTGAGTCAGCTCTCTGAGAGCTTCCTGGACACACCATCTCCTGTTGTACTCTCGGGGCCAGGCACCCCAATGGCGCTTCAGACCAGCACTCCAGCAACAGCCACCTCCACAGTCCCTGGCCCCTTTACATCTGAGACCATGGGCACACCTCAGAGTGACTGAAAAGAGTGCCAGAGACAGAGTTGTTACCTGCTCACCTTATCTTTGCTTAAAGACACTTTACCTGGGTCATTTTGCTTTTTAATAAAGTCATACAGTTTATTATTAATAAAGGTGATCTTTGCTTCACACACTTGGTTCCTTTTTTTATTTAATAAAGTGTTGGGGAAAACTTTGAAAAAAGGGTTAAGCCTTTGCATGCTTGTGGGATTGGTAAGGATAGCTTTGGGATGGATTGTTGTGGGATTGGTAAGGATAGCTGTGGGATGGATAAGGATAGCTGTGGGATAGATAAACCTCCAGTGCAAGCATAGTGGGACTGTATGGTCCACCCTCCCAGCTGCCCACACATATGGCCCTTTATGATTAATAACAATTTAATCATTGATCCACACATTTCAACATAAACAAAACTCTTTATTAATGCCCTATTAATTGGAAGGCCACTCAACATACATGGCACAATCTCATCAGTG
The DNA here is from genome assembly GCA_015471245.1 of Laticauda colubrina. Taxonomy (NCBI): domain Eukaryota; kingdom Metazoa; phylum Chordata; class Lepidosauria; order Squamata; family Elapidae; genus Laticauda; species Laticauda colubrina. Next base: position 13,258,629 of record BLBF01000041.1, on the reverse strand, counting down.
TGATGAGACAGGCTCAAGGAAGCATCCATTAACCATCTACCATCCTGTCTTGCCACTCCACTGCTCCAGCTGGGGAGTTGCACCAGTGTTTCAGGAGGTTGCGCTGCTTCTTCCCTCCACGTGAAGCTCTGTTGGGGCCTTGCACATCCACAGTGCCTATCAGGTTTAGTCCTTGCCTCCATTCACCAGGCTCCATATCCCCATTGCCTTGTTGGTGGTCGACAAGCCTGTTCTGCAACACTGAGTAGCGGGTGCGCATGAGATTGTGCAGGATGCAGCAAGCTTCCACGATGCTCCTCACGGTCTCTGGGTAATGCTGCATGGTGGTGAGAAGTACCTGGAACCTGTTGGCCAGAATGCCAAAGACATACTCCACAACCCGTCTTGCCCTGGACAGCCTGTAGTTGAAGATCCTCTCTTCACGGGTGAGGTATCTGGAAGTGTCGGGCTTCATGAGGTAGGTTTTGAAGGAGAAGGCGCCATCACCCACGATGAAATAGGGCACATCTTGTGTGTCATTGGGTAGGGGGTCTGGAGCTGGGAAACCCATGATGAGGTTGCATTCCAGCCCACCCTTGAGGTGACTGGCATTGTATATCTGGGCATCTGAAGCTGACCCGTTGCCTGAAGCATCGATGTACATGAACTTGTAGTCAGCATCAACCATGGCAAAGAGGATGATATTGAAGAAGCCCTTGTAGTTGAAATAATTGGACCCCGAGTTGAGTGGAGCTTTGCAGGCCATGTGCTTCCCATCTATGGCTCCAACGGTGTGGGGAAAGTTTCACCTCTGATACCACTGCTCTGCAACTTTCCTCCAGCCTTCTTCAGTGGTGGGACACTGGAGGAGCTCCTCCACGTATTCTTCGATGATGGCCTGTACCACTTCTCTGACCACAATGCTGATGGTGTTGTGTAGCACCCTCCAGGCATACTGCATGTTTCTGTACATGGTCCCAAAGTCCAGGTGGAGCAGAGTCAGTGCCACCTTCAGCCCAGGGTCCAGGCTGGGCCGGAAGTTGGTGTTTGCCTTGGTCAACTTGGGTCTCAGATGCTCCACAACTTCGTCAAACATGGCTGGTGGCATCCTCATGAAGTGCTGGAATGCACGAGTGTCTTCATTCCTCAGCTCCACCATCAGCTTGTCATACAGTCCAAACTCCATTCTTCTCCCAATCCATCGTCAGACCCAGACAGTTCTTGGACGTCTCCTTTTTCTCTTTGCGTTGAACAGGTGAAACAGTCTGAAGAGGGCTTGGTTCTGGTGTTGAATGATGGTGGCTACCAAAAGGAGTGTATAATGATCCATGGTGGAGATCAATGGATGATGTGGAAGAGCAAGAGCAAGGCTGAAGAGGTCTGCACCGCAGGGCTGCTGGACTGAAAGTGAGATCCAGGTGATTTCCTCCCCCTTTTTATAGGAAATGTCAGTTTTCCACTAGCTGTCCTTCCACATACTCTAGACATCCTCCAGACATCCTAAATATCCGAGATACATCTTATATACAAACGTTTTGTCCGTTTTAATGCTTTCTATATGAGATGCATCTGCTTTCATCCTTTCTATGTCCGTGCTACTCATGCTGTGTGGACGTTCCGCGTTCCTTTAGCTTCCTCCCTCTTTCCGCTTTCCGCTGGAGCGGATATGAGTTGCACGGATGTCCAGAGGATGCAGAGAGGATACATCGGATGTGTAACAGATGACAACGGATGTAGAACATTTGTTGCCCTTATGTGTCACGGATGTAGATCGTACGTGGTGAAAAGTTCATCCACTCAAAAAGTTTTGTGCAGCTCAAAACTTTTTGAGCAGATGAAATAGCAGTAGACAAATGTTTGACGGATAGAGCGCATGAAAGACGTACGCAGTGAGTACACAACAGATGCATCACGTTTTCCAACGGATGGCAAGCTTTTTTGTCTGTTTTACATCCTCTTTGCATCCGTTGGTTCAGTGTGACAGGGGCTTAAGATTTAAAGAGCTGGAACTTCGGTTAAAGTTTTTGAGAGAACTATTTGAAGAGTCTTGCTTAGGTACATTGAAAACTAGCATAAAACAAATGTTATTCAACTATAGCAACTTTAAGATCTGTCGAATTCAGCTCCCAGAATTCTCCAGAATTCCCCAGCCAGCATAAATTCCAGACACTTAGATGGAAAAACACTGCTCTACACATATTTATAATGACCTATGCATAAAGTGTTTTGGCCATGTTGTATTTTAATTTTCAACAGAAGTGTGTAACTTCAAGTCTAAGACTGAATGCAATCTCTGAAAGCTTCCAGGGTTGCTCTTAAAAATTTATTTTTTTCATTTTTACCAAGAAAAATACTCCCTAGTCTATATTTAATTAAACACATTAAATGTGTTAAGGTAAATTAAATCATTTCTTCTCGTCCAACTTCCAGGGACTTGCTTGCCTTCTTAACTACATTAAAGCCAACAGATTTTTTTTTCAAACTTCTGATTTATTATAGTTAGGATGGAAGCATCCATGTGATATACTATTGTATATCTGACTATTTCAATTTCAGAGATCCCCATCCATCGAAGAAATTTTTCATTTCCTCATTCCTTTTCTCCATTTTTCTCTTGGACTGTTTTATGAAATTTGACCCACAATGACTCTTTGAATTCTATATAGAAATCATAAATCCCAAGTGCATATATTTATTCTCAACAATATAATATATCTGCAAAGAAGGCCAATGACATCAAGCATCAAGCGAAACATAGAGTCTAGATTGTGTGAAATAATTAAACTCCTCCACTCTGTAGTCATACTTCACTTGACTATTGCATTCAATTTTACACACTCCAGTTTGAAAAAATATTAATTATTAATATTTTATAATATATTTTGCAAAATGTTATGGGATGAAACTTCAAGGATGTAGATCTGATTAGAAATGAGTAAGTCCTCACAGTAAGTGCTGTCATCAGTAGAATGGGTAACCACACGGAGTAGCATCTTCTCTTTTACTGGAAGTTTTCAAATAGAGGTTGGACATTTATCTATCAGGGGTGGTGTAATGAATCCTGATGTGCAGGGAATTGGATTCATGGTCTGTTGGATCCTTCCAACTTGGTGAGTCTCTTGTTCAGACAGTATCTGAATATTCATATTCAACTTTAGACAATTCATGTGATACCGCTTGCTTAGGAATTTAGTGAAAGGTTTCTGATGGATTAAGGCAAGAAATTATAAAAGCTTGTATTTGATTTCCAACACTTATCAACCAAATGATGCTGGGCAGCTTCCCAAGAAAGCATGAAGATAGCAGCATTCTTCTATTGCTGGTTCTCAGCATCTGACAGTCAAAAAAAGAACACCTCTGAACATGATTTCTCTGCAACTCTTCTTATAACAATAATTAGTAGTTTTATCTTGCATCTTATAAGACTTATCTTATTTATTTAAATTTAAATTTATTTATTTATCTTATTTATTTAAAAATCTATATAGGGCCTTTTGCTATTAGAATGATTTTCAAAGGGACTTTTTCAAAATAAATGTGAATCTCTACCAAAACAAAGAGTAAGGTTTAAACTAATCAAACAACTATGTTCAACATCATTCTCTCCTCTATTTTCACTATTATCCTCTCTGCAACCATTGGTAGCTATCAATGGTTGATTTGAAGGTTTTTATTAAATTAATCTGCTACATCTCTGTTCCCCTGAATATTGCTTAGTACCTTGAATAACTGTTAGATTGGTGAACTGGAGAATTGAAAGACATTTTTCCTGTTATCCAACAATCATGGGCATTAAATAATAAGCCATCTCCCATGGTCTCTCATGAATGTCTTGTTTGATATTGTACTCCAAAGTTTTACAACTTTGTTCACAAAACGGATCTTAGTTAAATCTAAATATGAGGGAAGAATCTACAAAATGTAAGACTTTTCAGCTTGTAACCAACAATATGGTTATGCAAAAAAGTCTCACTTCTCACAGTGTAGAACTTTTCAGTTCCATTATATTTTGCACTAGATTAGTTCATAAGTAAATACAGTATATAGATCTATATCCCATCATATCATTCTTGGTTATATACATTAGGCCATAAAGTAATAAGTGATACTTTGTCCCTTATTGAAGACCTTATAATGATGAATGCATATGTGATAAAAAGCTCTAAGTTTGTCAATGACTGGAAAATGATTTGCAACTCAATTAAAATGGCATAAATCAAAGTAATTGATTGGTTAATTATGACTCTAATATGAATGTCAAGTGTTTACAGAAGATTTCACTGATAATTTAGCATTCTTTGTGGATTTAAAAAAAATATTTCAAATTTGTTTACTTGTATATGCCAACATAGGGACACAGCGGCTCAGTGGCTAAGATGAGCTTGTTGATCAAAAAGGTCAGCAGTTCAATGGTTCTGATCCCTAGCACCATGTAATGGAGTGGGCTCCTCTTACTTGTCCCAGCTTCTGCTAACCTAGCAGTTCAAAAGCATGTAAAAAAAAAATGTAAGTAGAAAAATGGACATCACTTTGATGGGAAGAAAACAATGTTCTGTGCACCTTTGGCATTTAGTCTGCTGGCCACATGACCATGGAGACGTCTTTGGACAGAGCTGGCTCTTCGGCTTTGTAATGGAAATGAGCTCCACTCCCTAAAGCCAGAAAAGTCTAGCAGATCTGTGAGAGGGGAGCCTTTACCTTTACTATATGTCAACATGACTTGCATGAGATCTTCCTCACAAACATAACCTCACAAAAAATCAATTTGTTGAGCTTTTTAAAGAGAAGAATATGCAGCCACTTAATATGGATGTAAATTATTTATATAACAATAGCAAATGTAAGTATATCAGTAAATATACAAGTAAGCAGAGACAACTCCCAGAAAGTATCTTCAGCATTGCCTTCTTCCACCTTCCACACATCATTTTTTAGTTTAAATGCTAAGACTGTTTTGCATTTCTTCTAACTTTTCAGTTTGCACCATATAACAGAGCTAGTGCCGCTGTACTCTGAAACACATCACAGAATTCAGCTTGACAACCAGCCAGTGTTTGACTCATCCTACCAGAAAAATCATGTCGTGGCAGGTAATCAGGATGTAAGGTCTATAAAGCCAATAAAATCCAGATTTTGTTAAAGCCCATCTGTGAGTTGTCAATTTCTATACTGGCTCCACTCTGAATTTTCCAGGCCCTATTCAAAAACTGTAGATATCATCTTGACTTAACGCTTAACTATTATGGGCAGTTCCTAGTTCCACCCAGGATGTGAGTTTGATTAAAGTCAAAATTGGTTTCACTCCTGAAGTTCATTGTCATTTATAGGCAATCATACTAAATAAAATGGTCATGTCTTAGGTAGCATACATACACTGGCATATGAGTGTAATCAAGCCCAAAATTTCAGTTGCTAACCAAAGTAGTTGTTATGTGAGTTGTGCCCCATTCTACAACCTATTTTGCCACAGTTTTTAAGCACATCATTGCAGTTGTTAAATAACAGATAACAGATAATCAGAGTGGGTCATCTAGTGCAACCCCCCACCCAAGTGGGAGACTATACACCATGTCTGACAAATGGCAATACAATCTTATCTTGAAGGTCTCAAGAGATGGTGCTCCCAGAACTTCTGAGGGCAAGCTGTTCCATTGGTTGATTGTTCTCACTGTCAGAAAGTTTCCATCCATTATTTCTTGTCTGGCCTACAGGTGCTTTAGAAAATAGCTTGACCTCTTCCTCCCTGTGGCAGCCCCTCAAATATTGGAAGACTGCTATCATGTCTCCCTGGTCCTTCTGTTTACTAGATTAGCCAAGCCCAGTTCCTGCAACCATTCATTGTATGTTTTAGCCTCCAGTCCCCGAATCATCCTCTTCTCTGCACTTTTTCTAGAGTCTCAAAATCTTTTTTATAATGTGGTGACCAAAACTGGATGCAGTACTCTAGGTGTGGTCTTACTAAGGCATTATAGAGTGGTATTAGTCCCTCACTTGATCTTGATTGTATTCCTCTGTTAAGGCAACTTAGGGATGAATCATGAAGTTGTTAAATGAATCTGGCTTCCACTGTTGATTTTATTTGTTGGAAGCCAGCTAGGAAGATTAGTGATCCCATGATCCCAAAACAGTGCAACTGTCATAAATGCATCCAGTTGCCCAGTTCCCGAATTTTGATCACATGATCATGGGCATGCCACAATGGTTATACATGTGAAAAATAGCTATAAGTCACTTTTTTCCAGGGCTGTTGTAAGTTCAGATGTTGAAGGACAACTTGCACTATACAAATATGTGTAATTGGGGTCTTGGTCACTCACCAATCAGTTTTAACACTGTACACGGGAAGAAAACAACCTTCCATATGCTTATGATACTAATAGTGTCCCTTCTTTCTCTAAACCTTGTGCTTCTAATGCAGACTTTCCAAGCCTGATGCCCTCCAGATGTGTTGCAACTCGCAAGGGCATAGCAGCTGGGAATTTTGGGAACTGCAGTCCAGTATATCTGGAAGGTATCTGGAAAGAGAAAGCTGGTGACTAAACCTAGGTGGACATTCTTGAAGTTATAAAGCCTAGCAGCTTTCTTCAAAACAAGTATATTAAACATGTATATCAAAACTATAATAAAAACAAAATCAAAAGATGGAGTAACACTCATTTATTACATCAAAAAATCCCTTTTGATGATGATGGAGTGAAAACATGGAAAAAGGGAGGAAGCACCTTTCAAACTGGCATCCAAAAGCAAAGAGATTAAAGTTTCTTAATGCCAGATGAAAACCTAGCAAGTCAAAAGAGTGGGGAAGAGTCAGATTTGTCCCTGGTTTCCTTTTCCCCACATCTTTTTTATTTCCCCCCTCCTTATTTTCACCTCAACTGTCAGTTGTTTTCAAACTGGGCTGGCAGACAGGGAGAAAGAGAGTATCCAGTTTGGTCTAGTTCTTGGCGCAAGGAAATGTATTATTGGATTTGTTCCTCTTTGATGCTGATTAAGCCCATGGGGTAGAAAAACCAAAGGGGGAGGGGAAAGAACCTTGCTTTTTTTCTCCTGTGGCTGCAGTGTTTTTAATTTATTATTAACCATCTCTCTTGTGTTATCTGACAAGATATGAAAGGAAAAATTCTCATTTTTTTTCCAAGGGCAGATACTGTTGCTCTTCCCCAACTCGAAGGCCATAATATGTCATCTCAGGAGTTAAGGTTGTAGCTGCTAATTTATAACAAATAGATTATTACTGAATTAGTTCAATAGATGCAGAGGGTCAAATGGATAGAAAGCCAGGATTACACAATGGAAACTTTCATAATAGCCAGGAATCTTAGAGGTTGAATTCAAATCTGAAGTGGAGCAAACTCAAGGAAATGATATAAAACCTCCCAAGGAATTACCCTTGTCTTCAGTTTAATCTTTCCTCGCTGCACTATTCAACAGTTCCACAGCCAAATTCATACACCTATCCATTATTTCATGCTCAGTGTTGGTGACTGGGATGCTTGAAAACAGTTTGGAACAAGTGGCTGAAAGTGCCTCCTTGCTCTGGAATGCCACTTTAGATTTCATTATGTTCTCCAAACACACCACCTATCTCCAGTTTACAAGCAGCCCTTGTAGCAGTTCAAGAGGATTCAACAGCCAATTGCACCCTGATTCAGGTGACCCTGAGGACAGTGATAAACTCCCAAATGACTTCAACAGTTCTCAGAGACTGCTGACTGCAAAGAAAGACAATCCTTCCATTTCCCCCCTCCCATCCTGTCAGAACCTACCCTTCCATCTCCTTCTATTTCTCCACCACCAGAATTGATGAGGCTTCTCAGATGAGAAGCAAAATGTTTTCTTCTTCCTCATCTTCCTCAAAGAAAAAGCAGTCCAGTTGTCTTTTGAAGAAGAAAAAAGCTTTTGTTTTGTTTCATTTTTCTTTGGTTTGTTATTTTATTTTCAATGGTAAAACAATACATAATAATACCCATGTTTCCCTGAAAATAAGACCAGGCCTTATTTTCTTTTGGATCCCAAAATAAGCACTAGGGGTTATTTGGGGGGGGGGGCAGTCTTATTTTTTTCCCATTATGGGAGGCCCACTTCTTCTGCTTGCTTGCGACAGGGCAGGAGGCTGCATGATGTGCCAGTGCTACCACCATGAGGCAGAGGAGGGTGGAGCTGCCCCAAGCACCTCACACCAGCTTACCTCAAGGCCCCCACACCCAGGCCAACCATGCCCCAATACCTGCCTCATTTCATGGCCATAGCACCAACATACCAGTCAGCCTCCTGCTCCATTGTGGTCATGAGCAAACAGAAGTGGACTGGCAGCCATGTGGGCTCCTGCTGCACATGGATGCTGGTGCTGCCACCATGAGGCAGGTATCATGGTTAGCCTGGCTATGGGGCCCCTGAGTATGTGGGTATGGGGTACATTGGGTAGCTCCACCATCCCACCTCATGATCATGGCATTGCAAGCAACCAGGTGGAATGGTTGGGTGAGCCCACTGCAAAGGCTCTTAAATAGGGCTTATTTTGGGGCTAGGGCTTATATTAAGAGCACACATAAAAACATGCCAGGGTTAATTTTTGGACAGGTCTTATTTTTTGGAAAACAGGGTAATAATAAAGCACCTTTGAGACAACTGTGACCTGGATGACTGAAGGTCTCCACAGCTTTTTGGGGAGTTGAAAATGATGTCCTGAAATCATGGCAGTTTATTATACAGACCAGGAGGCACCCTTCTTTTTCACCAGAGGGAAGAAATTGTTTTTTTGCATGCAAGCATTGGGATACACACACTGCTTACAACTTTTTGAGCATAGTAGAAGCAGTATTATACATATTTTTTTCCCTGGTAAGTAATTTGAAGCCTGAAACTTTTAGAAAGGCAAAATAGTTCCAATCTCTCTATACATGGCTTGACTATTAATAAAAGCTTCTAAAATTGTTTTCCAACATTATGAAGAAAGCTACCAAGTTTTTTGTTGTTTTTCATTCCTTCATAAATATTTTCATTTACAATGATTCAGCTATTTCCTTTTGCAAGAGAGCTGGGTACAGCACATTCTGCTCTCAAATTTGGAATCAGACATTGCCATTTTTCCAAATGCTAGGAGAATACTGCATATTTTAAAAACATTTATTCTTTACAAAGGTTGATTTGGGTGACTGTGATTCCTTTAATAACATTTGCACTATTCCCCTTCCCTAATCACAGCTTTCTGTTTTGAGGATTTGCTACACTGTTCATCACACATAGAAATCAGAGAGCCCATAAAGTACAAAAAATATTAATAAGTCAGAGCTGTGGTGATTCAGTGTTTAGAATGCAGTATTGTAGGGTAACTCTGCCAGGAGTTTGATCCTCACCAGATCAAGGTTGACTCAGTGTTTGAGGTCATTAAAATGAAGATCCAGATTGTTGGGAACAATATGCTGACTCCATAAACCGCTTAGAAAGGATTGTAAACGACTATGAAGTGGAATATACTCTAAGTGGCATTGCTATTGCTATTTGACCCCTTATACAGCTATGGTGGTGCAGTGGTTAGAATGTGGTACTGCAGGCAACTTCTGCTGATTGCCAGTTGCTTGCAATTTGTAGTTCAAATCTTACCAGGCTCAAGGTTGACTCAGCCTTCTATCCTCCCAAACTTGGTAAAATGAGGCTAATTCTGCTGACTTCTGGCTGACTGCAATTTGGCAGTTTGAATCTCACCAGACTCAAACTTGACTTAGCCTTCCATCCTTCCAACATTGGTAAAATGAGGACCTCATCTTTCTTAAGACAAATTTAAACCAAGCAGTGGAGAAACATTGTGTCAACTTATCATGAATTAGCATACCAGATTCTATTTTGATAATTTGAATGATTAATTCATATTAACAGTTGAACTGTATACCCACATATATAACCACAGGAAAGAAAACAAGGAAAACCTTAACTGAACTGTCTTTTAGATATAGTATTTTCACTACAGTATACCTTACACTGGAAAATATTTGGCATGTCTTAAGCACTATATCCAAAGCTATGGCCACCTTTAAGTAGGTCTTCCAATAATGCTAGCCAATAAAGCTAATGCTAGCCAAATTTTGCTATTAAGTCCAAGTATACAGTATCTTGGAAAAAATATTGTTTTGTAACTTATGTCTTTTTTAAATGCTGAAGTTTAACATGTCCTTCATCTAATTTTTCATTCATTTTCCAAGAAGCAGATGTTTCTGAAAAATTTACACATTTAACAGAAGAAGCTTGCTTCCACTATTTTTTAGTTCTCTGCATCTGGGAGGACTGTAAGGTATATTTCTTGGGAATATTAATTTAATTATCAGATCAGGTATTTAATTCAGCTGTGCAGTATTTGATTTGATCTCTAAAATATGCTTCAGAGTGTACAGGAGCATCAATAAAGTGCCAGTCTACAATCTAAAACAACCATTCCTTTTTCTAAGATCATATGACACAGCTGTTTTCAAGGGTTATTGAGTTGATAGGTACTCCTTTTGAACTACTGCATATTTGGGTATACCTTTTGGAAATCAAATCCAAGCACTACACAGGTCTGATATTTAACAGCTCCATGTTGATGCACATTGTTTCCATATATTTTAAGATTAAACAAGTCTTCTAATATAAAATGATACCCGGTACTTTTTCTAATATTTCTTTGCCTCTCCACTCAGTTAAATGTAACGTATGAGATTGTTCCTCATCATGCACTCAGATATAGTGCCTTGGTTATATGAAAGGATGGCTATATGTTGAAAAAAGTGATGAAAATAAATATAAGCTACTAATAATACTCCTTGTAACCTATGAGTCATAATTCTAAATGTTACCTTTTCATCGTGTTCTGCCTAACAAATCTACATTTCTCTGGGCAAAATTCTTCATAGCCAGTTTACTCTTTTTAATTTTGAACTAAAAATCAGTGATTTGTATACTTCTTTATAAATGAAGTCTGAGAAAAGACCTCATAATCTAAGAACAAGTAACATGACCTATATGCCCTTCTCACTTAATTGGGACAGAGAAAATACTGGGAATTCCATTATTTCTTCCTTTGTTCATAAAGAGCAATCCAGGGTCAAAGGAGGGGGAAAGGTTTGCCACCTTTGTTGTTGGTTTTGTGAATGCATTATGACATCCAAACCAGGGGGAGGATGTGTCTGTGATGCCTGATTATTGGTGCAACGGGCAGTAACTAAGTGATTGTTATGCCACACTTGTTTATCTAAACAGGTTCTGGATCACCAACTCTCATTACTGGTATTAAACAGTAGATACCATGACAAGCTTTGCTGGTGAAAAATCTTTTTAAAAGAGAGGCATCCCCTTCCTTGAAGAGATTTCATTTGTTATTCATTATAATAGCGTGGATCTTAATGAATTCATTTGGTATTCATGTGGATGTCATACGGATTTTCAGCAATGTTCCACTGTAATTTAGCATGGGTTAATGGACACCTCTATTAAAGTGTTATTGAAAGTTTGACATTCAAATAACCCAGTCTAAAATCAGGCAAACATATATTAAAGCTGAAGGGGAGAGGAAAGGAGGGGAAATGTGCTTCCCCCCAAGTACATTTGTAAAAGTCAAATATGACAAGCCAATTTAAGGTAGTTATTTCACTCTGGCTGGAGAGACAGCCATTTTATTGCAAATACTTTTTTATACATTACTTTCCCCCCTAAAGTTAATTCTGGGATTACCGTATATACTCGCATATAAGCCGACTTTAGAATGCTTTTTTTTTTTCTCCAAATTTGGGGGTCGTCTTATACGCGAATAAATCTGATTTGCTGGAGCAGCGACTTAGCGTGGCGGCTTTGTGTGATGAGAGTCTTGGCTCTCATCGTGCGAAGCCGCTGCCCGGTGAAGCCGCTGCCCGCCGCTTCCCCGCCTCTCATCGATTCTCCCAGCTGATTGGCTGTACAAGCTGCTGCCCGGCGAAGGCAATGAGAGTCTTGGCTCTCACCGCACGAAGTGCCCGACTTCGCGCGATGAGAGCCAAGATTCTTATCGCCTTCGCCGGGCAGCAGCTTCGCGCGATGAGAGCCAAGACTCTCATCACCTTCGCCGGGCAGCGGATTCATGTGATGAGAACCAAGACTCTCATTGCGCGAAGCTGCCACGCTAAGTCGCTGCTCCAGCAAGTTGCTGGAGCAAGTCGCCATGCTAAGTCTCTGCTGCAGCCCTCGCCTGGCCCTTTGCAGCCCTCGCCTGGCCCTTTGCAGCCCTCGCCTGGCCCTTAGCAGCCCTCGCCTCAAGTAAAACACGTGTGAAGTCGGGCACCATTTTTCTCCCTGGATGGATGATGAGCCGCCACTTTTGCCCCACCGCCTTTTCCCTCTGGGCTTCACTTCTGCTGTTCAGGGAAGTCGCGCCCAAAGCCCTGTCCTCCCAGAATCTTTCTGATGGAGAGCCTTGATGGTGTGATCAGGGGTTGAATACCATGGTATTTGGGGGTCAGCTTATATGCGAGTTTTTGGAAATTCCTCATTTTGGGGCAGTTTTTAAGGGCCGGCTTATATGTGAGATCGGCTTATATGCGGGTATATATGGTAGCTACTTCACTGTTACACTGAAACATTCCAAACTAGTTGTGTCAATTATACATACAACATGCTGAGCTCCAAATGAGCACAGAGTATCTTTCTTAATAAGGTTGATACAAAATCTCATAAAGGAGCTCTTCTTAAGGGCCTGTTACATTGGCCGATGGATGCAAAACGTTTGTAAAAAGGACACAGCGGACGAGAAAATGTTCCTCAAATTGTTATCCGCTCTCAAAAGTGCCCCGAATTTGCATAACCAAAGCGGACAACAATGGAAAGGAACGGATAGGGAGAGAACATAGCCAGGATGGAAAGCGGATGCTCCACGGAAGCCTAGCAGATGGAAGTGGATGGGAGCGGATGGCACATCCGCAGGGCTTCCGGGGGAGCACAGCGAAGTGGATGCACAGTGGAAGGAGCAGATGCAGAGCAGATGCAGAGCGGATGAAGCGGATGCAGAGCGGAAGCCTAGCGGATGCCTAGCGGATGCAGAGCGTTAACTGTGCATGCGGGGAGGATGCATTGTGTCAGCCCCATGGATATAAAGGGAAGCAGCTCGCAAGCAGGTCACCATTCAGAGGAAAGACCTGCTGCCAGACACATCTCCAGCCAACAACCATGGGGAAGAAGAGAAAGCCTCTGCCATCTGCTGCCAGCCCTGGCAAGAGGGACAGGACCACCATCCCACCCCCTGGCTCTCACTCTGCTTCTGCTGGGGCTTTTGCTGCTAGGGCTGACTCTTCTGGTGCTGGAGCTTCTGCTGTCACTGCTCCTGGTGCTGGTGCTTCTGCTGGTGCTGGTGCTTCTGCTGGTGCTTACTCTGCTGGGGCTGCTCCTGGTGCTGGGGTTCTGCTGGGGCTTACTATGCTGGCGCTGCTCCTGGTGCTGGGGTTCTGCTGGGGCTTACTATGCTGGCACTGCTCCTGGTCCTGCTGGTCCTGCTGGTCCTGCTGGTGCTCCAGGTGCTCCTGGTCCTGCTGGTGCTGCTGGTGCTCATGGTCCTGCTGGTGCTCATGGTCCTGCTGGTCCTGCTGGTGCTGCTGGCGCTGCTGGTGCTTACTCTGCTGCTGCTGATC